>CM059192.1:57306053-57730868 GCA_030323885.1 Branchipolynoe longqiensis
GCGCCGCCCCGTCCCGTCCCGTCCCGTCCCGTCCCGTCCCGTCACGGCCAATAGTATCCACCCTCCATCCAGCCTGGCCCAATATCACCCTTCCACCCCTCCGCAGTGGGCGACTGTGATAAAAAGTGAGCTATGTGCGTGTGTGTATGGGATGGGGTGTGGCTGTGGTGGGTGGGGGTAGGGGGGGTGGGAGGGGTGGTGAGGGGGGTTCAAGCACACCACTCTGGCGGCATCACACTGTCTTACTAGCGGAAGTAAGGAGGGGACAGTACCACTACAGTACCGGAGGAGCGAGGACCGTGGAGGGAGGCCCGTGGAGGAGCGATTGTAGACGGACGGGGGAAGCCAACTACCCGGGGTTCAGCGGGGAGTGGGGATCAACACATGCAGGTCATTTAGCACATTTTCACACATATACATATATATATATATGGGTGTGCAGATCTTGTCAGCGGGAGGAAGCTATCCAGCCAGCGTAATTCGGTTGGGAGGAACAGGAACAAGGACATGAAGAAGAGAGCAGCAACATCAGTTATTCGACTGTAGAAAGGCTGAATAACAACCTGGCACCGCTGCCAGGAAACCCCGGGCCAGAGGGAGGGCAGGAGAAGGAGGAGAGGGTACTTTAGGAGTGGGAATGCAGTAGTCGGAGGAAGAAGAGGAAGAAGAAGAAGAAGCGAGGAGGAGGAGAAGAAGGAGGGGGAAGAGAGGAGGAGACTCTAGGAGTTGGACTGCAATAGTCAGACGAGGTAGAAGAAGGGACGAGGAGGAGAACATTCGAGGAATAGGACCCCAGTAGTCAGAGGAGGAGGAGGAAGAAGACTAAAAAGAGGAGGAGGAGGAGGAGGATGGGGGTGGAGGGGGAGATGCACAACCAGGAATAACCAGCAGTGGCCACAACAGCGACACCTAGCGACAAGCAGAGAACCCAGCAGCGTCGGGGTCCGGGTCCGGGGTCCGGGGAGTTGAGCCTCAGCCGCGTCCCCCCGTACGCTGCCCGCCGATGGTGACCGCAGATGGAGCCGGCTCCGGCAGGCTGGCCTCGGCGTGCTGAGCACCTGCACGCCGGGGAACAGCCAGCGTCTGCCCGAAGCCGGCAGATGGCGTCGGCAGATGGCGCTGTCGCTGGAACAGGAGCTGAAGCTGGAGCTGGAGCTAGCGGACGAGTAGGTGTAGTGGGTAGCTAGGTGGGAAGTTAGTTCGCGCCTTTGACGCAACGCCGCCGCGTGGCGCTGCAGTCAATCGCTGCGGCTGTGGTGATAGGAATTTGGCGGGAAGAGGCAAAGAAGCAGAAGCCTAAGCAGCGGCTCTGAGAGTCGGGACAGCAGCTGTCCGAGACCGGCGGTGTTTTCGCCCTGCAGTAGCCGGCTCACGCAGCAGTCAGGGCCGGCGGTCGCGGAGCAGCACAGCCTAGGCCCGGCGGCCACGACAGACAGATAGTCGGCCACTCACCCAGCTAGACAGCTGGGAGTCAGTCAGTCAGTCAGTCATTCCGAAGCAGGATCCGCGCCGCGCCTTGAGCCAATCGGGGGGGCTGGGGCCAAACAGGCAGGCAACGCCAGCGGCAAACATCCGACTTCACTACTACTTACTACTACTACTACTGCTGCTGATGTTACTGCTGCTTCTACTGCTGCTACTGCTGCTAGTGCCTACTGACTACTGACTACTTACTGCTTACTACTTACTACCTACTTACTAGTGGCATGCAAGACTTCTCTTCCCCTGCCCGCCCTTACTCAATTCACCTTACACACATTTCCATTATACTCCCCCCGGGCTCACCACGCTTCCTTGCCGGCGGCGAGTGACGGCCCTCCCACCCAGCCTCGACTCCTGCAGGACCGGACCGGACCGAACCGGACAACCCCCTCCCCTCCCCCCGGGACGCCCTGGGCGCCCGACGCCCCGGCCTCAGCTCCCTTCTGGCTCCGCCTGTCTCCCCGCCTTCACCGCTCCCTTCCACACGGAGGGGCCAACGGGCCGCGGTCAGTGCTAGACTCTTGTTGGCGGGGCAGGCAGTGGCCCGACACCCCCTCCCGTTCCACGCGACACCCCCTGCTCCCGCCCCCATCTTACCGAGGAGGGCAGCGCTCCGGCCGGGTTTGTGCCCGTCCGTGTGTCTGTATGTGCATGTGTGCCACGGTCGCGCCCCATGTACAGGTGAGGCACTGACTGGATAATGTGCAAGAGGAGGAAAATGCCTGTCCCTACACGGCCGACGACTAAATACTATGATCACTACAAGTAGTGACAGTAGCCATCTCTATTGCCTAACAAGGCCCATTTGCCTGCCTGCCTGCCTGCCGGGCGGCCGGCCGGGCTGCCAGCGGTGCTTCCCACGGACCTGAAGTGCCTACTCCTGGTGATTCTAACCCAAACTACTCTCACCAATTCGCACTCTCTCTCGCTTCCCGCTAACTCCAAACCCAACGAACGCACATATATATGAGCAACATCAACACCACACCCACCCACACCCACACCCACACCCACACACACCTACGTGGTGCATACATTTCCCATTGTGAATTGTGATAGATGGGGACAAAAACTATCATCCCCATCATGACATCCACTCGCCACAACTGAAAACATCGAACGCGGTGACATTGGCGTTGGCGTTGGCGTTGGCGGTAGCGGTGGCGGAGGCAGTTGTTGGCGCCTTGGTGCCCTGTACATCCCCCTCCCCCCCCCCCGCTCAAGCCAACGGGAAAGTCAAAGTCACTCGAAGCCTCCTCTGCAACTCGGCTGAAATACCGAGAAAGAGCTATAGAAAAGAGGAGAACCAAGTATTTGTACACGCTACATTCGGCTTCGGTGGAGCGCAGTGCTTTGACGCTTGATGGTGGTTAGACAGTAGCTCCAGCAGCTGCTGTTCTAAATCACTGCCACCTCCGCCCCTGTGGCGTCTGCTGCTCAGGCTCCGCTCTGCGCATGTGCCTGTAACCAACTTTCGCTCCTGGGATAACGCAGGTAAGCAGGCGGCCATCCTGTGAGCCCCCCTCGTCATCTCCCCTCCACCCCCCCACTCCATCTCGACCCCATCCCCACCGTACACACTCTCTCATCCAACTCTACCAAACTAGTTATCAAGCTACCTAGGGAGGCCAAGTAGCCACGCTTCCCTAAACTTCCCCCCGGTCGCCTCGCCACTCCCTCCCCGGCACCGATCAGTTCAGGGAGAGAGCCGGCCACCCGGCATCATCACTCGTCTCCCCCTCTCCCCTGCCTACTGAGTCTCTTCCCCCCGCCCAATCCCCACCCCCGTCGCCTCACCCCACCTTCCCCTCCGGGGATGCGCTGCTGCGTAAGGCTCAGTGAGTGGAGCTGAGATCGCTAACTTCATTCATTCGGCATCCTGCTGGCATATTAGCCTCAGCGTCAGCCCCAGCAGCAGTCTCTCTCAGCCTTGGTGGTGGCTGCCTGCCTTCACAATCGGTGTGTTTTATCGAGCGGACAGATAGCTAGCAGGGAGGCAGCACCTGGCCACAGGAGCGTTACAAGGCGACCCTCCCCTCCCCACCCCTCCCGCCCACACTCATCCACCCATCTATCTCTTCCCCCTCCCCCGCACCCCTCCCAGCACTCCACTCCACTCTCCTCCTGCTCCTCCCCCCAACATCCCCAGCTCCCCTGTCGAGGCCAGCCGTCTCTGCCGCAAGCCTCGTCGCCATCAGCGGCGAAGGAGTGGCGCCGAGGTGCGGCCAGTTGCTCGACGCGGGGCGGGGCTGGGCGGGGCGGGGCGGGGTGGGGCGGGGTGGGGCGGGGCGGCGCGGGGCGGGGCGTGGCGCGGCGACACAGCGCCGTGCCGGGCTGAACTGCATTGTGAGCGGCGGAGAGAGTGTGAGTGAGTGAGTGAGTGAGTGAGGGAGTGAGTAAGTGAGTGAGTGAGCCTGGGGCCACCTAGCGGCAGAAGGGAGCGGGCGGGCGGGCGGGCGGTGGGAGTTGGCAGCAGCGTCGGCGGTGGTGGTGGTGGAGCACAGGGTGCTGGAAGGGTACGGGCACTGCGCCGACAGACGCCGCACGCGACGCAGCCGTGGAGGACACTGAGCACGGAGCCAGCCGAGGCGGCGGAGGAGGCGGCGGCGGCGGTGGGAGGCTGCGGGAGGCGGTGGTGGCGGCAACAGGAAAGGCAAGGCAAGGCCAGGGCACGGCACGACAGACAGGGAGGCCAGGCTAGGCCGGGCAGGAGACGGGTTCCTTATAGGATTTGTCATCCCTTCCCTGCAGCACTGGTTGTCGTAGCGACGTCGCCTAGCTGACACTCCGCCATTTCCCTCCTCGACCCGCTCTCCTCCTCCTGCTCCTCCTGCTCCTCCTCCCTCATTCTTGTACTACTCAAATCTAGATTAGCGGAGATTTGACATTCGGGCGAAGCCCCAGCGACACAAGCTACAAGAAGGGGGAGGCAGCTTACCGGGGAGAGCGGCGGCGGGCGGCGGCGGGGTGGTGGCGGTGTCGAGCGGCGTACAGGCGGGCGGAGGAAGGCCTGATATGGCCGGAGACGTGTTCGGAGCGTTAGGGTGACGACGAACGCCAGCCAGCAGACACCTCAGGTGCCGTCCGCCGGAAGGACTTAAGGAGCTCTCCGGGAGTTCTCACTCTAACTGGGGAAGTCTCGTTACCCCGCGTCTCCGTGCCCCCCCCCCCCCCCCAACTCCACCCGCCTCACCAATCCCCGTCACCGTCACCGTCATCGTTACAGTTACCATCCTCGGGGGCCCGGTCCACCATCCATCACCGTGTACGGACCCCATAAGCGTCGGTCCCCGGGCTCCCAAAACGCCGCCACATCATCGCCACACCTCGTGCATAGGGGGCGACCGTGTCACCGGCAGCGACACCACCAGCAGCGGCGGCGGCGGCGGCGGCGGCGCCGGCACTCCCGTTCCCCCGGCTCAGCGCCCCGCCGGTCAGAGACGCGACGCGAGGGCGCGGAAGTCCGTGAAGGATAATCACCACCACTACTCCTACTACTGCTAGCACTGTGACTATACTACACACACCGGCAGTGCTAGTGTTGCTCCTACTGGGTCAGGTGGTGGTGGTTGGTGGTGGTTGGTGGTGGTGGTGGTGGCGGTGTTGGGGGAGAATCGGTGACAGCGGGTGACAGCGGGTGACAAAAAAAAACGGGGTCGGTGGACTATCTCTCTGTTGTTGGTTTTATTTTTTAAAGTCGACATTTATTCCTGATTACAAAGACCACCTCGCCCCCCTCCCCCTTTCCTCCTCCTCATTATCACCCGTCGTTGCTGGGGGCTGTTGGAGAGATTTGTTGTTTTGTTTGATTATAGTAAGCCCTCCCCACTGATCCTCATTATCCCTACTCCTCCTCCGCCTCTCCGTAATCAGGGGGACGGCGACAGTCTTGACCCGGCTCAGGAGCGGGCGCTGTCCCAAAGCAGTGACGGCTGCGGGAGGCGGCAGGTAACGGCAATCTCTACGGCACGGAGCCGGTGTGGCAGTGGTCGTGGCACTCCAACTCCAACTGCAAAGCCAAACTGCCACAGGCTCTTTGCCAGACGTCAGCGTTCTTTGCTTAAGAAGCTGAGGAAGCACGGGTGGGCAGGCCAAGAGGCGCGCACTGTTGTGAGCGCTTCCATGGACCCATCTTAGCTCCTGTCCTGTCGTTGTGTTCGCTCCTGGGTCTCCCACTCCCCGACCCCCCACACCCCCCACCCTCCTCTCACACATGCATACATTCACTCCCATCCCCATTACCCGGCCTCCCCACCCCACCCCACCCACCCCCACAAACAATAACAACATAAACACAAAGAACACATCTTCAACACACACACATTATATATACCCACTCACTCGTCAACGGTGTTATTAAATAAATATCTCAACAAACTTAACAAACAAGGGTACAAGTAGAGATAACAACCAAAGTCTCTCCACCCAGCAGATGGTGATTATAATGTTGACGACCATCATAGCCTGGCTGTAAACAAGAAAGGGACATCTTACACACACATGCACCATACACACTAAGCCAATCGACACCTCTCAGCGCGCATGTGCGCGTGTGTCTATTGCGTTGTGTTGTGTTGTCTCTAGTGAGGGGATCACTCACTTACTCGCAGGACTCGGCAGCATTCCACATGCTAACCGGCATAGTGCTGAGCTCCTGTGTATATATAAATGTACTTAGCCGGCTGACTGTGTAGTGGGAACAACAGATTTTTTTTTTTAAAAGACCAACAACAAACATACAAACAAAAAAAGGAATACTACGCATATGCAATGAGATAGTAAAAGGAAAACCTCATAAAGAACCCTGACGTCCTCGTGTGTACGGAACTGTGCCCGGAGCCGGTGACCGAACTCCCGTGAGTAGAGCGTGCTTACCGGCAGGACCCAACGCAACGCACCCACGCCTACCCCAATTCCTGACCACCCAACTCCCTCCCCAGCTCCGGTGGGTTGTCTGCGGCACCCACAACCAGCCATGCGCCGGGTACGTAGGTCCTGACAGGGCGACCAAACTGGAAACGCGTCAAACTGGACGTCAAGAGAAGTGCCAGCTTCGGGAGAGAGAAAATTGGGTCGGAAGACCCGAAGAACGACTAGGGCGGCGAGATGACCAACCACGGCCTCAAGGTGCTTGTGCTGATGCCATTATGCTGGACGGTGTGCTGTATGGGCGGCGGCAATACGGATTACCCATCCAACCACGGTAAGGCCTACACAGCCGATGCTACATTAGCAATTGTCTATTTTGTTTATTTTAGTAGCCTGGCAATGGCATTAACAATTGCGTTTGCAATGCGAATGAGAATTGCAATGACCATGGTGATTACCATGGTGATATCGATTGAAATAACAGTTATCAATGAAAATTGCAATGTCAATAATAATGCAAATGACATTGACAATTGCAATGATAATTACCATTGGCAACTGCAACGGCTATGTCATTTGATACACAAAAACAATCTATATTCAATGTCAGTATAAATGAAAATATAATTACACAGGATTGGCCATCGCAATGACAATGGATATTACCATGGCACTGGTCATCGCAAGGGTTTTGTCATTTCATTCGCAGCTATTGTCAGGGTAATAGCAAGATCACTGCTATGGCATTTTGTATGCAGTGAACCTGGCTATGTAGCGTCAATATAAATGTACATACGATGGTAAGGCTAATGAACATGCTAATACATTGCACGGTCAGTGAAAATATCCGATAATTTACTAATTGCTATGTCTATCACAATGGCATTCATTAACAATGACAACCAAAGTGTCAATATAAATGTACATACAATGGTAAGGCTAATGAACGTGCTAATACATTGAATGGTCTGTGAAAATATCCGGTAATTTACTAATTGCTATGTCTATCACAATGGCATTTGTTAACAATGAAAACCAATGTGTCAATATAAATGTACATACAGTGGTAATGCTAATGAACATGATAATACATTAAATGGTCAGTGAAAAAATGTCCTGTAATTCAATAATTGCTATGTCTATCACAATGGCATTGGTTAACAATGACAACCAATGTGGCAGACCATCTGTCAACATAATGACGATACAGCAATATCCCCAATGACCATGCAATTGCAGTGTCAATGACCGTGTCAGTATCAATCTAAGTGCAGACCATTATCAACTGCTATGTGAAGGCAGTGGAATGACACTGCAATGCCACTGTAACGGTGACATAACAACAAGCACCAGGCAATAGATTTTGTTGTTTGTTGGTTGTTGTTTTACGTCCTAGCAACATCTAAGGTCATATCAGGACGGGTACCGACTTATGACAGTGCGCACCCATAGCGACTTTATAGTGCTGCCCCACTGACAAATCAGGCCGCCGGCACCGCAACCTGATATCCCTCTCAGTCACATTATCCTGACACTGAGCCAACTAGTCTGTGCCCTATCCTAATAATGCAGAGCGCCAGGCTAGGAAGCAATGAGTATCAATTTTAAAGTTATTAGTTTGACTCGACCAGTGTTCGAACCCCCAAAGGTTCGGATACCCCGATCTCCTAAAACAGGAAACGAACGCTCAACTCATTCTGCCACTAGCATTGGTGACCTTGGCTAATTGTCAGCCTTAACCTTGAATATTGATTTACATAACTGGATTGCGACAATTGCGATATTAATCTACCAACACCGATATATGTCATAAGTATCTAATCAGAAATATCCATTTTGCTAAACACCAATCATTATTTGCAAACAATTTTTAGAGTGTTAAAACAAATATAGAAAAGAAGAATTTGAACTCAGCCCCGTAAATAAATATAGAACACAAGAACCTGATGCAATGTAAGCGTGTCTAATCTCATGCTTGTATCGTAAAATGCATAATTATTCACATATCTCCCACACTAAAGTTACTCCTCCATTGTTCTTTAATATTCCATCACACTATTTCCTCAGCTCACCGGGGCTCATAAAGCACTGGGCTTGGGTTGTTGGTGGGAAATGCACCTGTTTAAAATCCTGCCATTCACATCACATCCCATGTATCACACCCATACAGTCAATGTTCTTGAATATTTGTGAAAGTTCAACGATGGCACAGTTCCAGTATCCGTTGATCTGCCTGAAATGGGAGCCCGCTTCAAAATCTCTCCATATCTCCACACAGTTCACTACGCATCCCCCCTCACACCTCCGCCACCCAGTTAAATGAGGTCCAATCAAATTGAGCCTTGGCTAAGGCTGGCTTGGTTGGTTGGTTGGTTATTGGAGGTTTACGTCCGGGCAACAACTAGCATCATATCAGGACCGGTACCGACTTGTGGCAGTGTGCAACTTTACAGTGCTGCCCCACTGGGAAATCAGGCTGCCGGCACCATGACCTGATATCCGACTCAGTCACATTATCCTGACACTGAGCTAACCAGTCCTTGCCCTATCCTATTAATGCCAAACACCAGGCCAGGAAGTGACAAATATCAATTTTAAAGTCATTGGTTTGACTCAATTGGGAACCGAATTCCCGATTTTCCGCACGTGAGGTTCGCGCTCTACCGATTAGGCCACTGCTCCCGGTTTCTAAAGGCCCTGTCACATTACGATGCATCTTGCAAGCGCATGGCCAACGTGTAAAATCACTTTTTTATGTCGAAAAGCATCAAACTTTTCGCCATGGGGGTCAAAGTTGGACGTATGCATCCCGCATACATAATGTATGGCCAACCTATGACCAATGTATGGCTAATGTGCTTCTGGGCGAAAAATGCTTGAATCACGTTCACAGTACGTTCACAGAACACTGGTGAACATTATACGTTATTCGATCGCCAGAACTACGCCTCAAATGTTACATATGTCAAGACATGCTGAAGAAATGCTAAAAGTATGTTAGACACATGTTAGATATACGTTATCCATAGGTTGTCAGTATGTGGACTGTATGTTCCCACTGCCTTTAACATACCTCAATGTAGGGAACAACATTTGTCTAACGTACATCTAGCATACATGGACATACACATAATGTATGCATAACGTACGGCTGACGTAAAAGCCACACGTTGTCGAATATTGTTGTATGTAGAAAGTTTTGTGCTTGCACAAAACTTTGCCGACCCCCTGACATGTGACACCGTATCTCAACGAACGTCGAAGTACATTGACGTACACCAACAAGCGCCTAATGCACATGTAATGCATAACGATGTATCCTGATGTAGCATGCAAAAATCACATACGTCAGCATACGTTGGCTCGATGCATCGTAATGTGACAGCCCCTTTACATACTCTATCCACCCCTATCCCCTCACATATTTATCCCTGCAGTTCTAGCCTCTGACTTCTTTGGGTAATACAGCTGATGGTAGAATCTCATTACTGAAATCCCTGTCCTTAGCAGAAACCTTATCCAATGGATGCTATTTTGGGGAATAGACAACCATACCAGTCTGTACTTAGTGGGGGAATCAATTAGACAACATCAGCAATGTGACCAATTCCTGTTAGCCAAAATGGCGTTGTGCAAATTACTATCATGCCTAACTTTGATTTTCTCACCAATTAGACAGTCATATAATTGCTGACTAACAGGCGTATAATTGATTTATTAGTATTCTGTGTATTAAAGGAACATAATTCAAATATTTATAATCATAGTGCTACTGTTTAATTTTTTTTGATTTGTTGTGTTATTTTTTGTATTGTTTGATTTTCTGCTCATAACGGTTAAGCGCATGCACTTGTTTTTGCCATCGTGCAGTAATGGTCATAATATATACAAATTGATTTCCTTCAGCAATAATTCATGTGAATTCTTTGTGGTCTAAAATTGGGGAGTTTCCAATTTGGGGGGGGGGGGGGTTTGCTTATAGTTTTGTTCATAGTCAACATTTGTAATATTTTATGCCCATGCAATTAGTGTTTTAATCTCGATAAACTATGTCTGTTTATTTTATGATTTTGTCAGACATTTGAGTTCTGCTTCGAAGCATTCTAGGACATTACGAATACTCCATCACACCCAAAAAGGCTCCAATGTTATATGAGCATGCTATAGATGAAAATGGATATTTCCTGTCATTGTTGGGAATACCATATATGGGGGTCTGCATTTGGATAGCCTTGTTAATCATGTTAAGTTGGCTGGTTGTTGGAGTTCTATGTCCTGGCAACATCTGAGGTCATATCTGGACAGGCACCAACTTGTGTGACAGTGCGCACTCATGGCGACTTTATAATGCTGCCCCACTCAGACTCAGAGACCATACCGCCATTACCATGACCTGATATCACACTCAGTCACATTATTCTGACATCAAGCGAACCATACTTTGCCTTCTTCTAATAAAACCTAGTGCCAAGCGAGCAATTTTGTAAGTCATTGGTTTGACTCGACCGAGAATTTAACTCCTGACCTTCCACATGGGAGAACTGCGCTCTACTGATTCGGCCACCGTGTCCGGTTGGATAATGATGTACTCCAGGCGTTGGGTTGCCTATGATAATTTAGGCGTTGTCTGTGGGTTAGAGGAGAAAGGCACAGCGTCCATTAATTAGCCTAAATCTGGATCATGCCTTAGATTACAGGTGGGTGATTATGTGTGTGTGTTTCACATCTAATGCTGATTGCGAAAACAAGGCAGTGGGGCTTGTATTGTGAAAAGGGTCCGAGCTACCAATTAGCAGCAATTACAGTCCACATTGCTGCCCATTAGTGACTATTGTAATGATTAAAAGAACGCTGTGTTTAAACCGTTGTTACGCTTGCCCGTGGAAAACCCAAAAGCGTATACACCTAGAGGCGATTTGGGATTGGCGGGCTCTGGTGTGTGCAGGGGGGGGGGGCGTTTGTTTTGTGAATGTGAGGAGGTGGGAGGATGGATGAAAAGGGGAGTTTGAGGAGGGGTGATTAGGAGTAGGGGTGGGAGGGGGAGGAGAACAGGAAGGTGGAGGTTGACGAATGAGAGAGGAATGGAGGGGAGGAGAGGAGGTTGGTTGGTTGTTGAAGTTTTACGTCATGACTCACTCAATGGGAATCAGGCAAACAGTCCTTGCGCTATCATATTAATGCCGATTGCCAAACTAGGAAGCGACAAGTAGCAACGTTAAAGTCATTGGTTTGACTCGAGAGGGAACCGATCTCCCGATCTCCTACATGCAAGGCTTGCGCTCTACCGATTCAGCCACCGCACCCGGTTGGGGAGTGGGAAGAGATGGAGCAGGGGGAGGGGGAGGGGGGGGGGGGTACCAAGTGGACTGATGATTGATATGGACATGGAAAAGTGAATGGCGAGGGGACCAGGAGGAGAAACAGGAGGAAGACGGGTGGGATGAGGAAGGGGCAATGAAGAGGACAGAATGGGAAGAAGAGGGAAGAAGAGGGAAGAAGAGGGAAGAAGAGGGAAGAAGAGGGAAGAAGGAGGAAGACGGAAGAAGAGGGAAGAAGAGGGAAGAAGGAAGAAGAGGGAAGAAGAAGGAAGAAGAGGGAAGAAGGAAGAAGAGGGAAGAAGAATGAAGAAGAGGGAAGAAGAGGGAAGAAAAAGGAAGAATAGGGAAGAAGAGGAAAGATGAGGAAAGAAGAGGGAAGAAGAGGGAAGAAAAGGGAATAGGAGAGAGCGGAGAATGAACTGAAATGTGTAGGAGATTGCGAAAAGTACATTTGAATTAAGTCATATGTCATCTTAGTTTTTCTGAAAGAAAAGGACAATTTCCATTATCTCGCATTACAAATGGCGAGAGGAATCAGGGGCGGAGGGAGAGGGAGGTATGGTGGTTGGGGAGGTGGGGGCGGGTGTTGGGCTGAGGGTAGGGGTGATGCTGGACGGCTGTGAATCTCATTAATCAACTCAAAAATGATTAGATAATCACATCAATTATACTTATCTGAAGCTCCCCCCAACACACTATACCACCCCCCCCCCCACACCCCGCACCCCAACTTTTCTGCAGTCTCCTTTTATTATAGTCTGTGTATTATGTTATATGTTCACTGTAGCAGAACCAACCCGGCATTATGCCCCGGTCACATACACGTTAGTGGCTGTAGTTGAACGTAGGTGAACGTAGTGCAGGCAAACCTGGGTCAAACGTGGTATAAGTATGTTAAGCTACATTGAAATATGTTAAGGTATGGCAGGCTTTGGTACGGATAAATATGCTACAGTATGGATAAATATGTTATGGTATGGATGCCGGTATGTTCAACTACATTCAACTACGTTCAACTACATTCAACTAGGTTAGTCTCCACTATGTCCACCTATGTCCACCAATAGCTATGTTATACCCCTGTCACACTATGACGTAACAAGCCAACGTAAGCCTGACGTGGTGATTTTTCGTCATTACGTTGATGTACGTTGGATTACGTTATGATGACATCAGAATGACGTTAGACTGACATCGAGCTACGCCACGTTATATCGTGTTACGTCACCGCGCATCAAAGTTTTGAACCTGTAACTAGAGTGTCGATGTAACTAGAACGTAAGGGTTTACGTTCGGCGTACGTTCTGTACATGTTCAGCGAACATCAATGAAACGCTGGTCACTACGTTGCACTACGTTGCATTACATTGCATTATGTTGACCCACATTAAAGGTGGCGGGAACATGCAGTCCGCGTCGTGAAAACGTCAGGAAAACGGATGCCTAACAGACGTCCAACGTACGTTTACCATTTTGCCACCGTTTCATGATGTAAGTAACGTAAGGTAATGTAAAGCAACATAGTTCTGGTGTTGGAATAGCGTACATAACGTTTCCTGAGCATAATTACATTGTCCTCTCTCAATGAATGACGATATCACTACGCTTTACCACCGTTACTCTCTCGTCCACTACACTGCATCCACGTTCAATGTGTGCCCAAATTTGCATACTACACCGAGCAGTTCAACGTTTTTCACGTTCTCCCTACGTTGACGTCGTTACGTCGTAGTGTGACAGGGCCTTTACCAGGGCTTCATGCAAGTATGCTAGAGTAGGATAGAGCATGCTAGAGTATGCTAGAGTATGCTATGGTATCCTAGAGTATGATAGAGTACCCTAGAGTATGCTAGAGTATGATATAATATGCTAGAGTATGATAGAGTATGTTAGCATCACAGATACAAATTTATCCTCTAATGTAGTGCTCTTTTGAGCATGTCCAACAATTAAATCGGACATCATGGCTCACCCACATCATTACTAAGTCAAAATCATGGACAAGTATGAATGCTGGTAAGTTCAACTGCGTTCTACTACTTTCACCTACGTTCAACTACATTAGCCTCCACTACATTCAACTACGTCCATTAACATGTATGACTCGACCAGGATTCTAAGCCCTGTCTTCGAACCCCACATTCTACCAAAATGCTCACCTCATCCGGCCGTCCCGTCTGGTAGGGGTGGGTGGTGGTGTGTGTGGAGGGTGAGGGTGGGATGCGAGGATCTAGAAGGGGTGGCTTTCACCGTTAAAGCATCTGGTACACCTCAACGGATTGACCAACGGACAGAATTGTCTCGTCCAGTGGTGATAAGTCTCAAAATGTATTAAAATGTGTCAAAATGTTGCGCTATCGAGTCTATGGCCACTGGATGAGTGGACATGAAACGGATATGAAACGGACATGAAACGGACATGAAACGGACATGAAACGGACATTAAACGGACATGAGCCGATATCCAAGGGATAAAACAAACTCAGAACGGACAAGAACCGTAGACGTCAATCCGGTGGCATCCGTTCCTAGTTTTGTGCATGTTCAAAACTTGTATGGACACAAACCCGACTCTGTTCAGTTTCTGTCCGTTTCACCCAATCTGGTGAGGTGTGACAGCCGCTTAAGTAACTGCTTGCTACCAAAGATTTTGTATTCACAGAAGGGTCGGTGATGGGCAGGGCACGCTGTGGATATATGCTAGCAGTGAATATATTTTATATATATATATATATACATATAGATAAACATATATATATATATACATACAGGCGAATGAGCCTCGTGCGCAGAAAGCAACCTGTGCTTTTGCGCTTTTGTGATTTTGTTCTTCTTTTGTTGCTGTTGAAAACCAGAAGACATACAACCAACCAAATCTCTCTGTGTGGAAGTCAGAGATATGACCGGGTGCCCGACTGAGGCGAGCGCTCATTTCTGGTCCACGATCCGGCAGGTCATTGGTTTGATTCCCGATTGATGGAATTCAAGGACTTAACCAAATGGACGCATGCCCCTACATTTCTGTGTGTTTGATATTGTTGGGGGATGATGTTTTGGTCTTCCCTGATTGCATCACTTCCGAGGAGTAATCTAACTAAGACGACCAAATGACCATCCGCCTCATCAACCCGCCCCCTAGTGGTATCAGGGAAAATACTAATGGTGTGGATAAAGGCTCACTGTGTGGCATGCCCTGTGCAAAAGGTCTTACATAGGATTTCCATCATCAACCCGCCCTCTGATGGCAGTGGCAAGAACTAACGATGTGGATAGCATTGCAGTTCGCAGCAAACCTTGTGGAAGAGGTCTCATACAGGATTTCTACAATAATCCTGCCCTCTGGTGGCAATAACAAGAACTACTGCTGTAGGTAGCAGCTCATTGTGTAGGACATCCCGTGTGGAAAATGTCTTATAGAGGATTTCCACCACAGTGCTGTCCTCTGATGGCAGTTGCAATAACTATTGTTGTTGGTAGCAGCTCAGTAAGTTGGGTAAAAGTTCTTACAGTGTTTCTATCACTATCATACCATATCCTTCAGTATATAATGACTTACATTTATGGGCAAATCAGTGTAGGTATTTACTAGATACCAGCATATTAATTGTGATTAGGTCCACTGATTTGCATATATACTGTGCCTGTATTTGAAAATTGGTATATATATTTTGATATATTTCTTTACAAAAAAGGAAAGAAGGAAAAAAGTGTTTAAAGACAATTTTAAAACCATGCAATACATATTCACTGAATGCATGACACTTTTATTGGACTGAAATTGTACACAGTTACTACTACAGCTGATACTTCATTTATGAAATGTATAATACTTTTAGTATCAAACAGGATTTGCATGCAGTTACTATTACAACTGATAGTAGTTTCATTTATGTATTAAGGAATTGTACTGTACGGCCGGAAGACCAGTGCTCTGGTGCTGACAAGAGATATTATTCGATGAATAAAATACACTTTAGTAAAAAAAAAGATGATGTGCACCATAAACCTACCTCTGCTGTCAATGGCAAGTACTATTGCTGTGGTCAGTATTGCTGTGTGGGTCATGCCTTTTGCAAAAGGTCTTGTAGAGGATTTCCACCGCATTGTTAGTGGTAGTGGTGGTGGTGGTAGGCGATGAGAGGCAGTGGCGGTGGTGATGGTGGTGGTGGTGATGTTGGTGGTGGGTGTTAGCAGTGGGGGTGATGGTGGTGGTGGTGGTGGTGATGATGTTGGTGGCGGTGGCAGCAGTGGTGGTGATGGTGGCGGTGGTGGTGGCGGTGGAGGTGATGGCGGTGCCAGTGGTGGTGGTAGGCGATGATTGGCAGTGGCGGTGGCGGTGGTGGTGGTGGTGGCGATGCTGATGGTGATTGTGATCGAGTTGATGGAGATGGCAGTTGTGATGGTGCCGGTAGTGATGGTGGTGATGGGGGTCATGGCGGTGTCGGTTGAGGTGGCAGTGGTGGTGGTGGTGGAGGTGATGGCAGTGGCGGTGGTGGTGGTAGGCAATGATTGGCAGTGGCGGTGGTGGTGGTGGTGGTGGTGATGTTGATGGTGATTGTGATGGAGATGATGGAGGTAGCAGTTGTGATGGTGCTGGTAGTGATGGTGGTGATGGGAGTCATGGTGGTGGCGGTTGAGGTGGTGGTGGTGGTGGTGTTGGTGTTGGCAGTCAGTGGTAGCAGTGGTGGTGATTGTGATGGTAGTGGTGATGGAGTTGGTGGCGGTGGTGGTGGGGGTGGTGGTAGTAGTGGTAGCGGTAGCGGTGGCAGTGGCGGTGGCGGCGGTGGTGTCAGCTGCAATTGAGAGAGAGGCGGCTCCAGAAATGAGTTTGAATCATCTCGACATGGCTGGTCCTGACTTGACGCAACGTCTCATCAATGTAGAGATGGCCTAGCGGTAGGGACTCCGCGTACATTGCGGGATACAGATACCCGAGAGTGGATCCTTCCCCGCTTGGCCACTGATGCCAAAGACGTCCAATAAAGCTAAACCTTTTCACCAGTAATCCTATTTGTATTCCTCAGCATATAGAATAAATGACAGCTAGATGGACTAGCGGTAGAGCATCCGCTTCTCCTGTGTCTTTGAATCGAACTCTTCAACTATTGTAGTGGTCTGCACTGACCTCTCAGGCAAGGAGCCACATAGATAGGTAGGCGTGGGTAGTGTGGTGACATCAGGGAGCCTATGTGGTGTAATAGTTGACACACTGGCGGGAATGCAAAGAGATGTGGGTTTGAGTCCTGCTCTAGGCACAATCTTTCCTATTTTCATCACCCCCACGACACTATTAAAAACCAGGAATGGATGTAACATGATTTGGCCGGAAGACTAGTGCCTCAACGCTGAAAAAAAATACCTTTATTCGCTGAATAAAATTAATTATTTTTGTTCAAGAAAAACAAGGAGATTGCCGGCTTTATCCCGGGAGAGTCAAACTGAATAAATAAAATGAAGCAAACTTGGCCATGTCTTCCCACAGCTAAGGCTTAGTAGTGATATGACATTGACTGGTTTGTCCAATGCCAGAGTAGCCTGACTAAGTGGGATATTTCTCAAGCTGTGGGCGTTATGGTATATTAATGGGGCAGCCTTATAAAGTCGCCAGGAGGGTGCCCTGTCAAACAGCATAAACCAGGCTAGTATTATCTCAAGTAACATTAGGAAGTAAAATCCAACCAACCGCTCTTCAGCCTTGAAATGTATCTAGGAAGTAGTATCATGATTGGTATGTCCTTTGTCTTTTCGCAATCATCTTCATATCCATTATGTCATCACGATCTTTAGATTTTGAAATCACATATATAGCATGTTTTATGCCGGGTTCTATATAAGACAGTATATAACATGTTCTATAAAACATGTTATATAAATGTGATATATAGCATGTAATATAACGTGGTGTATATAACCTGTTATATAAGGTGTTCTTATATATCATGTTATATATACAATGTCTCGATGAATACTGTTCATCTATTACACGCAATGTGTAAACATAATTAGGGTCCCCTGACGTGCAATGCTGAGCAAACAATATGCGATATCCACAACAGTCGCAAGAGTTTTTTCCCACATGCAATTCAAAACCGATAACCAACATTTATAATGTCACTGTCGAATTGGTCTATAGATGAACAGTATTCAAAGAGACAAAGTAAATACAACATGCGATGTGGAACATGTTTCATAACATTCTACATGGAACGTTATGTAACATAATATAACAAGTTATAAACATATTATTATTGCGGTGTTGTCAACTCCCTTCCAATAAGTTAAAACAGGAATCAAACACATCCACAGCAGTTACATCACATGACAATATCCTTTTTTTTTAAACATACTCATTGGAAATGTACATTGCGCAAGGAAAGGTCCCAGTAGAATACATCCATTTTTTATCCATAAACTAATCCTCTCTGGTGATAGAATACCATGCAGTGGGACTGGAGAACAATTTCCTAAAGCTCTAGTAGATACTACAAGGAAGGGAACTGTGGTACTGAGAACTGAGCCATCAGTGGTTATTGTTAATGTTAAGATGCCAAAGACATCTGCTGCATAAGGTCTATTGCAAGCAGCAATTGCCACCAAAGTAACACAGCTGGCACCAGCTGCTGTTTCTGCTGGAATTACTATGCCAGCTGCTGTTCCGCCTATATTTGTTTTCATGTAAAGCGCCTGAGAACGGCTTGCTGGATCGGGCGCTATACAAATGTTTGATTATTTATTATTATTATATAACATTTGTGAGCTGACCAGACAGAATTGCCGAATGGGTTGAGCGTCCGTCTCCCATGTTGGTAGATCGTGGGATTCAAGCCCACAGTCGAGTCAAACCGATGACTTAAACATTGATACTTGTCGCTTCCTGGCCAGGCACTCGGCATTATTAGGATAGGACAAGGACTGGTTGGCTCAGTGTCAGGATAATGTGACTGAGTACGATATCAGGTCATGGTCCTGGCGGCCTGATTTCCCAGTTTGGCTGTGATATAAAATCAAAATGTGTGCGTGCTGTTAGAACTTGGTACCCATCCTGTTATGACCTTACATGTTACCAGTACATACAACTCCAACAACCAACTCGATAATCATTGATATTAAAAGCAAAGCAATTATCTAGATTCATTTCTACACATTTAACTTAGATACTGGTGCACTTATTCAACATTAAATTGTAATTGGTTGGCACACAGAATGGAATAAGGCGGCATCTGATTTGAACCTGTTACTGCAGAAGCCTATGGTATGAGAGTTTGTTTATGCCTGCCGAAAGTAATTTTGCATGGTTGCACTTCAAATATCTCAAAAGGCAGCCATTTAAAATAAAAGTTACTTCACGTTAAAGTAAGGTAGATTATGAATATCAACCTAATATATTTATCTCAGAAAAGGACCGAAACTCAAAACCATGGGACTCTGCTACTTTAACGCCAAGTCCACATAGACCACAGCCCACATCTCATCAATCACAACAAGATCCCATCAACACAGCATCCACCAGACATCATCATTAGATGTCCCAATTTACCACACTTATCACATGTCATCATCATCATCATCATCATGCTGTCGGTCGCGATGCAACAAAGACTGCTTTCATTACTTGACTGCCGCTCTCCACTTAGCTCTCTGCTGTGAGAGTTGCGTCCATGAGTCGGTCTTAATATCTCTCAGCTTCAGGTTTCTCTTGATGGTATCCTTGAACCGGAGACAAGGGCGCCCTCTCTTTCTGTAACCAGAAGACAGTTGAGAATAGAGGATCTGCTTTGGTAGCCTGTCTGATGACATCCTCATGAGGTGTCCAGTCCACCGGAGATCTTCCATAGAGGGCAGCCCCATCCATTCGAGTATTTCCTTATTTGTCACTTTGTCCTTCCAGGTTAGCCTCATGATTGAACGCAGATGTCGCATCATGAAGGCATGCAGCTTTTTCACCTGTATTGTATTATCAAAGCACCAAACCTCTTCTCACCACATACTACTTATTAGAACAAATAATTGTGCCTGTGAAACGACAGGAAGAAAAACAAAAAGCGGAAAAAAGAAGAGTATTCCAGCTCTAAAACGACGGAAATATTCTGTCAAATAAAAAATAATTAATTTGCAACAAGGCAAATGTTGAATAATGCACGCCCGACTTAAAAACAGCTCAGGTGTGCTCAAAATGATCGCTGATCCGCTAGCCCGCCGGGCCCCTTGAGGCTCTTTCCACCTGCCACCAGGGGGACTAATTACTCTCCCTTACACCGGAAATGGGAACAGCAGCGCCGCCAACGCCTTACCCCCTTTGTTACCTCTAACGTGCGATTCCGGTTGATTATGGAGGCATTAAAAATAAATTGCTATCACAGAAGATTGTCGGCTTGCTGCTGGCGCCAGTGCTGCTGCTGCTCACAGTGCTGCTACTGTCAGTCCTGCTGCTGCCAGTGCCAGTCATGCTGCTGCCAGTGCTGCTGCTATCAGTGCTGCTGATATCAGTGCTGCTGTTGTCAGTGCTGCTGATGTCAGTACTGATGATGTCAGTGCTGCTGCTACCAGTGCCAGTCATGCTGCTGCCAGTGCTGCTGATGTCAGTGCTGCTGCTGCCAGTGCTGCTGCTCACAGTGCTGCTGCTGCCAGTGCCAGTCATGCTGCTGCCAGTGCTGTTGCTGTCAGTGCTGCTGCTGCCAGTGCTGCTGCTGTCAGTGATGCTGCTCACAGTGCTGCTGCTGCCAGTGCCAGTCATGCTGCTGCCAGTGCTGTTGCTGTCAGTGCTGCTGCTGTAAGTGCTACTGATGTCAGTGCTGCTGCTGTCAGTGATGCTGCTGTCAGTGCTGCCGATGCCAGTGCGAGGCATGCTGCTGTCAGTGCTGCTGCTGTCAGTGCTGCTGCTGTCAGTGCTGCTGCTGTCAGTGATGCTGCTGTCAGTGACAGTCATGATGCTGCCAGTGCTGCTGTAGCTGTCAATGTTGATGCCAGTCATGCTGATGTCAGTGATGCTGCTACCAGTGCTGCTGCTGTCAGTGCTTCTGCTGCTAGTGCTGCTGCTGACAGTTCTGCCACTACCAGTGCTGCCGCTGACAGTGCTGCTGCCAGTGCTGCTGTTGGCAGTGCTGCTGCTGACAGTTTTGTTGTTGACAGTGCTGCTGCCAGTGCGGCTACTGACAGTGCTGCTGCCAGTGCTGCTGATGCCAGTGCTGATGCTGACAGTGCCGCTGCTGCAAGTGATGATGATGCCAGTGCTGCTGCTGGCAGTCCTGCTGCTGCCAGTGCTGCTGCTGACAGTGCTGGTGATGCCAGTGCGGCTGCTGACAGTGTTACTGCTGCCAGTGATGCTGATGACAGTGCTGCTGCTGACCGTGCTGCTGCTGACAGTGTTGTTGCCGACAGTGTTGCTGCTGACAGTGTTGCTGCTGACAGTGTTGCTGCTGACAATGCTGCTGCTGCCAGTCCCACTGCTGCCAGTGATGTTGCTGACAGTGCTGCTGCTGCCAGCGCTGATGCTGCTGCCAGTGCCGCTGCTGCCAGTGCTGCTGCTGCCAGTTCTGCTGCTGCTGCTGCCAGTGCCACTGCTTATGCTTGTTCTGTAGTGGTTCGGAGAAAGCATCAGAAACCATCGTTCTCCTATCCCATTTAAAAAAATCAACAAAGCAATACAGGAGAGAGACAAAAATAAAGAAAATAATAATAATGGATAAATAAATAATAATACAACAGAAAACATAATAATGATGGAAAACACAGTGTGTGTGGGGGAAGAAGGTGGCGTTGCTTGTTTTATGGGTTCTAGAGGAGGCTTTAGGCTGGATTGAGTGGGTAATCACCCATTTCACTTGTTAGCATGTTGGTGTGGTTATTGAGCTGTAAAACTGAAAACAGGCGCCTCGTTTTAATGTAACTACATGAAAGGGTGCTACGTAGGAGCTTATCTTGGCACATTGGCCAGACACCTCTCTCTGTTTCCCTATACAGTACAAGTCCGTTAAACCAAGCTCGGTTATACCAAATGATCAGTTAATCCAAACTTTATTTGGCGGCCCTGTAAAATACTACCATTCATCATATAAAAAAGTTGGTTAAACCAAAGTCAGTTAATCCAAATTATTGGTTAATCCAAATTATTGGTTAATCCAAACAAAATTGTTGGACCCCAGGCCACTTCTGGTATGGTTAAACTAAAGATTCATGTGGTCATAAGGTCATCTGAGAACCCACCAACTTTTGTATATGATAAATGGTAGTATTTTGCAGGGCTGCCAATACAAGTTTAGATTAACCGACCGTTTGGTTTAACCGAGCTTGGTTTAACGGGGTTATACTGTATATACATAAAAAACCAATAAACGAAGTGCCGACATACATTGTATATTACATTCATAATGCACCCACATTTTTGCCGAAGCCAAGTCAAAGTCAAAGCCAAAGCTTGGTTAAGCCAATAATTAGTTAATCCAAACAAATTTATAGGGTAACTTCAAGTTTGGTTTAATGGGGTTATTATCATCATCATCATGCTGTCGGTCGCATTGCGACAAAGACTGCTTTCATTACTTGACTACCGTTCTCCATTTAGCTCTCTGCTGTGAGAGTTATATTAAATATAATCATTACTACCTTTCACCAGAACACAGTCCTGGACTTGATGCAATTACATGCTGAGAACCACATGGCTTAACATATTTACAACTAATAGTGCGTTGTATTAAAGCCGTTGAGAAATGTTATGTGTAAGCATACTGTCTACATACACTAATATATGTGTAGTGTTTACTGTCTTGTGTTCATATTAGCACAGGTAAGAGCTCTCAATTCAATTGATTAAACAAGATATCACACACACATTTGTGCAATGTGCACAATTGAATGGTGGAGATATACAAATTTAGCATTTCAATGGGGTTATACTGTATATATATATATATATATGTTTATATATATGCATATCATCTAATTTTGTTATACTTAGACTGGACATACAATGAAATAAGTGTATTTGTTTCAACATATATTGGTATATGCATGTGTATTCCCTTATATGCTCTCTCTCTAGATATATATATGCATTTAATTATTATAGTTCCCTCGAAATTATGTATCACATTCTAAGTTATGCATATTTGTATGGGTTCTAGAGGAGGCTTTAGTCTGGTTTGAGTAGGTAATCACTCATTTCACGTGTTAGCATGTTGGCGCCATTATTGAGCTGTAAAACTAAAACTAGATGAAAGGGTGCTACGGACGAGACTACCCTGGCACCTTGGCCATCTACCTCTCTCTCCCTATTTATATATATGCATATCGTCGCATTTTGTTATACTGAAACATGGCGGGTGAAGTGGATGTGTGGGTGTGTAGATGGGTGTGTGTCAGTGCGGGTGGGAGGAGGATGGGAGTTGGAGGGGGGTGGATAAAACTAGATTCCTTTATGAATCTAAACATTATGAAACCCTATAGCTAGGTGATGCCTAAGATTACACCCACAACGTAATCCACCACCCCACCCCCACCTCCTGCTTTGCCTCCCACCGCCACCCTCACCCTCATCCACTACAAGCACACTCTCTGTCACACGCTCATACACGCCAGCGGGACCTCCCCACAGTATTCAACCAGCGCGGCGGTCCGTACTCAACTAGCGCGGTGGTCCCGACTCAACCAGCGCGCCAGCCCTCACCACCTGGCCCCCACAAGGCTCTTCAGTCTTTCCCCAAATGGACTTTTAAAAAGGGTCAGCTCTCATGGGAGAGAGGGCGCTGGGGGAGAGGAGGAGGGGAGAGGGATGAGGGCGGAAGGAGGATAGAGGGAGAAAGAGGAGGAGGTGGGAGCAGAGGGAGGGAAGGGGATAAGGGAGGAGGGGAGAGGAGGGGGGATGAAGGAGGAGGGCGGATTGAGGACGGAATGAGGAGGGAAGGGGAGGTAAGAGAGTGATGGAGAAGAAGGAGGATGGGGTGGGTCGGGCAGGGAGAGGGGCAATAGGGGATGGGAGGAGGGGGAGGGGGATCTGGGGAGAGAGGGAATGATGAGAAGGATAATGAAGTGGGCGGGTAGTGAGTGGGGATAGGGGGAGGGGACGAGGGGAGGGGATGTGAGGAAAGAGGGATGGAGGAGAAGGAGGATTAAGTGAGCTGGGAGGGAGGGAATGGGAATAGGGGAGGGGTGGAGGGGATAGGAGGGAGGGAGGGGACAGGAGGGATGGAGAGTGGAGAGAGGATGGAGGAGAAGGAGGATGAGGAGGGGTGGGAGTGAGGGAGAGGGTAGGGAGGGATTGAAAGAGGAGGGGGAGGAGGAAGGAAGAGGGAGGGGAAGAGGTGGAGGATGAAGTGGGTGGGGGGGGGGAGTGGGAATAGGGGGAGAGGAGGAGGGGAGGGGGGTGTGGGGAAAGAGGGATGGAGGATAAGGAGGATGAAGTGGGCGGGGAGGGAGGGAGGGGGGTAGGGTGAGGGGAGGAGGGGAGAGGAGGGAGGGGACAAAGGGACAGGAGGGGTGGAGAGCGGAGAGAGGGATGGAGCTAAAGGAGGATGAGGAGGGTGGGAGTGAGGGAGAGGGTAGGGAGGGATGGACGGAGGGAGGGGAGGAGGGAGGAAGAGGGAGGGCAGGAGGTGGAGGAGGGAGGAGGGGAGCTGGGAGAGGGGGAGAGGCGAGGAGGGAGGAGGATGGGAGGGGGAAAGGATGGCATTAAAGGGAGCTAAAACACACATGATGCTGAGTGAAATGTACATCTTGGCACGGCTCCAATACCCGCCGAATTTGAGCTCCGTTGATTCAATGTAGACGCCTGCCAGCAGCGGCTGCTTAAGAGATTAAAATAGACCAGTTATTTTCATATTTTAAGCAGCGACAGGGCGTTAAAATGGAAATTGGTGGGCTGTCTTAGTTGAAATAATATTTCAAAGTTTAATTGAGGAATTTCGCGGGGTTTCCAATTTATTTTATGCGTGGAATTCATGGTTGTCATTAGTACCAGGTTTTGTGTTAATACAGGTGACCTAATAACTCCTTAAAGGTGCATAGCGCCATTAAAACATAAAATCTCCAAAAGCAAGACGCTTATCTAGCTTGTATTCTACATATCTGACTTTGATATTGGTGCACCTGTTTGACGCCCCTGCCCTGGAGAGTTGTAAATCACTGCCTTGTGGTACAGGTTCTTGACAGAACCAAAGGAACAGAAAACCATGTCACTGTGGCATCATCAAGGGCGGTTGATGTATGGAACTTCCAAGATCTCCCGACGAGCCACTGCACGGAGAAATAGTTGTGCGCCTGTCTGGACAGGTTCTTGCTGGTGTGAAACCTGTATTTGCCCCCTGAGAGAGTGCCGCTGATAACTTGCAAAAGCCAGCAGCACTTCAACACTTTTGCAGGCAGCTTTCATGAAGTGTTCAACCACAGGAGAGCGGCAGTCAAGTAATGCAAGCAGTCTTTGTTGCATCGCGACCGACAGCATGATAATGGTGATGATGACTGGTGCACATATTAAACATTTCTCACCCCATAGTAGGGAATATTGGGTCAATTTAATAGAACCTATTACTGCAGAAACCTATGTTGTCAGCGTATGTCAACATTTATTGTGCATGTTTGCACTTCAAATATCTCCTACATTAGTCATATGAAAGCAAACTTACTTCAAACTAAAGTGAGGTAGATTATAACGACCAACCTGATATATTTATCTCAGAAAATGACAGACATTCAAAACCATCGGACTATGCAACATTAATAGAAACAATGTAACGTCACTTCCTGTGCATCATGACGTGGAAGACATATAAGTGGTGCCCAGTTTTAGAGAATAACCCATATATATTTTTATTGTGGGAGATGATATATACAATAAATGGGACACTCCCCCCGAGTGTACAACATTTATGATCAGCCGGTACGGTCATAAATCTCACCGTTTTATGACGCCATTAAACTATTGGTGACCTAGTACAAAATAGTAGCCGTGGAATATGTACATCTGGTTGTAAATTAATTGTATTCATATATCTTTTGTCAATGTCGTAGCACTTGTTCTTGATAGCAGGACGTTTGTGTTGAAAGAAAGTTTAACATGGAAGGTATCATCCCATGAGGAGGAGGCGATGGTGGTGGAGGAGGTGGTGAGGGTGGAGGGGGATGTTGTGGTGGATGAGGAGGTGGTGGTAGAGGAGGAGGAGGAAGAAGTGGAGGAGGAGGTGGAGGAGGAGGTGGTGGTGGAGGAGGAGGTGGTAGAGGGGGATGTTGTGGTGGAGGAGGAGGTGGTGGAGGGGATGTTGTGGTGGAAGAGGAGGTGTTGGTAGAGGAGGAGGTGGTGGTGCTGGTGGAGGAGGAGGTGGTGGAGGGGATATTGTGGTTGAGGAGGAGGTGGTGGAGGGGATGTTGTGGTGGAGGAGGAGGTGGTGGTAGAGGAGGAGGTGGTGCTGCTGGTGGAGGAGAAGGTGGTGGAGGAGGAGGTGGTTGAGGAAGTGGTGGTGGAGGAGGAGGCGGTTGAGGAGGTGGGGGTGGTGGAGGTGGAGGCGGTTCACGAGGTGGTGGTAGTGGTTGAAGAGTTGGTGATGATGGATGAGGAGGAGGCAGTGGAGGAGAGTGTGTGCTGGAGGAGGACAGGGTGTGGGGGTGGAACGCATAGCAATGGACCACAATGAGGGCGTTGAGAGTGGCCTGGATGCGGGGTGCATTTGAGTAGAGTGCTGGATATCGATGGCAATCAGTCCTGCACAGAGCCATCGATTATTGGGATTCATGCCCTAGCAACATCTAGGGTAATATCAGGACGGAGAATCTATGGGAACTCCAAAGGAACTCTGCACATTATATATGTGATAGGTAAACACTGCTTACTTAAGCAAATATTAATCAGGAGCGGAAAAATATGAGGACATATCAGGAGTGGTACTGACTGGTGACTCATGGTGACTTAATAGTACTGCCCCATTGGGAGACCAGGTTCTCAGTACCATGACCTGATATCCCACTCAGTGACACTATCCTGACACCAAGCCAACCAGTCCTTGCCCTCTCCTAATAATGCCAAGTGCCTGGCTATGAAGCGAAAAGTATCAATTCTGTAAGTGGTTTCCTTCATCCAGGAATTGAACTCCCGACCTTACGCACTGGAGGCCTCCCTTCTATCGATTCGGTCATCGCGTCCAGTGTATATATATATGTGTATTGTGATATATGTGATGCATAACATATTATGCAAGTATAATAATATGGAAGGGAATTATTATTATATTGTTAAACTCCAGTGGCGCCACCTTCAGCCCACCTCACCTCCCACCTGATATTGACCAGTGTCAGTCGCACCAGAGGATTTTTATTTCTTTGACAAAAAAACTTATTTTGCTTCACCACTCAAAAAAACTAAATTAAAAGAATCGGTTATTTCTTAGGAAAGCTGGACCGAAGTGCTAGTTGAAGGCTCCCTCTGGCGGATGGTGCGCCGTGACGAGGATATGGGGTGTCCTCTTTTATTGTCAGCAATTTGATATTGCATCCACGCACCAGTCACGCGCAGACCGGCTCTGGCCCACATTGCTCTGACGGCTTCCGCTTCGCATAAGCCTGGCAAACACCCCGCGTCAAATCCCTGCATTGAAGGGGTGTCAAAAGGGTGGGGGGGAGTTTAATTCTTTGTTGGAATTTGTACGTCCTGGCAAACATCTAAGGTCATATCAGGATGGGTAGCGGGTACCGACTTGTGACAGTGCACACTCATGTCGGTTTTATAGTGCTGCCCCACTGGGACATTGAGGTCACTGGCATCATCGATTGGGTATTCCACTGAGTCGCATTATCCTGACATTGAGCTAACCAGTCCTTGGCATACGCTAGTAATGTCCAGCAGCAGGCTAAGTTTTTTTTGTTTTGTTTGTTTGTTGTTTTATGACTTAGCAACATCTAAGGTCATATCAAGACGGGGATTGATGTGTGACAGTGCACACTCATGTCAACTTTATAGTGCTGGCCCACTGGGAAACCAGGCCACCAGCACCATGACCCAATATCCCACTCAGTCACATTATCCTGACACTGAGCCAACCAGACCTTGCCCTATGCTAATAATGCCGAGCGCCAGGCTAGGACAACAAGTATCAATTTTTAATTCATTGGTTTGACTCGACCAGGGTTCGAACCCACGACCCCACGATCTAGCAACACGGGAGACGGACGATCTAACTCATTCGGCAATCCTGTCTGGTCCACCAGGCTAGATGGCAATAAGTTATATACAGGGTAGTCATATACAGGTTAGGAAAAAACCTTGAAAATTTAGAAAAAACTAATAGAGAAACTACTAACACCCAAAACCGCAAAAGGTTGGCCCGGGAAAGATCAGGTAAACACTCCTGAGTGCGGGACCAGACCAATCTAGTATCACAGCTGTCCAGCGTTGAAAACAAGCACCCTCACGGGAGCTTTTACATTATGGGCAGAATAACAAACTTGTCACACACAAAAAAAGAAAA
The DNA here is from genome assembly GCA_030323885.1 of Branchipolynoe longqiensis. Lineage (NCBI taxonomy): Eukaryota > Metazoa > Annelida > Polychaeta > Phyllodocida > Polynoidae > Branchipolynoe > Branchipolynoe longqiensis. The sequence goes on from CM059192.1 coordinate 57,334,171, forward strand.
AAAGTATCAATTGTGTAAGTCATTGGTTTGACTCGACTGGGATTGAACTCCCGATCTTCTGCACGGGAAGCCTGCGCTCTACGGATTCGGCCAACGCGACCAGTCGAAAAAGGGATGGAGAATAGACATGTGTATATATGTGTGTGGGGGGGGGGATGCGGTAGTGGGGTGATTTAATTTGAGGTGGCCTCTGCTGAATTGCATACCACATCTTGCAGAGAGCACCCTGGTGACACATTTGTATGCAGCAAGGAGGTACTGAAATACCGCGAAAATTGGGCAGCAATACAGGATGGAGTTGAATTTTAAATAATTAATTCCAAAAAGGTTATCGCTTTTGACGCCACTGACCCTCGGTTAAGAATTGTCACTTGAATTGAATTAAAGTTTGTTTTTTAAAATTGACAAGATTGATTAAATATCTACATCGGGGGAATATTGGAGGAAATTGCTTTTTTCTTTTGGCGTTTTTCAGCATATCAAACATGGCACATAGAACAAGGAATAAGGCAAAATTGGAGCGGCCGATTATTGACGATACCCAGACGGGATGGCCAAATGAGGTAGTGCGTCCATCTCCCGTGTTGGTAGATCATGGGACCATTGGTTCGAATCCTGGTCAAGTCAAACCAATGACTTAAAAATTGATACTTGTCGCTTCCTAGCCAGGCACTCGGCATTATTAGGATAGGGCAAGGAGCAGTGGAATGAGGAAGACCAATTGCCCATGATTGAAATTTCCCCTGCTTAAACAACTAATCTACCAACAACAAAAAAGAAGCCATGTCGACAGTGTAACAACAGTACAAATAGGGGTTATAGTAGGGCGAGGAAAGCCCGAGCATTGTGTTGTATAGTTGGTGATCTGGGAGAGGCTGACAGTGAGGAAGCCACTATTGTGGAAATGCGGTGCAGTTAGATCGCTATAGATACAACATAGAGCAAAGCCACTTAACTGGCACTACCATTCTCGTGGCGTTGAAGCCACTGAATATATGTGATGTATAGATAGAACTTATGCAAGTATAAAGGCATGTAAGAGAAGCAACCCTTATGTTGTGTACTACTTTTTGGGTGAACCCCTGTTCACGGTTTGGGACAGGTGGCGCCACCACCCCCTACCGCTACCGGTGCCCTGAATACTGTCACTCGCACACTGGACATTTTGTATATGTATGTATATATATATATGTATATTCATATGTATGTATATATGTAAATAGTCGGTTGGTTGTTGGAGTTTTACATCCTCGCAACATCTAAGATCATATCAGTACAGGTACTGACTTTTGATAGTGCACACTCATGGCCTGTTTATAGTCCGGCCTGTATATATATATATATACATGTATATATATGTATATATATGTATATATATATATGTATATATATGTATGTATATGTATTTATGTATATATATACATTATGTATATACATGTATATGTAGTATGTGTATGCGTATATGCATATATTATGTATATATATATATGTACAATTCCTCCGAGCAAGTGGAGGCTAGGCCCCGCACAGAAGGGGGCGCGGTGCATGCTGGGGGTCCCACCCCCACCCAGCCGGACAGGGGGGGGGAGGGTGACAGACACTACAGGCATTATTAAATGCGATAAAGGGTTTATCACTATCCGTATATGTATTTATGTATAGATACATATATGTATATATATGTATGTATATGTATTTATGTATATATACATGTATGTATATATTCCCATAATGGATTATTGAGCACATATCATCATCATCATGCTGATGGTCACGATGCGACAAAGACTGCTTTCATTACTTGACTGCTGCTCTCCATTTAGCTCTCTGCTGTGAGAGTTGCGTCCATGAGTCGGTCTTAATGTCTCTCAGCTTGAGGTTTCTCTTGATGGTATCCTTGAACCGGAGATGAGGGTGCCCTCTCTTTCTGTAGCCAGAAGACAGATGAGAATAGAGGATCTGCTTTGGTAGCCTGTCTGATGATATCCTCATGAGGTGTCCAGTCCACCGGAGATTCTTTTTGATCAGAAGATCTTCCATAGAGGGCAGCCCCGTTCGTTCGAGTATTTCCATATTTGTCACTTTGTCCTTCCAGGTTAGCATCATGATTGAATGCAGATGTCGCATCATGAAGGCATGCAGCTTTTTCACCTGTCATCTGTACACTGTCCAGGCCTCGGCTCCGTATAGTAGGGTGGATAGCACAATTGCACGGTAGATCTTACCTTTGACCTGAATGGACACATGGTGGTGGTTCCAGAGTCTCTGGCATAGTCGTCCGAAAGATGTGCTAGCCTTGGCCATCCTCCTCTGTATTTCAGCATCATCAATGCGTCCATCACTTGATATAGTGCTTCCGAGATAGGTGAATTCCGGAACAGAGTTCAGCTTGTTTCCGTCAACCATGATCTCCTCCTCTCGGGTTCTTGTAGAGTTGGGTTGGTACAGCACCTCCATCTTCTTGATGTTAATCTTCAGGTCAAACTTCTTTGATGCATCGGAGAAAGCGTCCACTATTTTCTGGATCTCTTCAGCAGAGTGGGCAACCAGTGCACTGTCATCTGCGAATAGTAGCTCTCTCACCAGTATCTGAGTAGTCTTGGTCTTCGCTCTGAAGTGTGCGACATTGAATAGCTCAGCGCTCTGTCTGGACTGTATATAGATGCCATCCCCCATGTCTCCGAAAGCCTCGTCAAGCATTGCTGACAGGAAGATGGAGAAGAGCATGGGGGCCAGTACACAACATTGCTTGACCCCATTGGTAACCCCGAACAATTCTGAGACATCCCCTCCAGTACTAATGTTCGCCATCAATCCTGTATGTAGAGCCTCGATCATAGTTGTGAACTTCTCTGGGCATCCGTACTTCCTCAGTAGCTGCCATAGCCTGGTCCTCCCGACTGTATCAAATGCCTTAGTGAAATTGACAAATACCATGTACAGTGGTCGGTCCAGCTCAATGCACTCTTCTTGTAGCTGTCGGAGACAAAATATCATATCCACGGTGCTCCGGTTACCTGGCTCCAGAACTACATCAGGTGTTATGTGAATAAAGAGTCTGTTGAGTAGGACCCTGGCGAAGATCTTGCCTGCTATGGAAAGAAGAGAGATTCCTCTATAGTTCCCACAGTCTGTTCGATCACCTTTCTTGTAGATGGTTACAATGCTGGAATTCTTCCATGCTTGGGGTACAGAACCCTCCTCCCAGGCATTGGTGATTAGGTGGTGCAGTCTGTTGAGCAGATTGTCTCCTCCGTGCTTCCATACTTCAGCAGGAATTCCATCACCCCCAGGTGTTTTGCCATCTTTCAGGCTGGCGATTGCTCTAGCCATCTCAGCACATTTCATGTATGCCTGTGTGTGGAGGGAATGATGTTGCCTGGAGAGGGGTGAGGGAATGAGGGGGGGGGGTGCCTCTACTTGGGAAGCCACTGGAGCCGTTAGGACATGCGCACCGGCTGTCAAAGCCAGAAGCGGTGTTTGGCTGCTTCCGGCCTACACTCTCCACCAGATGTTACGCAGGCTGAGTAGGGCACACCGACCCGTGCCCTAGAATCCTGTCTGCCGGTACCGGTGTACCCTGCAATGTCGATATAGGTCTGTCTGCACCCAGTGGCGCCCCCTGCGGGGTATATAGGCCATTGATCAGCAGGGTGGTGGTGTGGGCGGGGGGGGGGGGTAGGACGGTGGGGTGGGGCAGCTTGGCGAAAGGGAGGGTGGAGGATGGGGAGGGGAAGGGACTGGAGAAGACCGGGGTACGGGATGGGTGGTTGTTGGGTTGGGTGGATGGTTGTTGGAGCTTTACGTCCGTGAAACATCTAAGGTCATATCCGGACTGGTACTGATTTGTGAGAGGGCGCACTCATGGGGACTTTATAGTCCTGCCCCACTGGGAAATCAGGCCGCCAGAACCATGACCTGGTATCGCACTCAGTTACATTATCTTGACACTGAGCTAACCAGTCCTTGCCCTATCCTATTAATGCTAAGTGCCAGAATAGGAAGCTACAAGTATCATTTTGATGAGTCATGTGGTTGATGGGTGATGTGATGGTAAAGGTTGTTTGCGCTGGCGGGGGGGGGGGGAGGAGGAGGAGGAGGGGGATGGGGAGGGGGATGTGTTTGGAGGGAGGGGTGTGGGAGGGGGGGGTATGTGTGTAGAGGATAGCTTTTGGTTGGAGTGGTTGTCAGCTCAGGAAGGAGCCTGCAGTGAAGGAGGTGGCTATCGAAGGAAGGGGCGGAGGCGAGGTGCGCTTGGGTTTGGTGTATGTGTGGGACAGTGTGAATGTGAATGTGTGTGTGTGGGGAGGGGGGAGGTGGGAGACGGAGTGGGGAGGGTTTGTTGGTTTGTTAGATGTTGCTAGAATGTAAAACAACAAAACAGGTCATATCAGGATGGGTATTGACGTGTGACAGTGCGCACTCATGGCGACTTTATAGTGCTGCCCCACTTGGAGACCAGGCTGCCAGCACTATGACATGATATCCCACTCAGTCACATTATCCTGACACTAAACCAACCAATCCTTGCCGTATCGTAATAATGCGAAGTGCTTGACTAGCAAGCGACAACTATCAATTTTTAAGTCATTGGTTTGACTCAACCAGGATCCGAAGCCACAAACCCATGGATTCGGATCACCGGATCTTCCAACATAGGAGACGGACGCGCAACTCATTCAGCCATCCCGTCTGGTGGAGGATGGGTGTGTGTGGAGGGAGGGGTTGTAGGTTCCGGAGGAAGGGTAGGGACGTGTGGTACGTATATATCTGCTGATAGGGAACAGTGGGGAGGTGCTTGTATGTGTTGTGCAGATAGGGTGGAGGTGGGTGGCTGGGGGTGGTGGGGGACTTAGGGAGGTTGGGTATGTAAGTGCGCTGACCCGGGTGGGTTGTGAAGAGTGTGTCGGTGCTCTGTTGGGTGTGTCTGAATTTGTCCTCTGAGGAGGAGGGTTGGAAGTGGTCGTGGAGGTGAAGCATGAGGTGATGGAGGCTGTGGGGAGGAGGTGGTGGTGGTGAGGGTAGAGATGGAGATGGAGAAGGTGGTGGTGGAGGAGGTGGAGGAGGTGGTGGTGGAGGTGAGGGTAGAGATGGACGTGGTGGTGGAGGTGGTGGTGGAGGAGGTGTTGGAGGTGGTGGAGGTGAGGGTAGAGATGGAGGTGTACGAGGTGGTGATGGAGGGTATGGGGGAGGAGGTGGTGGAGGTCAGGCTAGAGATGGAGGTGGAGGAGGTGGTGGTGGTGAGTGTAGAGATGGAGATGGAAGAGGGGGTGGTGGAGGAGAAGGTGGAGGTGAGGGTAGAGATGGAGGTGGAGGAGGTGGTGGTGGAGGAGAAGGTGGATGTGAGGGTAGATATGGAGGTGGAGGAGGTGGTGGTGGAGGAGAAGGTGGTGGTGAGGGTAGAGATGGAGATGGAGGAGGTGGTGGTGGAGGAGAAGGTCGTGGTGAGGGTAGAGATGGAGGTGGTGGTGGAAGGTGCGCAGAAGGTGGTGCATTAGAGGGAGAGGGGGAAGGCGGAAGAGTAGGAGGTTGAGGGGGAGAAAGAGGAGGAGGAGGTGGTGGAAGAGGTGGTGGTTGGGAATGAGAAAGAGGAGAAGGAGGTGGGTGTTGAGGTGGAGAAGAATGGAGGGGAGAAGGTCGAAGAGTTGAAGGTGGTGGTGAATGAGGATGAGAAAGAGGAGCATGTGGTAATCGTGGTGGAGGATAAGGAAGAGATGGTAGAGGTGGTGATGGAGGAGGTGGTAGTGGAGGATGTGGTGGTGGAGGAGGAGTTGGTGGTAGTGGAGGAGGTGGTGGTGGAGGAGGAGTTGGTTGGTGATAGTGGACGGGGCGGTGTTGGTGGAGGAGGGTGTGTGCTGGAGGAGGACAGGCTGTCCGGGTGGAATGCATAGCAATGGACCACAATGACCGCGTTGAGAGTGGCATGGATGCCGGTGCATTGGGGTAGAGTGCCGGGTATCGATGGCAATCGGTCCGGCACCGAGTCAATGGCCGAGACGACGACAACAGCGGCGGGGGCTTGTAGCAGTGGGCGGGTGCGGGCAGCGGGGGAAGCGGGGGACACGGCCGGGCGGGCAGCGAGCGGGAGGCGGTGAACGGGCGCGGGACGGATGGGCAGCGGACGGGGGGCAGGCGGCGGACATGGGGTGGGGTGGGGTGCGGTACGTGTTGGGTGGTGGTGCGCATGCGTGCGGCTGCATATGTGGGTCAGGCCGCTGAGCAGCCCCGTCCGCGTAGGCGTATGCGATGCCACGGTCACGCCGGGACCGGCGTCCACAGCGAGAGGCAGGGGCGGGTGTGTGGGATTGGGGTGTGTGGGCGTGTGGGGGTTTGTGGGGGTGGGGTGGGGTGCGGTGAGTAGTCGTCGGGGAACCGGCGTGAGCGTATGGAGACGGCTGGGTACAGACGGGTGTGCGTGGTATTGGGATGGGGTAAGGCTGGGAACTGGGTAGGGCTGGGAACGGGGTAGGGTTGGGGACGGGGTAGGACTGGGAACGGGGTAGGGATGGGGTCGGAGTAGGGATGGGGACGATGTAGGGCTGGGGATGGGGTAGGTTTGGGGACGGGGTATGGCTGGGAACGGGGTAGGGATGTGGACGGGGTAGGGCTGGGGACGATGTAGGGCTGGAGATGGGGTAGGGGTGGAGACAGGGTAGGGCTGGGGGACGGGGTAGGGTTGGGGCCGGGTGGGATATGGTGACCGGATAGGCTTGGGCATGGGGTAGGGCTAGAGATGGAGTAGGGCTGGGGACGGGATGTGGCTGGGGACAGGGTAGGGCTGGGAATGGGATTGGGCTAGGCACGGGGTAGGGCTCGGGGATGGGGTAGGCCCGGGAACAGGTGGGTTATGGGAACGGGGTAGGCCTGGGCACGGGGTAGGGCTAGTGACAGAGTAGGCCTGGGGACGGGGAAGGGGTAGTGACGGGCTAGGTTGGGCACGAGGTAGGGCTAGTGATGGGTAGGGCTGGGGACGGGATGGGGCTGAGCACGGGGTAGGGCTAGTGACGGGCTAGGGCTCGCTGTAGGGCTGTGGATGGGATGGGGCTGGGCATGGGGTAGGGCTAGTCACGGGGTAGGGCTACTGGTGGGGTAGGGCTGGTGACGGGATGGGGCTGGGGATGGGGTAGGGCTAGTGACGGGGTAGGGCGGGTGACGGGGTAGGGCTAGCGATGCGATGGGGCTAGTGACGGGGTAGGGCTGGGGACGGGATGGGGCTGGGGATGGGGTATCAGTGGATGTCGGTCCGGGGCAGGGGATGGCTGTGTAGGTAGCGGGGCGGATGGCTTCTGGTGGTAGGAACATGGGTATAATGGGGTCAGAGGTCATGCGTCGTGAATACTGACGGGGTGCTGAGCGGAGGCTGGTGCCTCAGAGACACACTGCGGCAATGCATAGGCTATATAATCTATTACGCAGGTATAAATAACTACAGATTGCCCCTGCCATTTTTTATTGCACGTCTATCTCCTACTGCTTAGTGTAGTACCGGGCGCGCCCGTATGTATCTGGCTAGTGGCGTCACGTGGTTGTGGTTTCCTGCTTCACTGCGACACTTCGCTCTACCATTAATCAGGGTCACGTGACTCTCAATCTCAATCCGTATTATACATTATATACATTATGGCACTTCCACGGATAGAGCACTTGTAGACCCTAAACATGGTTGGTTCTTGGAGTTTCACGACCTGACAACATGTTAAGGTTATATCACGACGGGAAGACTCTAAACTAGATACTTGATTCTGGCATGCACAGTGAAACCTCTTTAAATCGAGCGACCATGGAACCCACTTTAAATGGTTCATTTAGGGAGGTGGTCAGTTTAGGTGGTTTGTTTTATGGTTATAATGGTATTGCATGGGCGACCATTTGGCACTGAAATAAAGCGATCGATATAGGAGAGTCGTCTATCTGTGGGGGTGGTCAGTTAGAGAGGCTTTATTGTAAGTGCACACCGGTAAACACCAGGTTATAACAAAAGACCATATACGTAGGATTGAACGTGCGTTATACTAATTATTATAAACCACTCATTGTAATGCTACATGACGATAGCAGAAACTGTTTAGAGAAAGTTCTAGAACGTTGTAATACCATATCCCTATTCATACTTGTATTGGACTGGAATTGTACACAGTTACTACTACAGCTGATATTTAAATTATACTATGTGTAATACTGTTAGTATCAAACAGACTTTGTATGCAGTTACCATCACAACTGATAGTTTCATTTATATATCACGGAATTGTGCTGTACAACCGGAAGACCAGTGCTCTTACGCTAAAGCCCCAGTCAGACCTCACTGGTTTAAGGAACCGGATAGAAAATGGACAGTGTCCGGTGAAATATGGCAATGTACGGTTTATATATGGTTGGCATCCGGTGTGTCCGTTATCTGTCTGGTGGTGTCCGGTGGTGTCCGGCATTGTCCAGTACAAATCTTTGACATGCACAAAACTTGTACCAGACACAGCCGGACTGAGGTGTATGGTTGGTGTCCGTTTTAAGTCTGTTTTGTCCATTTTGTCCATTTGTCCATTTCATGTCCGTTACTCATCCGTTATGTGTCCGGTTTGTATCCTGAAGAGTCCGTTGACATTACTGCAGGAATTTGGTCCATCGGTTTTTGGCGCATCCGTGAACATTCCAGTAGGTGTCTAGTAGGTGTCCAGTTGGTGTCCGGTTGGTGTTCGGTTGGTGTCCGGTTGGTGTCCGGTCCGTCCATTTGACATTCGGTTGCTGTCCGGTTCTTGTCTGGTTCTCGTCCATTAGCTATACGTTAATGTATGTTTCTTGTCCGTTTAGCCTCCATTTCAGGTCCATTTCGTCCGGCGGCCGTTTCAACAGTTCAACACCGAACAGCACTGGACTAGACAATTATTTGTCCGGTGGTGTCTGGTACTCAGTCTGGTAAAGTCTGACTGGGCCTTAACACAAGAGATAATGGATAAAATATATTTTAGCATAATAAAATACACTTACACAAATTTCAACCACCTTCACCTTCAGCCCCACGCCAAAACTCCCACACCACCACACCCTCACTCCCACCTACATCACCACACCCTCTCACCCCCTACACCCCACCATGTTTACGCTGCGCTATGGAGTCCCCATTTATATATATATATTATGCACTGTTTACTTCTCTGTAGGGCCATCCAGTCCGACCTATTGGCATTTAATAGCTCGCCCCAGTCTGCCCTGGTGGCAGATATAATGACAATATTGTCCGCCAGGCAGACACAATCTCCAGAACTAATACCGATCCAGACGCGCCCCCTAACGGGCTCGTACAGAATACTATAGCGAAACCCTGCTGGCCATAGGTGCTAGTTCAATACTGCAGGGCATTCTACCCATCTCATCACAGACGGGAAAGGTTGGCACAGCCTGGCTGGTCACGGCACCCACATATATGTTATATATAATGAGTAGTACTAAGCCACCCGATATAAAGACGATATCTGCCTGAGTGCTACTATTGTGTAGCTTTGTACTTCAGGTCAGCGGGCCGACATGCACTCCGGTAGGGGTAATTTGTATGTGTGTAATTGCTTGCTTGTAAACTGCTCACTTGACTGGTGTGGAGCGCCTTGGCTACCAGCTCAATGCTCCCAATACGGGGCAGCTACCAACTCAGGGGAGTCACGTGCGTGCATGCTCCCCCACTATCTGCCTCTCTCGTACAGAATTTTGACTTTCATAAAGCGGAGGGGCCTGTTAAGGAGGGTCCAGCCAGAGTTAGCTCAACCAAACTAATTGTATTGTCTTATCACTTATATAATAGATAAAATAATATATAATGAGTAGTACTAAGCCTTGAGAATGGCACTGCCTTCCGCACTCCCACTATAAACCAAGATAAGTACCATAATGCTGTACATTTGTATATATCTATATACAGTAGAACCTCTCTATCCGACCAGCTCCACAGATCGAGCACTGCACTACATTGATCGCTTTATTTGGGATCCAAGATCAGCCATACAATACCGCTGTAATGAAATGAAAAACTCCCTAAACCAATCAGGTCCCTAAGTGGACCATTTAAAATCGGTCCCATGTTCGGTCGATTTAGAGAGGTTTTATTTTATATGTTATTAATGTAAATATATAAATATATATATACATATGATTAGAGAATGAAGTGTAGCAAGCACTCTTGTTGTTTATATATGTATATATGTGTGTGAATGTACGCGCATAATTATAATTATAAGAAAATGACGCGCCACAGTTTATATTCCTGCCCGGCCCTGGCCCTGACCCCAGCCTCGACCCCGGCCTCGACCCCGGCCCCCGCCTCGACCCCGGCCCCGGCCCCGGCCCCGGCCCCGGGCCCGGCCCCGGCCCCGGCCCCGGCCCCGGGCCCGGCCCCGGGCCCCGGCCCCGGCCCCGGCCCCGGCCCCGGCCCCGGCCCCGGCCCCGGCCCCGGCCCCGGCCCCGGCCCCGGCCCCCGTCCAGCCGGGCCTCGTCCCACCTGGCCCCGCCTAGCCTCACTCAGCCAACCGGCGGGTGATGGCTGTTAACGAGAATAATTCCCGACAGGGGGTGCTGATCCGGAATGCCCCCCTAGCCCCGACCTACACAGCCCCAGCCCCACCACTCCCAACCCCGTCTCTCATCCACCACCGCCGCACCCCCACAATTAGGATGCGCTGGTGACCTAGCGTCCGTTAAGCAAACTACAACAGACGCATACAGGCGCACGCCGCTAGCAGCTCGATGCTGTCAACAATGCTCACCTATATGCACTGACGGTGGGCTCAGGGGGGGGGGGGGGGGCGAAAAGGAGTGAAGGAGGGAGGGAGGGAGGGGGTGAGCAACTAGGGCGACCTTCATAGAATGAGCAACATGAGTTGTGACCTGGTTGCTGACCAGGTCTACCAAGCCACCGATCTCCCACCCACACACCCCACCCATCTCCCATCTACCCCAACCAGCCATCTCCCACCCACCCTCACCCATCTCCCGCCCGCCCCCACCCATCTCCCACCCACCCAACCAATATCCGATCTACCCCCACCACCAATACTCCCACCCACCCTCACCCATCTCCCGCACGCCCCCACCCATCTCCCACCCACCCAACCAATATCCGATCTACCCCCACCACCAATACTCCCACCCACCCTCACCCATCTCCCACCCACCCTCAGCCATCTCCCGGCCACGCTCCAACCATCTCCCGCCCACCCTCACCCATCTCCCGCCCCCCCCTCCCTCCTCCCCCCCCCCCCCCACTGCCAACAAACACGGATATTCAAGTGAAGGCGGGGGTACGGGCAGCCCCTGGGGAAGGGCGGGGGTTTTAAACCCACTGACCAAGGGACCGGAGTCGGGCCGACCAGCCATCGAGTACCGGGGAAATATGCCACTGGAGTCGGCATGAAGACTGGGTGGAGGTCACTCTGATGTTTGCATGTCTACTGCCCTGTGTTTACAGCCTGCTGTAGACTAGAATATGAGAGGTCAAACACAAAACCCATGTAAACGCCAATCCAAAAAGTTGAGCTAAACATTGATATCAACCCTTCAGAATTTCCTTTTTTATGGTTTAAATTCCTATTTTTTCGTTCATCATTCCATAATCTTCTGACCATAAGAAAAGTGGAATTAGTGAGAATTAAAATTATTTTTAGATGAACAAAACATCTTCTATTTAAATTATATTTTTGGATTGGCGTTTACGAGGATTTGCGACTGAATCACATTGAAGTCTGTTGTTATTTCCATGTGGGCTGGCGACGACCTGCCGCTGTATAGGCATCTTTTGCAGATTAAGGTCGAAACCAAATCACCTTAAGCTTATCACTATCGCTGCTTTGTCTTGCTTAAGCCTAATTAATCAGCCCCTCCACCACGTGACCCAAACCCTTTCTTCCCTTTAGCTCTTACCATTAAATTAACACAACTAGTCAACAACATATATATATATATATATGTATATATATATATATATATATATACGTCAGGGACCAATATCGAAAGACCTCATTCCGTACGCGACCAGAAGCGGTAGATGAATCAGTAAGTGTGGCAGGCCAAGGTTTCGAACCTCGACCGAATCAAGTGAATGACTTAGATAATTGATACTTGTCGCTACCTAGCCTGGCACTCAGCATTAATAGGATAAGACAAGGACTGGTCAGGACAGTATCAAGATAATGTGACTGAATTGGATATTCAGGTCATGGTGCCATTGGCCTGGTCTCCCAGTGGGGCAGCACAATACAAGTTGTCATGACAGTGCAGTGTCACAAGTAGTTAGCCATCTGATGTTACCTTAGATGTTGCTTGGACGAAAAAAATAAACAAACATGTTGTTTATGTGTAGACATCTAGTATATTACTTGGGAATAGTAACGTTGTGTTTCAAGTTGACCGAAATAAAAGGATGAAAGCCAATTAGAAATCATTCCACCCACCATGGGTATATTACGTATATATATACAAAGCAAGACGTAGCTCAGGTGGTAGCTTGTCGACCTGGGAAGCTGTCAGTCATCTGATCGATCCTTCTCACTGGTCCCATTTGCAGTTTGGGCTATTTTCTGTCCAGACCAGTGGTTGATGAAAGGCTGTGATATGTGATGTCCTGTCTGTGGGAAAGTGCATATAAAAGACCCCTTGCTGCTTATCAGAAAGAGTAGCCTCTGTGGCGGCAACAGGTTTCTTCCAAATGTCAGAATGCCCATATGTTTGAAGTCCAATAGCCGATGATCCAAAAATCAATGTGTTCTAGAGGTGTTGGTAAATAAAGCAAGGATTGTTATGCATATATACGTGGCATCATTTCGTTTATATTATATGTCATATTTGTTGAGTTATGTCATTGTTAAATGAATAGACACCCCCCTGCAATTTGCTAGAACAAATGAAGGTTTCAGCCTTAAAATCTGACAAATGCCACCCAGGCCAAAAGGAAACCAAGAATGTCACCTTTGGGCTGCAACTGCCATCCTTCCAAATCAGCATTCCGATAATCCAACCCATTTCTTCACAGAAGCTCCCGCCCTCCCTTCCCCCCATCCCAATATATAATGCCATATCCAATATCGAAGTGATATGTGTGCACTTGGATCCTCTCAAAATAAAACAAAACATTGCTAAGCAAACCCGAACAAGTTGAATCTAGCTGAGATGGTTTAAGGCCCAGTCAGACCTTACCGGATTGAACAACGGATATAAACCGGACAAAGAATTGTCTAGTCCGGTGGTGTTCGGTATCAGAATGTACCGAAATGTTTCAAACTGTTGCAACAGCCGCCGGACTAAACGGACGCTAAACGTACAAGGAATGTACATTAACGAATACCCACCAGATGAGAAACGGATGAGAAACGGACGAGAACCTGACGAAAACCAAATGTCAAACGGATTGTTCACAGACACCGAAAACATATACTGACCAAATTCCTGCAATAAAAAAAAAAAAAAAAAACATCAAAAAAACGTCAACGGACTTGGCAGGAGGCAAACCGGAGACGTAACGGATGGGTACCGGACATGAAACGGACAAAACGGATTAAACGGACTTAAACCGGGCACCAACCATACACATCAGTCAGGTGGTGTCCGGTACAAGTTTTGTGCATGTTCAAAACTTATACCGGACACCGCCAGACACGCTGGATGGGTACCGTATATAAACCGTACATTGCCGTATTTCACCGGACAGTGTCCGGTTTCAGGCCGTTTCCTCAATCCGGTGAGGTCTGACTGGGGCTTTAGTGATTGCTGGTTTGATCAAAGGGCTAGTCAGGTTATGTGAGTAGTATAGGCAGATGCTGCATTGACACAGGTGTGTGTAGTGGTGTATAGTTTGTTTGTTTGTTGTTGTTTTACGTCCTAGCAACGTCTAAGGTCATATCAGGACGGGTACCGTCTTGTGACAGTGCGCAATCATGGTGACTTTATAGTGCTGCCCCACTGGGAAATCAGGCTGCTGGCACCATGACCTGATATCCCACACAGTCACATTATCCTGACACTGAGCTTACCAGTCCTTGCCCTATCCTATTAATGCTGAGCGCCAGGCTAGGAAGCGACTAGTACCAATTTTAAAGTCATTGGTTTGACTCGACCGGGAACCAAACTCCCGACCTTCCACATGCTCTACCGATTAGGCCACCGCGCCTGGTCGTGGTGTATAGTAAGTATTGATCCGCTAGTGTAATGTTCTGTTAATATGAACAGCGTCCCGAAACACCACACTGTTGAATGCACAATTCTGAGATTATTTTATTTATGTCAGGAGATGCAGTATTGGGCAGCTAACACCTAACATATGCACCAGTACTACTCCCCCCACCTCACTACCTAAAGGCCCGGTCACATAGCTGTTAGTGGACATAGTGATCCATAGGATAGATTAACATGGGTCAAACATGTTGTAAGTATGTTAAACTATGTTGAAATTTGTTAAGGTATGGCAGGTTTTGGTATGGATAAATATGTTACGGTATGGATAAATATGTTATGGTATCGATGCCAGGACGTTCAACTACGTTCAACTACATTAGCCTCCACTACGTTCACCTACATCCACTAATGGCTATGTGACCAGGGCTTTGCCCAAGTATGCTAGCGTATGCTAGAGTATACTAGAGTATGCTAGAGTATGCTAGAGTATGTTAGCATCACGGGTGCCAATTCAGCCTCTAATGTACTGCTCTTTTGAACATGTCCAAAAATATAATCAGAGATCACGGCTCACCCACTTTATTACCAAGTTAACATCATGGACAAGTACAGATGCTGGTATGTTCTACTATGTTTAAGTACTTTCAATTATGTTAGCCCCCGCTACGTTCAACTATGTCTACTAACGGTTATGTGACCGTGGCTTCACACGTGCTGTTACTGGTCGAATAGGTCTGCACATGTCTATATCAATACAGGGATGGGCTACATTGTGGATACCATCAAGAGAAACCTGGTTCAAGGATACCATCAAGAGAAACCTGAAGCTGAGAGACATTAAGACTGACTCATGGACGCAACTCTCACAGCAGAGAGCTAAATGGAGAGCGGCAGTCAGGTAATGAAAACAGTCTTTGTCGCATTGCGACCGACAGCATGATGATGATGATGACATTTTGGAATTGACATACCAGTGACTTATTCATTGGAGTATGACTGTACTCTTGAATATGCCCCTTAATCATTGTTCGATTGTCATTCCAATAGCAATTTTGTATATCATCTAATACATGTTTGCTTTTGGGTGTCAGTCCTATAACTAGTATACTTCACTTGATTATTATTCAATTATCGTTCCAATAACTCTTGCATACTTCAATTAATAAATGCTCAGTGGTAATTCCAATAGCTCATCTGTATTTCCCTGAGTAATCGGTCAGGTGCTATTCCATTGAATCCACTTATGTGCCAAAAATCGTAAATAACTGTGATTATATGTAGCTGGAATGATTTGTTGTTGACACAAGATTATGCAGAAAACTAAATATTTAGAAAGAAGAACTTAGACATGTAGCAAGCGATACTAGACATTAATCGTGTAATATTCAACTCTTAGAAGCGATGTTATCAAAGGTCTGTGCCGCGCAGTTATATTAGTTTGCTTGGTATGTTCCTCTTCTAATAGAAGTTCTATTGTTTTATCTTTGTCGCAAAATGTTAACAAACTGTAGTTCCATAGAGGATTTGTGGTTTATTGAAGCACCTAGCTGTATCTCACTGAGAGAACAGATGAACTATATTTTCACACATCCCGTCTGTCGGATTGCATTCTGGGAAATGGGATTAGAAGTCACGTGACATAGGCATATCCTCTGTCTATATATAGTGCAGGTTCCGAATATAGGATATAGGATATGAGGCATAGGACATGTGACATATGTTATAGCTGTTCTCTGTGGTGGAGTAGTTAGAGTAACTGCCATTTTTCTAGGTCAGACTCCTAATCTGAAGGTTGATGGTTCGATTCTCCATGCCATCACCTCTGTCAATTTAGATTTCCGCCGCTGTGTATTGCTTACAACGCAATCAAAGGCCAGTTGCTCTCATACCATGTCTATGTGGTGTGGGAGGTTAAAGATTCCTTGCATCGATAAAAGTATGGTGTTAGGCTTTCTACCGACAAACTGTTTAATGGATGAAAACAAGACTATTCAGACTTACCCATGATAGGCAGTATAAATCTTCAGTAATAACAAATATATCTATAGAACATACAGTATATATATAAATTTGCTTGTTTCTTTGTTGACGTTTTGCGGCCTGGCAATACCTAGAACACTATCAGGATAAGATCCATTAAAGCATACAAAAAACACATACATAAAAACACCCACCACCTCACAGACACACAGTTAGCGCTGCAAGCAGTGGTCGCTCACACCCCAGAACCAAGAACCCACACTCCCCCACCCTCCCACGCCCTCCACGCCGTCCCACGCCGTCCCCCACCCTCCCACGCCGTGCCACGCCCTCCCCCACCCTCCCACGCCCTACCACGCCATCCCACGCCCTCCCTACCACATCATGCACTCCCCTCCACATCCTCCACACCATACCAGACCCTCCCACACCCTCCCACACCCTCCTACACACTCCCGCACCCTCACACACCCTACGTCACCACACACTCCCACAACTTTCATAGCTCCAACCACCCTCCCACACCATCACACAACCTCCCACACCCGGCCACATCATCCATCTCCATCCACATCAGCCCCACCCTCCTACATACTCCATAACCCTTCCCCAGCCTCCCACACCCGCAGCCACCGTCCATTCCCCCTCCACCCTCCCACCCTCCCACCTCCTCACCACCCCTGCACCGTCCTCCACACTTCCCCACCCTCCCCACCCTCCCCACCCTCCCCACCCTCCCCATCCTCCCCACCCTCCCCACCCTCCCCACCC
The DNA here is from genome assembly GCA_030323885.1 of Branchipolynoe longqiensis. Taxonomy (NCBI): domain Eukaryota; kingdom Metazoa; phylum Annelida; class Polychaeta; order Phyllodocida; family Polynoidae; genus Branchipolynoe; species Branchipolynoe longqiensis. The sequence goes on from CM059192.1 coordinate 57,351,073, forward strand.
TCCACACCCTCCACACCCTCACCACCTTACGCGGTCTCCCAACTTTCCTTATCCTCCCGCACTCTCCTCCTGCCCTCCCCACCTTCCTTAGCTTTCAGATCCCCGCCTACCCTGCCGCACCATCCGTCACCCTCCCCATACCCTCCTTCTGACGGACCATCCTCCCCATGCCATACACACACCCGCCTGATGTATCAATAACGATCCGCCCTTTTCCGGGCAGTTATGGGTGGGGACAGGGGGTGGGGGCTTGTGGCTGAGGGGGATAGTGGGAGGGGAGGGGGGGAACTGCGCTTCGGGAGATGCCCGCCAGGTGGCGCCTGACGCATTCCTAACGAAAGCCACTGCCACTAGGGGGCGTCACACCGTCCAACATCCAAAAGAAAGGCTATTGGTACACGGTGGAGTTGGGTGGGTGGTTGTTGGGTCATATTAGGACGGGTACCAACTTGTAACAGTATGCACTCATGTCGACTTTATGGTGCTGCCCCAGTGGAGAAATCAGTCCGCCGGTACCATGACCAGATATCCAACTCAGTCACATTATCCTGATACTGAGCTAACCAGTCCTTGCCCTATCCTAGTAATGCCAAGTAACAGGCTAAGAAGTGACAAGCATCAATTCTATAAGTCACTGGTTTGACTCCACCGGGAACCAACCTTCCGATCTCGTGCACGCGAGGCCCGCGCTCTTCCGAATTCGGTCACCGCGCCTGAACGGTGGAGTTGTAGCTGCCTGTTCACCATGTGTGTGGATGTGTGTGTGGGGGGGGGAGGTTGGTATCATGTGTGTGGGTGTGTGGGTCGGTGTGGATGGGTGCTATTATTGATCACTACGCCCGGGAGTCGCTCAGCGATCAGCCTCATTCTGGACAATTTGTAGTCGCCGACATCATTAATTGTGCTGTCACATTACGACGCATCGCGCAAACGTACGTGGATGTATGTGATTTTTTGCCGCTACATTGAGATTCATCGTTATACGTTATGCATGTGTTAGCCGCTTGTTGGTATACTTCAATGTACATCGACGTTCGTCTAGATACGGCGTCGGACGTCAGGGGGTTGGCAAAGTTTTGTGCATGCACAAAACTTTCGGCGTATGACAACGTTAGACGGTAGTAAAATGTTGTTCACTATGTTGCACTACATTGACCGGCTTCAAAGGCAGTGAGAACGTACAGTCCGTGTACTGACAACCTATGGATAACATACGCCTAACATACATCTAATGTACATTTACTGTTTCTCCAGCGTGCCTTGATATATGTAATGTATGACGCATAGTTCTGGCGATCAAATAATGTATATAATTTTCCCCGTCATTCTGTGAACATACCGTGAGCATAATTTGAGCATTTTCCCCCTGGAGGTACATTAGCCATACGTTGGTCATACGTTGGCCATACTCTGTGTATATTGTATGTATACATCCAACTTTGCCCCCCATGCGGAAAAGTGTTACGCTTCTCGATGTAAAAAAGTGATTTTACGTGTTGGTGGCTCGCTGACGAGATGCGTCATAATGTGACAGGGTCATAAGGTGTCACGTGGGCGATGTTATTAGTGACGTCATAGAGAATGCCACCCACCTGTCTACTCATGGGCACAGTGTAGAGTTAATTATATCCGATTTAGGTCCGATTTCCGGGGAAAGATCATGTACAGGTATTATTATGGGATGGATGGGGAATGGATATATGGATGTGTGCCTGGGAATTGTAGACAGCGGCAGTGTCGGTAGGTTTGTGTGTCTGTAGATATGAGGGTGTGGTTAGGGTGGTGCAGACGTATGGTAAAGTTGCATAGTCCGATGGTTTTGAATTTCTGTATTTCTTCTGAGATAAATATATTAGATTGATCAGTAGTATCTACTTTACATTAGTTCAAAGTTACTTTTATTTTAAGTGGTAAACTTTTGAGATATTTTGAGTGCAAACATGGAAAATTAGTTTTGGCATGCTTGCCAAAACTCTGACACCATAGACTTCTGTAGTAACAGGTTCTATTAAATTGACTCAGTATTGCCTTCTATGCAGAAACAAATGCTTAATAAGTGCATCAGTATCTAAGTTAGATATGTAAAATCAAATCTAGATGATTGGTTTGGTTTTGAAAATTTGATATTTCATCGGACCATGCAGCTTTAAGAGGGTGTGTATTATAAGATAAGGTAAAGCCGGAAACGCAGTGCATGTATGGTCATCTATATCTGTAATGGTTGTTTGAGTTTTACGTCCTGGCAACATCTAAGTTCAAATCAGAATGGGTACCGATGTGTGACTGTGCACACTTATGGTTTCATGCAACTTTATTGTGCTTCCCCTCTGGGAAATCATGCTGCCGGCACCGTGACCCAATATCCCACTCAGTAACATTATCCTGACACACGAGGAACACGCTCTACCGATTCGGTCACTGCTGCCAGTGTCTGTGTATGTAAATGTCGGTACTATAGGTTAGATTAGATTAGAGTGTTTGAATTGTATGCTCAGGCCAAATGGGAGACTCCACCGACAGTGCCCATTACATGTGGTGGGGATGCTCTGATTAGTGTTGTCACATGTAGGAATGTTTAACCATTCTATTCCTTTAGTTCAATTAATATACCATGGATTCCCCACTCCTGCTGCTGGCCGCCACCATCTCTCCTTCTTCGTGGCCATTTCATGTTTTCATTAATATAATCCTGCCCGAGAGCGGACAGCCGATGTACTACATGTTTGCGGGCTCTACCCCCCCGCATCTGATATGTATTAATTACCATTACTCCTCCGCTTCCATAGCTAAGGTTGACGCTGTACTCGCCACCGCTGTCACTTGTAAACACCCGAGATATTACCCATTATTATTATTTTCTGTATTAAGGAGGTGGTTACTAGTCCCGAGAAGAGGGTTATGCTACACTCTGCGATGTCTACATCACTCGCTTGTCTGCGCAGAAGGCCAATAGTAATAGATATTATAATGAACCATTATTAGGGAGTTGACCGGGATGGTTAGTGTAATAAGGCTCCTGTTTGTAAAGGGTAAGGAATGCAAAGAACGTCTCAATCACATTTTAAGAGCTCGCACCTTTCTTTGTTTATTCTTACCAACACCATCTAATCTCTGCAAATGTCAACGATATGAATAAATACTTCCCCTCCAATTCCTTTATGGTTAAGATACTCCCAATTACTGTATTTAAAGCCATATTATTGAAACATGTCTGATGGATCCGGGCCCATTTTACAGTCCGCCATTTGTAACATGAAATGTGAGACATGGTTGGATCCTTACTAACATCTTGTGTTCCATTGATATATCAAACAAAACAGTTACCAAATGAAAACGGAAGTATTTATTAACATGTATGCATGCTTATTAACATGTCTGCATGCTTAAATTAAATAAAACAAAAGTTGATGTCTTCAGAAATAACATTAGAAATTTCTGTCACAGATGTAACCAGTGGTGTCTGGATCCCACACAAATATTGTACACTAATTATTCAGTGAATAAAGCATGGTTGGGAATTACTTTTGTTTATCAATATAAGCACTACATATTTCTGTATATTATGCCATGATTAATATGCTTCTAAGTATGACATTATTTAATTCTGCTTAGATTTGTATTAAGCAGATTGTGTGGTGTCCTAAGCATGTGTTACATCTCAACAACACGTGTTATACTGCCATACATAGCTTAATCATGGACTACACCTTTATTTTTTGTCTCATCAATTTATATTTTACATAGATGTAAAGGGGAGAGTTCCAGCTTTTATTTGCAACCACAGAATGTTAAGAATTCAAATATTAGATTTTAACTCTCGATGTGACACTTCTGGCCAGTTTTCAGGAGAGTGACCCATAAATGTAGAATATCTAACGCAGATTGACTTGTCCAATTTGTATTTATTTTGTGTACATTAGTTGATTAAGCAGGGGAAATTCCAATCGCAGACAATTGGTCTTGCTCATTCCACTGCTCCTTGCCCTGTCCTAGTAATGCCGAGTGCCTGGCTAGGTAGTTACAAGTGTCAATTTATAAAGTCATAGGGTTGATTCGTCCAAGGAGGTTCAAAACCCAGGACCTACCACAACGGGAGGCGGACACTCAACTCATTCGACCATCGCGGCCGGTTAAGGCTCTGTCACACTATACCATATTGCATCAGCATATGCGACATACACTGTCATACAGCAGAATTGCTAACATGCTCAAAAATATGACTTATGCCAAACTTACCCAAAACTTATCTCAGGGTACACCCGTGGATGTCAACGAATACTAGTTATGCTAAACGTACCCATAACGTACCCGTAACTTGTACACCAGCATACACCATCGTACACCAATGTCTTGGTGCAAAATCACATACGTCGGCATACGCTGACCCAATATGGCATAGTGTGACAGGGCCTTTATGCAGTTGAAAGCCGATCAAAATAGGGAAATAACGTTTATTAGACTAGGACTAGCTGACGTTGTAGGAAGATATCTCACGCGACGAAATACGGCTATGTGACATCACGTGACCAGCCGGCTGGTTACCATACCTACACGCGTAGCCGACCTACATATGATGCAACTAACAAACATCGTTGACACTGCTCCCAGCTGTCAGTGCAGTACTAGTAGTAGCATGAGTAATCCGGTTGTGGTGCACTGCGTGACCAACCGGTCACAGTCACAGAGAAATGCCCCCGGCCGGGTATCAGCTAAGTGTTATTTATTATGGTAATTTCCGCCCGGTGTCATTCTCCGCCCGGTGTTCCCCACTCTGTTTAAAGCTGCATAGTCCGATGAAATATCAAATTTTCAAAACCAAACCAATTATCTAAATTTGATTCTACATATCTAACCTAGACACTGATGCACTTATTAAGCATTTTTTCTGCGTATAAGGAAATACTGAGTCAATTTAACGGAACATGTTGCTGCAGAAGTCTATGGTGTCAGAGGTTTGGCTTGCCAAAACTATTTGTCCATGTTTGCATTCAAAATATCTCAAAACTTTACCATTTAAAACAAAAGTAACTTTGAACTAATGTAAAGTAGATACTTGTGATCAATCTAATTTATTTATCTCAGAAAAAATACAGAAATTCTAAACCATCGGACTATGCAACTTTAAATAGCGACCACTAAAGTGCAGACTGTGACCGTGTTCACTGGGTAGGCCCCGGTGTAAAGATTTCAAATTCCCCCCATATTCAAGTTCCCCCCTGGGAACTTGAAAACGTTTTCAAATTCCTCCCAGGGGAATTTGAAAACGTCTTCAAATCCCCTCCCTCGTTTTAACTTTCCCTCCCCCCCCCCCCCATTTTTGGGGAATTTTCTTTATTTTTGTAATTTTTGGTTATTTTTGATTATTTTTCATGACAAATATTATAATATACAGAGAATAGCATAATGGAAATTATCACTAGTACAACAAAACATATTTAACCACAAATGACACAAAAAGTCTCCAAGATGGTTAAGAAAAAAATATTATAGGTCTGAAATTTAAAACGTTTTTTAAACAAGTTTGTTAAACAATTTTAAATTCCCAGAGGGGGGAATTTGAAAATAGGGGGAGGAATCTGAAAACTGTTTTTAAGTTCCCCCCCAGGAATCTGAAAACGTTTTTAATTTCCCCAGAGGGAAGTTAAAAACGTTTGCAGATTCCCAGGGGGGAATTTGGGAAGGGGGGAAGTTGAAATCGTTACACCAGGGCCTTTCCCCCCGGGACCTCCCCTTCCTCCCCCCTAGGTCATAGCTACATGACCTTTGGCAAGCTTGCCGAAATTAGTTTGTGTTCTTTCAGTTCATATTACTCCAAATCTAGCCACTTTTCATCAAAGTTACTCCCAAATATTGAATAACAGGTTATAACGGTCAACCTAGTATATTTATCTCAAAAAGGAGGCAACAATTTGAAAGCCATCGGACTATGCAACTCTAACTAGCGACCGCTAGGTGCCGGCCGTGTAAGGTGCAGACTCTGACCGTGTTCGCCGGGTCAGCCCCGGGGCCATCCCCCCCGGGACCTCCCCTTCCCTCCCCCAGGGACTGGTAGTTGAACATACCGCATCCGTACTTCTCCTTGGTAATAACATGGCTGGGCCGTGATTTCCGATTTAATCTTTGGACATGTTCAAAAGAGTGCTACATAAATAGTAGATTAGAGGCTGAATTTGGATCAATGATGGTAACATACTCTAGCATACTCTCTAGCATACTCTAATGTACTCTAGCTTACTCTAGCATACTCTAGTGTGCTCTAGCATACTCTAGCATACTTGGACGAAACCATGGTCACATAGCCATTAGTGGACGTAGGTGAACGTAGTGGAGGCTAACATAGTTGAACATAGTTGAACATAGTTGAACATACCTGAATGGGTTTGAACGTATTTGAATGTAGTTGAACGTAGATGAGCATACCGGCATCCATACCATAACATATACATCCATATCATAATGTATTTATCCGTACGGTAACGTATTTGTCCGTACCAAAACCTGCCATACCTTAATGTATTTCAACGTAGTGTAACATACTTACACCGCGTTTGACCCACATTACCCTCCACTACCTTCACCTACTTTCACCTACGTCCACTAACGTGTTTGTGACCGGGGCATTACAGTGGAATTTGCATCAAAAGTAGTGAGAGTCATCATCATCATCATCCTGTCGGTCGTGATGCGACAAAGACTGCTTTCATTACTTGGCTGCCGCTCTCCATTTAGCTCTCTGTTGTGACAGTTTTGTGTGGTTATGCATTTCATGAACACTACCTGCAAAAGTGTTAAAGTGTTGCTCACTTTTGCAAGTTACCAGTGGCACTCTCTCGGGGAGTAAATAGAGGTTTCACACCGGCAAGGAAATGTCAAGACAGGTGCAAAACTATTTGTCCCTGCAGTGGCTGGTCGGGAGATGTTGGGAGTTCCATACATCAACCGGCCTTAATGCTGCCACAGTGACATGGTTTTCTGTTTAGGGTTTGCTCCCTTAACCTTCAGTTCTGTCAAGAATCTGTACCACAAGTCAGTGGTTTAGAACTCTGCAGGGCAGGGGCGTCAAACTCCCTGAGGTATTGCAATACCTGCATACCGAAGTAGCGAGAGTAGCTGGTAACTAAAACAGTCCAGCGTCTCCAAGCTGGCACCTGTAATCTGACATCTGCCATTCAGTATCCGCCTTGAACAACTGACATCCGGTACACAACAAGCGCGATAACACACACCGGAAGTGCCGTGCAATGTGTGTCAGTTGTCACAAACTCCTCCTCCTCTTACTCCTGCTCCTGCTCCTGTTCCTGGTCCTGCTCCAACTCCTGTTCTGTTCATACTCAACCTCCTACTCCTCCTCCTTTTTTCTCCTGCTCGTGCTCCTGTTCTTACTCCTGTTCCTCCTCCTCCTGCTCCTCCTCCACCTTCAATCCTCCTTCTTGTCCTGCTCCTCCTCCTGCTCATTCTGCTCTTCCTCCTTTCCCTCATCCTGCTCCTCCTCCTGCTCTCCTTGCCCTCACTCCTCCTCCTGCCCCATCTCCTACTTGTGTTCCTGCTCCTGCTCTTACTCCTATTCCTCCTGCTCCTTCTCTTCCTCCTGCTTCTGCTACTCCTCCTCCTGCTCTTTTTGCCCTCCTACAGCTCCTCCTACTTCCCATCATCATGCCCCTCTTCCTGCTCCTACCCCTCCTCCAGCTCCTACTCCTCCTCCAATTCCTACTCCTCCTCCAGTTCCTCCTCCACCTCATCATGCTCCTCCTCCTGCTCTATCTCCTCCTCCTACTCCTCATCATCCTACTTCCCCCCCTCCTCCATGCTCACGATTACCTTAGCTCAAAAGGTCAGCGGCTGGAATGCACTCCGACGGCCAACACGCGCCGTATCCTTATAACGCCACTGGGAGAGGCGGGCCGGGTATGATGCTAATCTCAGCGGCCCGGTCCCTGGCCTATAAGCTGGAGTCAGCACAGGATCAAGGCTGGTGGCAGGCGGCCGGAACATTACATCGGCCCCGCTTAGATGGCGCGGCAGGCGTCATCATCGCTCCAACATCAAACAGTTATAGGACTGAACCTTGTTGAGGCTGTAAGACCCATGGTGCTTTAGTGTCTCTATATTGCATATGTGTGAGTGTCACATATAATAACTAATGCCTGAGCTTATAGACTAGCGAATATAGTGAGGAGAAAAGAGAATTTGGAACATTTTCTATTCTTAGTAAAGAAGACAAGTAACGATACACAAATATGTACTTGTAACATATATTCTCAATTACAAAGTGTACAGTTACATATAAATTCTCAATGGTATGATACCACACTCACAACTGCCTGTGTAGTCCATATGAATGGATATATACACTCAGTCCTCTTGGTGCTTATTCTATGTCTCAGTTGACTTTAGGAGTTGAAGGATATAGATTATCCACTGTCTGTAAGCTCTAGCCAACCATACAGGTTTGGAGTCTCAGTCGATAATGGATGTACATGTCAGGCTAAGCAGCAGTGATGTGGGAAAAGGCAGACACAACAGTCACCACTCCTTCTGATGGCCATTGGTCAATATTGTAGAAGCTCAGCAAGTTGAATCGATCCCATAAGCTGTACCTAGCCAGATAAGGTTTCAGGCCTAACTCAACTGGAGATGTTGATGCCTCAATGTCTGGGAGTAGAGTGCCAAGAGTGTGTGACTACACTCCTTATTTAGTTGCTGGGTAGGTCAGTCCTAAGGAAGAGATGGGACGAGTAGGACGGTCCAAACATGTGCTGTAATCACGATAAAAGGCAACAACCTGTTAGGAAGCAGTAACCATGCATTCACTGCTCTGTTACAGTGAGTTTGTGGGTTTTTTATTTTGTTTATCTGTAGGGTACTGGTTGTTTTCCTGTTTCTGTTTTGGAAATGTGACCATTTTGGTCGCAAGGATTATTCTGTGTGCAGCTTGCGAGCGAAATGGTCGAAAGCAGGTCGGCGACCACTGCAGACCACACTTTGCATCCACTTTGCAACCACTTCAGACCACTTAGTGGCCACTTTATGACCTCCTGTGATCTCTTTGCAACCAACCTTTGTGTGATGGTCGCAAGAAGTAGTGTGACTGGGGAATAAAAAGAGCCTAGCTAAGGGTTAGCGTGCGAGGAAAGGAAAGCTTGTTTTATTTAATTATGCGTCTAGAGCACATTCATTTTTTTCATCAGCTATTGGGCGCCAAACATAAGGTCATTCTGACATATTTCTTTGGAGGAAACTCGCTGCTGCCACATAGGCTACTCTTTCCGATAAACAGCAAGGGGCATTTTATATGCACTTTCCCACAGACAGGACAGCACATACCATAGCCTGTGATGAACCAGCGGTGGACCACTGGTTGTAGTGTGCAGGGAGTCCTTTCATTTTTGAGCCAACCACAACCTGAGCCGATACTGAGATTTGAGACCCATTGATCAGACTTCTGGGGAGATCCTCTAATTGAACTCCACTCAAAGACTTATTTCCCAATCTCGACAATATTGTCGATATCATTCGCATCAAACTGACTCTTTGCAATCAAGATAATTGGAAACCCATATTTCCCAAAAAGAAATTTCAAAACAGACATTTAAAAAAAGAGTATACCGGATTTTTCTACACTACCAATTAGTGTGATACAGGATGAAACCGGGGGGTTATCTTGTTATTATTTATTGTCAGACAGGATACAAATAAATTGGTAATGTTTTTTTTCTGTGAGACAACCTGAATTATGTATTGTTATTATTTTTATTATTATTATTATTATGAGTCGGGATGAAATGAGTTGGTTATTTTATTATATTTTAGACTGGTTAGCTCGATGTCAGAATAATGTGACTGAGTGGGATATCGGGTCATGGTAATCAGTTGGTTATGTATTGTTATTATTATTATCAATATAACTCTCATTACCATTATTCAGAGACAGGCTGAAAAAAGTTCCTTATTTTATTATTTGTTGTATTAATTAGGCTCTAGATTAGTTGATTATTTGAATATTATTATTATTGTCGTAGGGGTGATGAAAATGGGAAATATTGCGGCTAGAGGGGGACTCGAACCCACATATCTTTGCATTCTGGGCCAGTGTGCTAACCATTACATCACCTAGGCTCCACGATATAACCACACTACCCACGCCTACCTGTATATGTGGTTACTTGCCTGAGAGGTCAGTGCACACGACTACATTATTATTATTGTCATTATTATTGTTGTTTTTGTTTGGATTACATAATACCTTTTGAAATATCTCCTTTTATAATTTGTTGGAACGAATTGATTGTTGTTGTTAAGAAAAAAAGGAAATGTTGAATCTCCCGGCGAGATACTGTGTTCACTGATCCAAAGTTGTCCAGTCTGTAGATAAGAACGCCTGATAAGTGATGCCCGCGTTATCAGTGGCGCTGCTGGAATTGGCGGTGTGTGGATGGGAGCGTGGAGAGGAGAGGGGAGAGAGGGAAGGAGGGGAGGGGAGAGAGGGAAGGAGGGGAGGGGAGAGAGGGAAGGAGGGGAGGGGAGATAGTGAAGGAGGGGAGGGGAGAGAGGGAGGGGGAGAGGGAAGAGAGGGAGGGAGGGGAGGGGGAGATCAGTTGTATCATTTTTGTCCCGTGTCATAATTCAAGTACATAAATGCGTCACGTGCCCTCTTTAACGTGACCTCTTTAACATGACCTCTGAGACGTGACCTCTGAGATGTGACCTATTTAACGTGACATTTGAACGTGCCCCATTTAATATGACCTCTTTAACGTGCCCTATGTCACATGACCTACTTCACGTGATCTCTTCCACGTGACCTCTTTCAAGTGGACTCTTTCACGCGACATCTTTCCTGGCACCCAGCAGGGAAGACAACATCTCCGACGATGTCCTGGATGCGCCATATTGATTTTTCTTTATAGAATTTTTGTGTAAATATTGTAGTGGTCTGCACTGACCTGTCAGGCAAGTAACCACATAGACAGGTAGGTGTCGGTAGTGTGGTGATGTCAGGCATCCTAGGTGGTGTAATGGTTAGCACACTGGCCCAGCATGCAAAGAGATGTGGGATCGAGTCCTGCTCTGGGCACAGTATTTGCCATTTTCATCAGCCCCCCCCCCATGACACTGATTGCTGTGACCATGATCCTGTATAAGCTATGCACTGTATGGTTGTTGAACCTACCCTGTGCATGTATGTGTTAGTGCATTGCCTGTATGTATGTAATTGTAAGCAGTAACATACTTACAATTCCAGGGGGACGAGTGTAGTGGTCTGCACTGACCTCTCAGCCAAGTAACAACACAGACAGGTAGGGGTGGGTAGTGTGGTGATTCAGGTAGTCTAGGTGGTGTAATGGTTAGCGGACTGGCCCAGAATGCAAAGAGATGTGGGTTAGAGTCCTGCTCTAGGCACAATATTTCTCATTTTCATCACCTGCCATGACACTATTTATCAATCAGAACATGCATTATTTGTCAGGGCCTCTTGCACATATTTACACAATAGGGAGGAATGAGGCAAGAGAGAGGTACTAACATGGACTTGTCCTTGCTCTTCTATTCTTCAATTACCAGACGCGATGGCCGAATGAGTTAAGCGTCCATCACCATTTTGGTAGAATGTGTGATTCAAACCAACGGGATCGAACACCAGGTTGAGTCAAACCAATGAATTAAAAATTGGTGTTTGTCGCTTCCTAGCCAGGTGCTCGGCATTCTTAGAATAGGGCAAGGACTGGTTGGCTCGGTGTCAGGATAATGTGACTGAGTGAGTGGGATATCGGGGCATGGTGCTGGCAGCCTGGTCTCCCAGTGGGGCAGCACTATAAACTTGCCATGAGTGGGCACTGTCACATGTCTGTACCAGTTCTGATATGACCTTAGATGTTGATAGGATGTAAAACTCTAACAAACAAACAACCGGGCATAGTGGCCGAATCGATAGACCGTGGGGCTCGCATGCGGAAGGTCGGGAGTTCAGTTCCCGGTCGAGTCAAACCAATGACTTTAAAATTGGTACTTGTCGTTTCTTAGCCTAGCGCTTGGCATTAATAGGATAGAGTAAGGACTGGGTAGCTCAGTGTCAGGATAATGAAAGTGAGTGTGATATCGGGTCACAGTGCCGGCAGCCTTGCCTCCCAGTGGCGCAGCACTATAATGGCACCATGAGTGTGCACTGTCACAAGTCGGTACCCGTCCTGATCTGACCTTAGATGTTGCCAGGATGTAAAACTCCAACAAGCCAACACACTAGGGAAGGTTTACGGCGCCTGCGCTGGCTGAGTACGCCGGACCCGGTGACATTTCGACGCTGGGCCTACATCAAAGGGCGGGACGTCGGCCGTCCTATCCCGGCCAGTATTCTACCATCTCGGTGGAACGGCCTGCGTTTAATATCTCATCTGTATTTTAAATCCAGTAATAAGCACCGCATCATACGGTTGCAGGAGTAAAAGTGACAATAACAATAGATACAGAATAATTGTGATGCGCTCCACTTAGAATCTACTGAAAGTAGGTCACCTTTGTGCCTGTATCACCAGGCGGGATCGTCGAATCGGTCGAGCACGGGCCCCCGCCTGCGGGAGATCGGAATCCCAGTTCCCGATCGAGTCAAACCAATGACTTAGCAAATTTATACATTTTGCAGCATTGCCTGGCGTTCAGCATTAATAGGATAGGGCAAGGACTGGTTAGCTCAGTATTAGGATAATCTGACTGAGTGGGATATTGGGTCATGTTGCCAGCAGCCTGATTTCCCAGTTGGGCAGCACTATAAAGTCACCAGAAGTTTGCACTGTCACAAGTCGGTACCCTGACTCATATGACCTTACGTGTTGCCAGGACCACCGACCACTTTGTGCCTATATCTAATTAGGTAAGTGGCAGCAGTCTCCGACAGGGAACTCCAGAAGATGCGGATTTAGCAGAGATTCCATGACGTCATTCCTAAGTAGGTCAAGAGTAGCCTCGTTACTGTCCTCTGATATCTATGCTAACCTTGTTGGAGTCCTGCAATATTGCTCAGTATGTTCCTTGTGACTGGACTTGACGGAATAGCTGAATAGGTAAGAGTCCTTGTTGGCTTCTCTTACGGCAGATCGTGGGTTCGATCCCTGGCCGAGTCAAAACAATGACTTGCAAAGTTGATAATTTATCGGGTTTTTTTGTCACTTTTACTTCCGTTTGAAAGAAAATGGGAATGCAAGTTTGTTAAGGTAATTTTATTTCCTGGCAAGTTAAATGCATACATCCCTTATAAGTTTGAAACCGATTATAAATAGGTCATGCTGTGGTTTTTGTCTGATATTTGTACAGCGCCTTAGAATTGTTCCTACTATTAAAGGCATAGTATTGAGTCTACATTATTTATTATTTATTAGTACTTTTTTTCACATCACAGCAGCTGCCGTTGTGTAAAGAGTTGTTGCCAGTGGAAGAGAAGCGGGGAGTGGGAAAGTCTACAGAAAATATTAAGGAGAATTAGTACAGACAAAAAACCCTGTAAAGCTACGGGAACTGGCCGCGTTAAAGCATTGACGTTAAAGCAATGACTTTTAAAATCTATACTTGTAGCTACCTAGCCTGGCACTCGGCATAACTTGGACAGGGCAAGGAACAGTGGAATGAGGAAGCCGAATTGTCCGCGATTGAAATTTCCCCTGCTTAATCAACTAATGTACCCCGCCCCAACAAACATAAACATGTGTGGACATTGTGGTAGGTATCTGAAAGACGGGGCCATGGAGGATGGGGTGGAGGTGGGAGGGGGCGGGGAGAGGGGAGCTGGAGTGGAGAGCCCGGGCAGCAGGGGGAAGGGGCTTAGCGTGTTGCGTGCCAATCAGCAATGTCTACATGCACCCGGCACTGGAACCTAACTGCACCCCCGCTCAATGTGTGTGTGTTTGAATGCTGCGAATTAGGTAGCTGGCTGCATGATCCCTTTGTTACCTGAGGATCTCATGATCTCACATAATAGTCACCCTGTGTCAAGGCGTCGGGAGGGACGGAGGGAGGGGGGAGGGGAGAGGGAGGGGTGAGGATAGGGGTGGGGTGGCATGGGGGACTGGAATGATGGGGGAAGTGGAAAGGGGAGGGGAGGGGAAGGGAGGAGGGGAGAGGGAAGAGGGAGGGGCGAGGATAGGGGTGGGTGGGAGGGGGGACTGGAACAGGGAAAGTGGAAGGAGGAGGGGGGAGGGCGGAGGGGGGAGAGGGAGGGGAAGGGGAGAGGGAGGGGCGCGGGTAGCGGTGGGTGGGAGGGGGGACTGGAACGGGGGAAGTGGAAGAGGGAGGGGACGGAGGGGAGGGGGAGGGGAGAGGGAACGGTGAGGATAGGGGTGGGTGGGAGGGGGGGACTGGAACAGGGGAAGTGGAAAGGGGAGGGGGTCAGAGGGTGGAGAGGGAGGGGGAGAGGGATAGGGGGCGGGGAAGGTCGAAGGTGGATGTAAAGGGGGAGGAACGGGGGAGTGGGAGGGGGACACGGGGGAGGGGGAGGGACGGGCGGGAATTGGGGGACGGGGATGGGGTATCTGGATGGATAAGGGACGGGTAAGGGGTGGGGGAGGGACGGAGGAGGGACGGGGGAGGGAGAGGGACGAGGGGAGGGGGCTTGATAGTGGGAGAGGAGGGCAGGGAAGGCGGGGGGAAGAGGGGGCGGGGGGAGGGACGAGAGGGAGAGGCGCCAGACAGCCACATAGAGTGCAGACAGCCACAGACACCGCCACCACAGAGAGTGCATCCCTCCCGCCAAAATCTGCAAGTAAAAAGATTCAAATAAGAAGAGGCATAGAAAGCAAAGCAAGACTTCCAATTGCAGTGGGATAATGTGCGGTGAGATCTAATAACATCGACAGGTGCAATGCCACATACACAGGTACAAGGAGCCTTAATTGTCTAATAGTTAGGACTCGCTACCCCAGGCATTGTGGAAGTATGGGTTCAAATCCCAACATAGGTGCAATGTTTCTTTAAAAATATTTCAACTAATCACTCCATTCTCACTAAATGAATACACGCCTACTAAATTAGAAACCAGAGACGATAGATGTTGCTAGGACGGACAGCCCAAACAAGGAAGTACAAAAGATGTACTAGCAAATTAATACCCTAGAAAAGCCTGCCATAGAAAACCCTGCCCTAGAAAACACTGCCGTAGAAAACGCTACACTAGAAAACACTACACTAGAACACACTGCCCTAGAAATCACTGCCCTAGAAAACACTGTCCTAGAGCACAGTACAATAGAAAACACTGCCCTAGAAAGCACTGCCCTAGAAAACACTATATTAGAAAACACTGCTCTACAAAACACTGCTCTACAGAACACTGCTCTGGAAAACACTACCCTAGAAAACACTGCTCTAGAAAACATTGCTCTAGAAAACACTGCTCTAAAAAACGTTGCTCTAGAAAACATTGCTCTAGAAAACACTGCTCTAGACAACACTGTTGCGCTTGTAAATAAGCTGGCTTACTTAGCTGCTATTTATTCAGGTCGATGTCAGAGTTCATATAGTCTGAGCAGTTTCACACTGGTTACTAGTAGCTGTTATACTATTGTAGTGGTCTGCACTGACCTCTCAGGCAAGTAACCACATAGACAGGTAGGCGTGGGGAGTGTATTGATATCAGGGAGCCTAGGTGGTGTAATGGTTAGCACACTGGCCCGGAATGCAAAGAGATGTGGGTTCGAGTCCCGCTCTAGGCGCAGTATTTCCCATTTTCATCACCCCCACGACACTGGTGCCGTGACCAGGATCCTGTACAAGCTTTGTGCTGTATGCTTGTTGAACCTACCCTGTGTATGTAAGTGCGTTGCCTTGCCTGTGTGTATGTAATTGTAAGCATTAAAAGACTTACAATTCCAGGGGGACGAGTGTAGTGGTCTGCACTGACCTCTCAGGCAAGTAACCACATAGACAGGTAGGCGTGGGGAGTGTATTGATATCAGGGAGCCTAGGTGGTGTAATGGTTAGCACACTGGCCCGGAATGCAAAGAGATGCGGGTTCGAGTCCTGCTCTAGGCACGATATTTCCCGTTTTCATCACCCCCACGACACTGGTTGCCGTGATCAGGATCCTGTACAAGCTTTGCGCTGTATGGTTGTTGAACCTACCCTGTGTATGTATGTGTTAGTGCATTGCCTGTATGTATGTAATTGTAAGCATTACAAGACTTACAATTCCAGGGGGACGAGTGTAGTGGTCTTCACTGACCTCTCAGGCAAGTAACCACATAGACAGGTAGGCGTGTGGAGTGTATTGATATCAGGGAGCCTAGGTGGTGTAATGGTTAGCACACTGGCCCGGAATGCAAAGAGATGTGGGTTCGAGTCCCGCTCTAGGCGCAGTATTTCCCATTTTCATCACCCCCACGACATTATTTTTTGCGTTAACTGTAAAATTCATTGGCAACTGCATTGAACTGCTCAGAGCTACTCAAAACATAATGCGGTGCTTTGTTTTCTTTCTAAGATTTCTTATTTTAAGTTACCTTTAAATCTTTTATTTGTTTGGGTATTCTCGTTGCTAACAACGCATAGAATAATAATGATTATTTGTAATATAGTCTATGAATATTTCATACCATTTGTATGTGAGTATATGTGAGCATATTGGGTCTATTGTGTTGGTCTAGTTCCCTAGGCGAGCACGCAGCGAGAGCAAAAACAACAATTGGCCCACCAATATAGCCTACCTAAAGGTTGGCTCAAAATCTGCGGTAATTTGACATTAACCACGTTGGGTATTAACTAAACCGAGCTTTGGCGGACCTATTGTTTACAGATCATTGTCTGTTGAATCTGGAGATATATATATATAATATATATCATTGTTAGACCACCCTGTGTGACATGAGATGCTTATGAACACTTCTACTAATTATATATAGAATATCGTAATCCGTCCGCCATGTGACAATCCTTGATTCAAACGCCTTTATATTCAGGTTCCGGGCCCCTGAAACATCACACTCGGGAGGCTGTTCCGCACAACGTTAACTCTCTCAGTAACGAAGAGTTGCCAGGAGCAGATTTTGGTTCTCGCGTAGCACCTCAGGATGTCCTCACATTATTGATTTATCTGGGCATATTATGGACCTTCCTGATGGACTGCCCAACCAACCACCCATGCATGCCGGCTGAGTCAGGATATCGCCAAATGACCAGTATATCGAGTGTTGTCACAGTTAGCTCGGCTCCCCCCACCATTTGCTGAACCAATACATAATTGGTGCCGTCCTGATATGACCATAAATGTTGCCAGGACGTAAAACCCAAAAACCAACCAACACTAATTCCTGTGTAAATCTGTTCAATAAATGACGCCCCCCCCCATCCCTCGCCCCATCCCTTCTGCTACGCTAAGTCGTCATTTTGAAAAGTACCCCCCCCCCCTAGAGATCCCCTTGTTGTATGAGCTGACAAAATAACCAGGTAGTGATTGCGGTTTTACCACCTAGCAACATAAAGAGCCCACACATCAGGTCAGACACCGACTTAGATATGTATGTTGGATTTAATACCGCTGTCCTACTAAGTCACCATATAATATATAATTAACATCATGCCGCAATATCTCCCACTCACTCACGTTATCATGTCAACTTGAACCAACTTGAATTATCCTACTAATAAATCCACACACTAATGGCCAGATAAAGTAGCGACAAGTACCAATCATCATTCCAGTATTTCATTCATTAGCCTCACCTGGCTATAAAATATATCTGTATCACCGAATTGGTCATCCAGCCTGATTTGTTTGTGTGTTGTTGTATTACGTCCTAGCAACATCTAATGTCAATATCAGGATGGGTACCAACTTGTGACAGTACACACTCATGGCAATTTTATAGTGCTGCTCCACTGGGAAATCAGGCCGCCAGCACCATGACCCGATATCCCACTCAGTCACATTATCCTGACACCGGGCTAACCAGTCCTTGCCCTATCCTAATAATGCCAAGCACCAGGCTAGGAAGCGACTTGTATCAATTATTAAGTCATTGGTTTTACTCAATCAGGAACTGAACTCGCAAACTCCTGATCTTCCACATGCCAGGCCTGTACTCTGCAGATTCGGCCACTGCGCTTGGTAACATCATCCAGCCTGATTTTCGAGGCCGTTGATAGGACATCAAACACCAAATGCATCTTCACATTCACTTGACTTCCACGGCTTCGTGCGGTCATGGTGTCCAAGGCAAGGCGGTGGTCATCTAGACGATACAAATTTGCCTAGAGCGCCTATATTTATTTAGCCGCTGGTTTTAAACTAGTTTTGCAGGGCAGAAAGCAATCAACTTAAAATGGCGTGCTTCGCCAGCTTTGTGACCCGCTATTTAACATCGATTCCGGCGCGTGTTTATTAGGCACTCTGTCTGGGCTGCCTCGCTTTGGACTTTGAGCCATTATAGGCATGCGCATCGAAGGGTGCATAGGTCAGAGAGAACTTCTATGTGTTTGTGCCCCTATATATATATATATATAATGTATAAGAATTATATAAGTATAATAACCCAGATTTCCCTATTCGCTCTTCAGCTCCACCCGCCAGTAAGTAATCTGGTGAGGAAGCCTGCCGCTGGTCATCTATTTCGCTAACCTAGCCAACCTCAGAGGCAACAGTGGCGCCACCTCCCGCCGGTCGCAATAGGTTCCTAACCTCATTCACTCTACCGCCAAATATATATATAAGTTTTGAGTGGTCAGTGAGGAAAGGTGCCGAAACTGCGGCGGCCTGAGAGGTGGCGCCACCTGGCGTAACCAGTCTTTAGTAGATGGATGTTGACGACTTCCGTGAATTTATCCCCATATAAGTCTTATACTTAATATATATATATATGAAGAGTTCAGGCGCAAAACCATGTAAACGGCAAACCAAAAATGTATTTCAAAGATGTTTACCTACAAATTATTTTATTTCTCACTAATTCCAATTTTCATATAATCACATGATTATGGAGCAAGGAACAACACAGAAGGAATAAAAAGGTCTGATTGCAATGTTTGTCTCCATTTTTGGATTGGCGTTTACGTGGTTTTGCACCTGAGCTCTTCATATGTATATATATATTAAAATATTACATAGGATTGGAGGCAGCACAGTAATTAGTTTGGCTCGAGTATTATGACTCCAGGCTTGCCTTTAACACCTGCCACTTCTTCATTTAAACCAACCTGGACTGAGGGGGACAGCGGTGGGGGTGGGGAATAAATAATAGTAAATCCAGGTTGGTGTCCTCATATAACCATACATGTTGCTAAGACAGGGTGCGGTGGCCGAATCAGTAGAGCACAGGCCTCGTGTGAGGAAGATCGTGAGTTTGCGAGTTCAGTTCCCAGTCGAGTCAAACCAATGACTTCAAGATTTATACTTGTCGCTTCCTAGCCTGGTGCTTGGCATTATTAGGATAGGGCAAGTGCTGGTTAGCTTGGTGTCAGGATAATGTGACTGAGTGGGATATCGGGTCATGGTACCAGTGGCCTGATTTCCCAGTGGGGCAGCACTATAAAATTGCCATGAGTGTGTACTGTCACAAGTTGGTACCCATCCTGATATGCCCTTAGATGTTGGTAGGACATAAAACAACAACAAACAAACATGTTGCTAGCACGGGAACACCCACCCCCACTCCCCCCAAACAAATATCACGCTGAAACTCTAAAATAACATGATCTTAGTGTTATTATCCGTCGCTTGGAGCAGCTATGTATCAACATAACACATGAGTTATATAAGGATATACAAGGCTGTCAGCTGGCTGTGTACCTTATATACCCAGCTTCTTGAAGGGGCAGGTGAACTGAGAGGGAGTCACGTGGTATGCCGACACTCCCCAGCCTCTCTTTACCTCGCCTGGAAACTCCCGGATCCTAAATCCCGCCGCGCCCATTGCGCTCCAACGGCTAGGGCGATATTTAGGGGCGCTCCTCTGGTGCCTGAAGTTGGTGGTCTGCGATCAGGAGTTCTACCTGTCTGACGCCCATGTATCTTCACAACGCTCCCCCCCCCCCACCCACCTACTCCCCCACCCACCCCTCTCCACTCCACGCCCCACTCCACCTCCAGCTCCGCCTCCGTCTCCCCGTCTCGCCACCCGTTCTCCCCTCTGCCTCCTCCTACCACTCCCCACTCCCCTCATCCCCAATCGCCTCCCTACTCCCACCTCCCTCCGTCCATACTTCCCCTTCCCCCTACCTCACCACCTCAGCAACCCCCCTTACATCTCCCTCAGTTCTGTCTCATCTCATCCCCTCCTTCCCCCTCCCTCCCAGCTCCCCCTCCCATCTTCCCCGTCTACCTCCGCTATCTTCCCCTATCCAACGTCCACCTCCGACCTCCCGCTCCCACCTCGCATCATCCCCTCCCACCTCCCCCTCCCCCTCCCCCCCTAACCCCTCCCCCTCCCATCCCCCTCCGACGTCCCCTACCTCATCCCACCCCTCCCACCCATCCCACCCCCTCCCATCTCCCGCCACCCCCTCCCACCCCTCCCACCCCATCGCACCCCTCCAACCACATCCCATCCCATCCCTCCCATCCCACCTCCCCCTCCCACCTCCCCCACCCCATCCGACCCCATCCCATCCCCATCCCTCTCACCCCTTCCCATCCCATCCCACCCCCTGCCAGCCCTCCTCCCTCCTCCCTCCTCCCTCCTCCCTCCTCCCTCCTCCCTCCTCCCTCCTCCCCCCGTCCCCACTCCCCCTCCCACCTACCCTTTCCCCTCCCTCTACCTCGCTCTGGCAGGTCCACACACGCTGCTCAATGTCAAACATGCAGGAGGCAATCTCGACTGTCACCAGCGAGGATTTACCCATATCTACATCTACCGTGGCACTAACAATCTGCTTCCGTCAACACACAGAACCGCCCACCACCGCACATTGATAGCTCGCAACAACAACAAAATCACGCAGAACATCTAGCACCATATCAGCTCCTTTCTAGCTATGTTACATGTAGCGTATGTACATATATATATATATTTCTTTTTTGTGACAAGTTTTTTATTCTGCCCATAACGTATAAGCTCCCGTGAGGGTGCTTGTTTTCAACGCTGGACAGCTGTGGTACTGGATTGGTCTGGTCCCGCACTCAGGAGTCTTTACCTGATTTTTCTCGGGCCAACCTTTGCGGTTTTGGGTGTTAGTAGTTTCTATATTAGTTTTTTTTTTAATTTTCAAGTTTTTTCCTAACCTGTATATGATAACTTAGCCTACTATGTACATCTACGCAGATGACATACAGGCCTGTGGGAGAGGATCCCATCCCATTGTGGTTTATTACAGCATCCTTTCACCCATGCCCTGTCCTTAGATAGTACACCAGTGTGCCAGAACTCCCCTGGACCCTTCATGACTGCGACTAGGTGGGATGGCTGTGTTGTATGGTTAGCCATTTCGTATTTCAGGGTGATTCGGATGCATGACCGTGGCCTGCCTGGTTCTGCTTTGGTTTGTGCCAGTACACATACCCAGACGGACTGCGCCCTATGGTGACAGTCATTTCGAATTCCTTAGTACTTAGTAGGGCTAGTTTCCGTATTTGTAATATCTACCATCTTTTCTGGCCGGTCTTTTGCTTTTTGTGCCAGAACACATGGTAGCGTATATCAAAGTGATGACTCACCAAATTTATACTTGTTGCTAACTAGCCTGGCACTCACCATTACTACGATAGGGCAAGGACTGGTTAGCTCAGTGTCATGATAATATGTCTGAGTGGGATATGGGGTTGTGGTGCCGGCACCCTGGTATCCCAGTGGGACAGCACTATAAAATGGTCATAAGAATACCCTGTGTCAAGTCGGTACCCGTCCTGGTATGACCTTGCATGTTGCAAGGATGTAAAAGACCATCAAACTAACTATTGCTCGCCATCACCATACAAGCACAGACCACCTATCACCACTATTAACCCCTCAGCAACCACCACGTTCAATCACCCTCCAGCCACCAGCTACTATCCACAGACCACCACCCAGCACCACACTGCACCACCACCCACCACCACTACCCACCACCACCCGCCACCACCACCCGCCACCACCCGCCACCACCCGCCACCTAGCACTATGACACTCTGCCCTCGCCTCCATACCCGTCACTAGCGGGGTTTGGGGGGGGGGGGCGCGGATGGGAGGAGGCCATCAGTAATCATCACTACAAATCACCCCGGCACGCACCAAACACCGTGACCTACCGCTCCCTCCCACCCTCCAACCCACCCCCACCCTCCCATGTGACGCCTCCCCGACATTACCAGTATCCGCCACCCCCACCGCCACCCCAGCCACTAACGCCACCGTCAGCTATAACTCCACATCACTGTCCACCACCCTGCACCCATCACTTCCCCACCCACCCACCCACCCCTCTCCATCCCTCCACTACTGTCAAACCTCCAGGCCTGATACATGCATTCAGTAGCACACACAGACCACCGATATTGAGCTGGGGGGGCTACATCAGGCCTGGGTCGGCACCGCTTCGTCTGTCTACTCCACTTCTGACAGGGATTCACACGGAGCGGTCTGTGGTGTCTCAGACACAGTCGCGACACAAGATGGTAGGTAGGACGAGTGGCAATAGGAAGGTGAAGGCGGCACTGAACAATGATGAATTGTGATGCGCAGGACTAAGCAGGACGGAGCAGCACTGAGCAGCACTGAGCAGCACTGAGCAGCACTGAGCAGCACTGAGCAGGACTAAGCAGCACTGAGCAGTACTGAGCAGCACTGAGCAACTCTAAGAATAACAAAGCAGCATGCATCAGCATGCAGAAGCTCTGGACAGCGTTACGCCGAACTGAGCAGATCTAAGATAAACTGAGCAGGATGTAGGATGTCTGAGCAGAACCGAGCAGATCGTCGGAACAGGTCTAAGAAATGGTGAGCAGCATGTAGCAGCACTGAGCAGCATTGGACAGAGCTGAGCAGGTCTATGGAAAATTAGCGGCAAAGCCATCAGCTCTCGAGCAGCATTAAGCAACACATTTAACAGTTGATTTAGTTGAGCAGGAAAACAAACAAAAATCATAACTGAGCAAGTTCTCTGAGCAGAATTGAGCAGATCTGAACAGCATGGGAGAGAACTCAGCACTAGTATCCAGATTACCGGTATAGTACTGAGTAGCTGTGAATGTCAGTGACAGCAGCACATATCAGCACAGAACAGTACTGAGCATAAGTGACAGCAGCACATAGCAGCACAGACCAGCACTGAATAATATAAAGCAGCACAGAGCAGCACTGAATAGCACAAAGCAGCAGAGAGCAGCACTGCATACCACAAAGCAGCACAGAGCAGCACTGAGTGTCAATTACAGCAGCACAGAGCAACACAGTCAGGCACTGAATAACAGAAAGCAGCACAGAGCAGCACTGAGCAGCACTAAGCAACACAGAGCAGCACTGACAAACCACAGCAGCAAAGAGCAGCACAGAGCGCCAGTGACATCAGCACATAGCAGCACAAACCAGCACTGAATAACAAATAGCAGCACACAGCAGCACATAACAGCACAGTTCTACACAAAATAATACAAAGCAGCACAGTGTAGTACTGAGCGTCAGTGGCAGCAGCACAGAGCAGCACAGACGAGCACTGAATAACACAAAGCAGCACAGAGCAGCACAGACCAGCACTGAATCACACAAAGCAACACGATGAGCACGTAGTGTCAGTGACAGCACATACCAGCACAGACCAGCACAGACTAGCACTGAATAACACAAAGCAGCACAGAGCAGCACTGACAAACCACATGGCTGCTAAACGCAGCCAACTACCCTGCCCTCTTGCATATCAACCCACGTTTCTCTGGCGTCCTTATCGAACAGCCTTAACCACTCCCCCCCTCCCACCTACCGTGCTCTACAAAGCCCCCACCCCTCCCCTCGACGTGCTCCTGTTCCTCCCCCTCCTACCTCACTCTCTCCCCCCCCCCCCCTCCCCCCACCGCACAGTCCGTGACCTCAAGTTGCTGGCCACACCACTCAGCCACCGCCTGACAATGTATTGAAGCTACCGTGCTTCATGACAGGTGATTGGTGGTTGGTGATTGGTGATTGGTGATTGATGAGTGGTGACTGGTGGTTGGTGGTTGGTGAGTGGTGGATGGTGAGTGGTGAATGGTGAGTGGTAGTTGGTGATCGGTGGTTGGTGATTGATGGTTAGGTGATTCGCGACTGGTGATTGGTGGCTAGTGGTTGGTGTTATTGATTGGTGATTGTCATTGGTGATTTATCATTGGTGATCGGTGATTGGCGATTCGTGATTGGTGATTGGTGATTGATGATAGGTGATTGATGATTGGTGGTTGATGATTGGTGAATGGTGATTGGCGAGTGGTGAGTAGTTCACAAGGGTCTTACAATATATCAGGTGTTTATGGATATTAAACAAAATGTGCATGTGTTATAATATTATGTACATTACATGACATTGGTGGTTCCCAGTTCCCGAGTTATCATAATCAACCAGGCATGAACCATTAGCTGAGGTTGTCCCCGATTGTTCAAGTAACTTATGGTAAATATCACTGACGCCATCATTTCAGTGAAACATGAGGCAGTAGACAAGGTTGTGCGTTTGAATGAGGCAGACTTTTGGGAGCAGCAGCTTGATGGAGTTCACCTAACAGATTGCCGCGTAATCTACATCATACTTTAATCCTTACACACACAGGGACACTCTACGTAAGCTCCTCGGTGACCTGCTCTCAGCTTCTATCGTCACCTCCTACCCCATTGGGTCCCCTCCCGTACCCCGAATACCCCTCAGAACTGACTGGTCTCTGGACTCTCACCCTTACCCCACCTTCCACTAGCCTAGCTGCCTGTCCACCCTTATCCTGCTCAGTGTATCTAGTACCTTCAGGGCCCTACTACATTCAGTACCCCTAGCACCTTCAGCTCAACTAGCACCTGAAGTACCCTCAGTACATTCAGTACCCCTAGTACATTCAAAAGACATGCCAGAGAAAATGGGAGGTATTAAACATAGGACAATTAGCCCTACTAACTACAAAGGAAATCAGGAAAGCTATCACCACTGGGTATGTGTAATGGCATAAACCAACACAGAAATGAACCGGCCACAGTCATGCATCTGAACCACCCTGAAATACAAAATGGCTAAGCAAACAACACAACCATCCCACCTTGTCAAAATGGGGCGGGATCCTATCCTGCAAACCTGCATGACACTCCTAGTAGATGTACATAGTAGGCTAAGGTATCATACTCAAACTAGACAAAACTCTGGAAAAAATACAAAAAAACTAACATAGGCTACTAACACCCAACATCACAAAATGCTGGCCTGAGCAGAAACAGGTAAACACTCCTGGGTGAGGGTCAAGAACAAGACAGCACCACAGCTGTCCAGCATTGAAAACAAGCACCCTTGTGGGAGCTTATACGTTATGGGCAGAGTAAATACCTTGGCAATAACTTCTTGTCTTTGTTTAAACCCTAGTGCAGTTAGTACCCCTTGTACATTCAGAACCCATAGAACATTTAGTATCCTAGTGCATTCAAAACCTTACCCCTAGTAACTTCAGTAGCCCTACTACATTCAGTACTCATATTACATTTAGTACCCTACCACATTCAGTCCCCATAGTACATGTAGTACCCTACTACATTTAATACTCCTACTATGTTCAGCATCGCTAGTACATTCAGTATCCACGGTGCCTTCAGTACCATTAGTATATTCACTGCCATCAGTACCCTCAGTATACTAAGTACTCTCAATATCTTCAGTATACAAAGTACCCTCAGTGTCCTCTCAATACCCTCAGTACCCTAAGTACCTTAACTACTCTCAGTGCCCCTCCTTCCCCAGTCCGCCCCCTCACCCGTCCATCTCTTCACCTCCCCCCTCTCCTCTCCTCTCCCAGATTCCACCCCCTCCAAACTCACCCCCTTCCTCCTCCTCACCCCCACTCACCACCACCCACCACTCACTCCCCCCCCCGCCCCCAACTCACTCTTCCAAGTAGGGCCAAGTACTTACTGCGTGCCTACAACACGCCACATTGACCTCATATCGCCGATAGGATCAGCCGGGGTCACGTGCCCAGCGCACAGGGGGCGGTGGGGGGGGGGGATGTCACGTGCGAATGGAAGAAGGCATGACGGGAAATGGGGATGCGAGCCTCAGAGCGCTGCGTTGCTTGTGTTACCGGCTGCTTCAGAGGGAACTGCGGTTTGGTTGCGGCTTCTGTTGTTGGGGGGTGCTTCCTTTTTGTGAAGTGGGACAAGGATTTGTGATGCTGCCAAGGTATGTGATTAAGAAGGCTCGGCATGGCCGGGTGGGTCTAGAATTCATCTCCCATGTTGGTAGTCATGGGATTTGAATCCGCAGTTTCCAATCGTGGTCGAGTTAAATCGATGACTTAATAACAATCTGTATCTGTCGCTACCTAGCCTGGTACTCGGCATTATTAGGATAGGGCAAAGGAGCAGTGGAATGAGGAAGACCAATTGTCTGCGATTGAAATGTTGCCTCCTTAATCAACTGATGTACCGAAAAATAAAAGAAAAAAGCTTGATGTCAGACTCCAGGGTACAGGACCATGGTATCTGGATGAGGTCGTGAATGGTTGGATATCAAGTTTGATATCAAGCCGCATGAGTTAAGTCATGTCTTATTGGTGGGCATTCACCATTCACAATCACCCATGTGTCCGCTCTGTGCTGCCCTGGTCCCCTTTGAGATCCTGCTTGACTACCTCAATCACGTGTGAGGTCGGGAGTTCGAATCCCGACCGAGTTAAACAATTGCTTACAAAATTGATACATGTCGCTACCTAGCCTGGTGCTGGGCACTACACACCGACACATCCCACACACCCCCCACACCCACACCCATGCATCCACACATCCACACACCCACACACCCACATGCCCAAATACACACATACCCACACATCCACACACCCACATCTGTCGCCTTTTCACTGTCTCTCTGTCTCTGTTTATCTGTTTCTCTGTCTCTCTCTGTCTCTCTCTATGTCTCTCTTTCTTTATGTCTCTCTGTCTCTCTGTCTCTCTGTCTCTCTGTCTCTCGGTATATGTGTCTGTGTATCTGTGTTGCTGTGTCTCTCTGTCTCTCTGTCTCTGTGTCTCTCTGTCTCTCTGTCTCTATGTCTCTCTGTCTCTCTGTCTCCCTGTATCTCTTTCTGTCTGTCTCTCTGTCTCTCTGTCTCTCTGTCTTTCTGTATCTCTGTCTCTCTGTCTCTCTGTCTCTCTGTCTCCCTGTCTCTCTGTCTCTCTGTATCTCTGTCTCTCTGTCTCTCTGTCTCTCCGTCTCTCTGTCTCTTTGTTTCTCCAGTTTCTGTGTGGTAGATAACAAGTCAGTATGTGTATGGTGTCTGGGTGCTCGGAGCCATATGGACCAAGAGCCGGTGAATTGGTGTGTGTGTGTGTAGGTGGGGGGGGGGGGGTTACAGCAAATTTGTAACCAGCCTCGCCTCCAGGGGCCTTGCTACAATATTGTAAACCACCCTCACGCATGCGCGAACACGCATTTAAGTGGGTAGGGATGAAGGTGAGACTGACGGCTGGATCCGGCAGGCGTTAGCCGTGCCGCGTACTAGCGAAACCAGTCTCACACCGAGCACCAGCGAATAACCAATCTCCCATGCCTGGCGGATACCAGTCGACATCGCGAAGCCAGCGATTGAGAAATGCCTTTTTAACAAAAATCTTAATTTGCACTAGTGTGTATGTATTTACTGGAACTATCTGGGCCTACTTGTCTCTTGTGGATTTGAAGATTTACTTTGTACATGAATTTTCGAGATATTTTAGCAAAATATTATAATTCTTGAAATAGTAACTGTGGCATCGCATTTGGAAGTAACAGGGGTATCTGTAAACACTGAGAAAGGTCATTCTTTTTGTTGGAGGGGTGGGCGAGATAAATAGTCATTCATCAGAATATAAACTGTTTTCAATGCCGAGGCACTGATCTTCCAGCTATATGCATTGCATTATAGTTACTTTATTAATATGAACCGTCCTGATATGACCTCAGATGTTGCTAGCACGTAAAACAACAACCAACAGACAAATTATTAGTATGAATGTACAGAGGCGCTTACATCAAGTTTGCTTTTTGGTTTATATAATCAATTGGCAGATTCTGGATTAGAACATTTTAAATCCTATATACAGGTTCCAATATAAATATAATTGGGCTTGGTTGTGAATCCCGCCCCACCCACCCCCTCCCACCCCCTCCCCTTTCCCCTTCCAGGCTTTGAGATTTTATCTACATCAATTTCAATTAGCGGGAATTGCTCACAGTGACAGATTAGTTTAATTGACTCAATTGCAGATAGCTTAATACACGTGGGTTGTCAGGTAGTTTATGAGGGTATTAATCAAATAATCAAATCATCAAATAATCAAATATCAGCTGCAGTTATGTATCTGTGGTGTGATGTATTATGCGCATATAAACAAGGTTATTGCTCAGTGATATGCCTTATCATTGTTATCACTTGTAATCACCGCTACCTGGGATCTGCTCTAAATACTGTCTTCATTCGAATCTCACTCTCCGTGGTTCTATATTCTGACGGAACTGGGCCATTCTCTAAAACTGGGCACCACATACAGTAAAACCTCTCTAACCGACCACCTCCACAGATCGAGCACTCCCCTATATCGATCACTTTATTTGGGTCCCAACAATACCATTGTAACCATATTCTCTAATTCCCTAAACCGACCACCTCCCTAAATGGACTACTTAATGTCGGTCCCAAGGTCGGTCGATTTAGAGAGGTTATTTCGTGTCCATGTTATGATGGTGATAATTAATGCTTTCTTTTAATTGTAGCAAGTACAATCATTAATGTTGCCCCTGTGTGTTACGGTGTACAGCGCATATAAGACCGGTTCCCCTTGCTGGTGTGTGTGGGGAGGGGGCGGTACGGAAGAGCGTTGTGTTGGAGGGGTTGGGGAGCATGTGGGTGGGGTAACGGGGTGAAGGGGGGTGAGGGGTTGCAGGGGTGCGGGGGTGCGGTGGTGACGAGAGTGCAGATGGTGAAGGGGTTGAAGGGGTGAGGGGTACAGGGGGTGAGGGGGTTGAGGTGGTGCAAAGGGCTGCAGGGGGGTAAGGGTGTGTGTGTGGGGGAGAGAGGGGGTTGAGGGAGTGCGGGGGTGAGGGAGTGTTGGGTGAGGGGTTGAGCGGGGCGACGGGCTTGCAGGGGGTACATGGTGGTGTAGAGGGATAGTGGGGGGGGGGGGGTGAAGGTCTGCAGCAAACCGCCTCAATCTGGCTAAGTGGATGAGGCGGCGTCTTGATGGCGGGCGTGTTTAAACCATGGAGGGGAGGGGGCCTGACCCGCCTGCAGATTCACCCCAACCATTGTCTCCTCCGGGATAGGAGGAGACGCACAGGGGGCGGGGTGGGGGGGGGGGGGAGTGTAGAGTATATAACAAGAGGTCGGGGTTGGAGGACTGGAGTAGCCATACCCTGCATCACTGGAGGAGGGGGTGGGGTGGGGGTGTAGGGTACATAGCAGGAGGTGGAGGTTGGGGAACTGGAGGAGCCGCACACTGCGTCACGGGAGGAGGAGGTGGTGGTTTAGTGTATATCACACGGAGTGGTGGGACTGGGAGGTGTGGTGTTTATAACAGGAGGGGGTGCAGGGGACTGAGAGGAGATGTGAAGGGTATATAACAGGAGGTGAGGGTGCGGTACTGGGAGGTGTAGTATATATAGCACGTGGTGGTGGGGTGGAAGGGGCTACTGGGGGACTAGGATGTGTAGTTTATTTAAGAGGAGGTGGTGGGGGAAATGGAACACTGGGAGGTGCAGGGTATATCATATGGGGTGGTGGGGTGGGGTGTAGTGTATGCAACACGAGGTGGTGGGGGATAGTGGGGGACTGGGAGGTGTAGGGTATACAAGACATGTAGTGTATACAGCCACAGTTTCTGAGGGGATGAAGGAGGAGGTGGGGTGGGGAGTTGGTAGACAGACTATAGTAATACCACAGTGGAGGGTGGGGAGGGAGGGAGAGATGGGGTGGGGAGTGGGTTAGGGATAGAGTATAGTAATACCACAGTGGATGGTGGGGAGGGATGGGGAGGTGGGCTGGGGAGTGGGTTAGGGATGGACTATAGTCTTCTGGTTACAGAAAGAGAGGGCGCCCTTTTCTCCGGTTCAAGGATACCATCAAGAGAAACCTGCAGCTGAGAGACATTAAGACTGGCCCATGGACATCACTCTCAAAGCAGAGAGCTAAATGGAGAGTGGCAGTCAAGTAATGAAAGCAGTCTTTGTTGTGACACGACCGACAGCATGATGATGATAGTGCTACCATAGTAGATGATGGGGAGGGATGGGGATGGGGGGTGGTGGGAGAAGAAGAGGCATACATACACTATGCTGCACCACTAGTGGATAAGGAGAGGACAGAGAGGTAGATAACCGCCATGTGTGTGTGTGGGTGTGGGCGGGGAGGAGTGAGGGTGCACACTCTACTACACCGACCCTGTTTGTGAGGAGAGAGCTGCGAAGCTGAGAGGGTCGCAGTGTGGAGATGGGGAGTGGGGCGGTAGGAGTGGGGGAGAGAGCTGGAGAGCTGGGGAGAGAGACCATGAGTTGGGCTGAGGAGGTTGAGAGAGGACAAGGTGAGTGGTGGAATGGGGGTCTGCTTTTACATGGGCTGGTCTATCGGGGTCGACCCTTAATAATGGCGGAGTATGATGTATAGGGTTAAGGGTCTGGGTTCAACGGTGTCCTACGTTATAGGCTATACATACATGGATGCTGCGATTCTGGATTTAAAATCAGTTACACTGCTTGTTGTTGTTGTTGCTGTTATTTTCTTTTTCCTGTTTCTTGGGGAGAGCGGTCGGTTTCTTCGGTGAAATCCTGCCTTAAGCTAAGATTCCTTATGCGCGGTATGTGGCATGTGTCATGCGAATTTTGTATATGCAGCGTAGATATATGCCAACCCCCAACATTTGTTGGGGTTTTTCCTCCAAATTTGTGAAGGAACAGTATTGTTTTCTATGGCAAACACAGCAGTATTCGCATTTGCATGCCGCACCGATCGGTCGATGGGTCAATCCATTTGCCGCATTCGGATTCGCACATTCAGACCTATGGAAGCACCACTATTCATTTACATGCTTTTCTAATTTTATTCGCATTCGCATTCGCATTCGCATTCGCATGCCGCATACTGCATGTAAGGAATCTTAGCTTTATGCATATGTGGAATAGAACTGTGTCAGTATTGCTTCCCATCTAGCAGAGATAATCCAGCTGGTTTTCTTCAAGCTATGTACACCTGAGAAGTAGTCATTGGTCAAAAGGGAGCTTCCTTAAGCTATTCATGACAGCCACCTACCGGTTCACTATTAAGACATTCATATATGTACCGTTATGCAAGTATGATAAGTCGAAAGATCACATGTACTCCCCAGGCACTAAGTCATTTCTGAGGTCTATCAATTGCAGTTCCCACCAGCCAGAATTGTGACCTTATTTGTAGGACATATATATTCCTTGCCAGAGGATAAATTACTCAGCCAGGCTTGTCTCTTCAGGTCTGATGTCTTACACCCCCATCACACCAAACTAATTCTCAAAACATCTGACCCCATTCTAAAACAGGGTAGAACGTGACCGCTGACAATTTTGAACATGCTCAAAGTTCTTGAGCACCCTTCCCTCCTTGCCCGTCCATGCAATTCATAAAACATTTGTAAAGCGTTGCTACCTCATTCACTAGGTTCACACAGAGTTTGAGCCTGTTGGGCAACATTTTCAAGAACGTAGTAAGAACTACTTTGGTGTGATGGGGGTATCATTTCTATAAGCCACAGAAGATCATCATATATATTATAAAAAATAGATACATATATAATAAATATATTATACTTTGTATGTACTTGTATATACGGGTGTAGGGTGCAGCTGGGCTGGGAGCCGTTGTGGGCTCCCGGTAGAGTTAGGTGCGATCCGCCAGGCTAATGCTGTCTTTGGGTCAGGTGGGAGAGTTGAGATGCTCTAGTTGGTACCACCGTCGGGATCTGCGGCAGGTTCTAGTTCAATCCGCCAGGGGGCATTGTGGTTCCCATCCACTCTGGCCTTGGCTTGGCTCGTCACTGCCCGCCCGTCCAGCAATGTAGCCACTTATCGGTGCCCGCTTGTCTTGTTTTTTTTTAATAAAGCGGTACAAACCGAAGTTGGGCTTAAGTTAGGCCATCACTATGCTAGTTCACATACAAATTGTGACGACTCTTACGTTAACATAAGGGAGATGTGGGCGGTGGTAAGCACTTCGGACCATTGGATCTGACTTTGGGCAAACTGTTCAATGGAGTTTATCACGCATAACACCACTGTCCGTTTGGCGCTTGCCACCAGTTGCTGTTCTAACAAGGTTATAATGACTTGGGTGAAAAACTGTTTTGGAAGTCTTGCTTGTATAATTTCTCTATCACATCAGTATATATGTCTAGTAAAAATAACAACATTTGTGATGCAATGAGTAGATGGACTGAAACAGGGAGCGGTCGGCGTATAATAAACACAGACCCTCTTCGTAGATTATGTTGTAGCCATTTTTGTTATTAGGATGAATTTCTTTCCAGATTTAGCTGAATTGGAGGCGCAAGCTCGTGCATTGCCAGATCAGTATTATGCAGCAAACTCGAGATCCACTCGCGCTACTCACCTATGTCAATATTTCTAGTTTATCGATTATTTCTGTGGGCTTCTGTCCCCTCTTCCTTGCCCTTCCTCTCAGGGCGCCTTAAACATCACTTGTCTTAGCCGCACATTGACTTACTCCTCCATACAAAACAATTTGAGTGCTTTTAATTTCTTTTTGAAGTCTGATGGCTCTGAGCCTATTAACTATAATGCACATCAGGTGAAAACAGTATTGCTAAGAGCCAAGAGAGTCCTGGTTTGCTCAGTTAAGTCTGCGGCGCCTATTCTACCGAGAGACCTATTGGCAATGTTTGAGTTTATGTCAAGTAGTTTAGAGCACACTTATGTCCGTGCAGTGCTATTGGCAGGATTCCGTGGGTTGCTTTGTAAGAGCCAGCTAACTAACTCGGACTCTGTTCTCCTCCATTCAGACTTTAGTTTTTACCCTTGGGGTATGGTGATATCAGTTAGAAAGTCAAGACTATACAGTTTTCGCAGAGGAAAATATTGATACCTGTGTCTGTTGGGCACCATCACCTGCAGGCGGATTCTCCTTTTGGAGTATAGGGCTATGCAAGCAGCCATGAAGGGCCTATCTGGGGTGGCGGGCCTGGATCCTGAGTCATTGTCATGACATTTACTTCGCCGGGGTGGGGCAACCTTCTTGGTGTTGCAGGGGGCCAGTATCGCAGAGATAAAGCAGAGGGGGACTGGTCTTCGGACACCGTGTTTCAGTACATTAGCACCCCTCTCTCAGACCGTATCTTGGACGACATGAAAGTCGCTTCGGTTCTTGACACTTATTGATGTTTGGCTGGGTGGGATGCTCCCACGTCCGTGGCGGGATTGCCCAGCTAGTTGCCTATGCATTTGATCGGTAATTGACATGTACACAAATAAGATATATTGCATACATATAATTGAAGGTGGATCATAGATATATATATATACTTTTGATGTAATAAATGATCATATCGGCCAGTCTACCGTTGTTGCATGTCCTTACATATAAGTATATACATAAGCATATATATATACATTCTCAGGTGCAAATTTCAATTGGCGCGTGCATAGTTAGGAGTGGGGCCGGTTAAAATCCCTTGGGTCGGTAAAAGTGTAGGCTTGGGCTTTCTATCAACCAGCAGTGGAATGAGGAAGACAGGTTGTCTATGACTGAAATTTCCCCTGCTTAAACAACTAATGGACCAAAAAAACAAAAAAAACAACAAAAAAAACAATAATAATAAATTCCTTCCGTGTATATATAAATACGTGCATAATGCTTATACATCACATATACATGTTGAGGAGGTATTCATGTCATCCACAGGCAGGCATTGTCGTAATTCACCTGTCAAACACTGAGTGCTGCAAGTTGTTGTGTGTGGATATACAGAGATTTTGATTGGAACACTTTATCGATGTTTGACAGCGGCTGCACAACTTGGGTTAAAAATAGCTTATGCCATTGCTGTACACAATATAGGTGTGAGACAAGGGAGCACTCACCTGTTATCGCCCGCAGTGTCATTGACCGGAACCGGAACCGGAACCGGAACACAGCATACATCTACTTAATACATCTACTTCCTGTCGATTCTCGCTTTGGCATGAAATGCACACGCTCACTTGTATGTACTGCTTATTCATGGACAGCTATATATATATATATCTGTAAAATTGTCAGTGGTACAGTGAGTGGTCATTACAGTTTGCAGGGGTGGTGGTGTCACCAACGGATCTGGGGATGGGGAGGCTAGAGCAGTTGATGACTAGGACGGACTCCATCAGTCCATAGAGCTGAGTGAGTGATGAGGGAACGGAGGGATATTCCGGGTTATTATACTCATATAATTTGTATACAGCATATGTACATACAAAGTAGAGAATAGAAGAACAAATCAATTCATTTACATACACCAACTTACACAATCACCCATTGTCGGATTAGCAAGATCGTGAAATCAAATCTAATGTTTTATTTAATGAGGTGAACTATTTGGAATAAACCTTTGATGGGTGCCTTTGTGAGATAACACAAACAATTCACCCTATTCATGCCGCGGCCATGTTGAAACCAGACCGAGGGCATTAACGCATCTGCGAGGCACCGCTGTATGTAAAGTAATGTGAATACTTTTTTCTCGACCAAAACCTCTGGAAATCAATTTTAAAGTAAAATATTCATCTGTGCATACCTGTTTTCTATCTATTGGCCAATTTTCATGAAGATTGGGTGACCCTGGCATGGTAATTTTTCCCATTCTTTAACTACAATGTGACTGTCAACTTCAAGTCTGCATAGTTATGGTTGGTATCATGTAATGCAGCACTGTCAGCGTAGCTGTCTGTGCAACACAGTTAAATAACTAGTCTTTGTAATTACAAATTAATAAAAGCTTTAAAAGGGTTCAAATATATTTTTTAAATATATCTATATTAAGAAATGTATGCAATTTTGAATTTAAGAAAAGATTGGCAGCCAAGGTGAGTGACTTTGTTGACATTGCCTACTGAAATGCATCTGATCATCACTCAATCTTCATGAAAATTGACCAATAAATAGAAAAAAGGTAAGCAAAAATGATTATGATAGTTTCAAAAGTTAATATCTTCAAATTTTACTCCTTTAATTTATGTAGTAGTTGATACACATCGACACACAGTATTGTCGTATGGCCATTTCCAATACCGATGCTTACTCAGCCTCGTTCTGATGCTTAATTAGGTCGCACGTGAATAGGGTGAAGACCAACTATACAATCCCCCTCTGAAGTCAGGTTGGATGAATCAATGCGAGGTGACTGTTGAATGTATGTGGTTTCGGTTTCGAATTTGGTAAATATTTTTATTCATCTGAATACATATTTTGTCAGCGCCGGGGCACTGGTCTTCCAGCCGTCGGAGTGGTCGCATTTCATCTGTACATAGTGGAAGTGGAATGTGTTGCATTGTGTGCAGCACAACCCATTCTGAACATAAAAGAAAGTGGGGGAGCAGCCTATGCTGCATAGTGTACAGCATATGTACTGAACATAGTGCAAGGTATCTATATGCATCAAGATAGAGTGTGCAGTAATGTACACTAGTGGTTAAATCATATGCTGTGTGTGTATATCAGTTAGATTTGGTTTTAATAACGGTTAGTCTTTAAATAGTGCCATGTTGTGCATGTATAGTGGTTTATATTGTGTGCATTGCTGGTTGAAGATGTAGTTATGTAGTGGTGGTAATGGGTCTAAAGATGGGGTAGTGGATTCTCGAGTCATTGAGTTATAATAGTTGTTTTGTCAAATGTGGATGGGGGGGGGAGGGGTTCATGGGTAGGGGGCGCGGACACGCAGGGAGAGAGCAGGCATGAGAGAGGGCGAAGTCAATGGGTCGTTCAGCAGGTCGTATTATATATTTGCAGTGCCAGGTTTTGGGCCTGAATAACCAGGTGAGCTCTGTATGCATTTTTAAAGGCAAGGATCGAACCCGCTTCTCTGGTTTTGGTTGGGAGCTCATTCCACATGACACTTCCTTTGTAAATCGGAGCTCTCATTAACTTATTTGTATTAGGGTTGGGCACCCCAAGCAGAGTCGATGTCCCCCTTCTCATTACCCTGGTTGTGCAATCTATGTATTTGTCATCACTCGCACGTTTATACATCAACGTCATTAGGTGTAGGTTCCTACGTACATCCAGAGTGTCCAGCCCTGCTCTGCTATGCATTTCAACCACACTTAGTATCTTGCCTTTGAATACTGTTCTGAGGGCTCTGTTTTGCGTTCTTTGTAATTTGGTCTCTTGCTGCTTCGTTAGTAATCCATAGATGATATCATTGTAGTCTATAATTGGTAATATTGTTGACTTGTACAGCTGCAGCGCAGTATTCTCACTTACATATGTCCTTATTTTTCTGAATGTGTTCATTTTTAGTGCCAGTGTTTGGTTAAGTCTTGCCAGCTGTTGGGTACCAGTTAGCGTTGCATCGAGAGTTGTGCCTAGGTACTTATAGGAGTTCACTTCACGGAGCACTAAGCCACCCATCTGCAGTTGTATTGGCCGGGCCCTCACCTTCCTGGCTTTGGTTCCATAGATTATGTATTCAGTTTTAGTGCCATTTAGCGTTAGTTTATTGAATAAGGTTTTGATATATAAACTACAACAAACAACAAACAACAAACACCGTTTTCGGTTTAAATCAGGTTTTGATCAACTACAGAAACCAGATGGGATGGCCAAATGAGTTAGAGTGTCCATCTCCCGGGTTGGTAGATCATCGGATCGTGGGTTCGAATCCTGGTCGATTGAAACCAATGACTTAAAAATTGATACTTGTCGCTTTCTAGCCAGGTGCTTGGCATTATTAGGATAGGGCAAGGAGCAGTGCAATGAGGAAGACCAACTGTCCGTATTTGAAATTTCCCCTGCTGAAACAACTAATCTACCAAGAAAAACACCAAAACACCGGTTTCGATATTAATCAGGTTTTGATAAACTACAACAAGCGCACAGGTGTGAATTGCAACAACAACAAAAACCAACAAAAAACTATACCGCTGTCTTTACACCCGTGTAAAGGCGGGTTGGATTTTGTTTGTTGTTGTTTTACGTCCGAGCAACATCTAAG
Organism: Branchipolynoe longqiensis; assembly: GCA_030323885.1. Taxonomy (NCBI): domain Eukaryota; kingdom Metazoa; phylum Annelida; class Polychaeta; order Phyllodocida; family Polynoidae; genus Branchipolynoe; species Branchipolynoe longqiensis. Next base: position 57,388,380 of record CM059192.1, read on the forward strand.
GTCATATCAGCACGGCGGCGGTTTGGATAAATGAATGCAAGCAGACTGTTGAATGTAGATGGTTTCGGCTTCGGTTGAACTACAACAAACAAAACAACAAACACACAGGTGTGAAATGCAACAAAAAACAACACCAAAAAACAATGCCACTGTCCTTTTCGCCAGTTTATTGGTATTGAATACATGTGTGAGGAGTTTTGGGGAGCAATGTTGGGCTGAGGGCTGTGGGAGGGGTGGATTGGTGGGTGGGCGATATTGGAGGTTAGGACGCCATCCTCCCGCTTGATGGCTTCCGGTGGGGTGGCTACGTGGCGAGATGATATTGGTTTTGGCATTAGAGCAAGGCCTCGCCGGTATTAATCTATATTTAGCAACACATCACAGACGCACTGGTACCCAGCCTCCCGAGGTCCAGTCTCCCGAGCCATTCGTCTATCAGCGTATTTATTAGGGCTGATGGAGGGGGGAGGGGGAGGATGGGGGAGGGGTGGAGAGGGTGAGGGTGGGGAGGGGAGGGGGCCAGGGGAGGTGTGGGGGAGCGGGACCGGGAGCGGGATGGGGCGGGGGAGGGGGGGGGAGGGGGGAGGGGAAGGGGGAGGGGGAGACGGATGGGGGAGCGGGAGGGGGGGGGGGAGAAGGGGAGAGGGGCAGGGAGGAGTGGAGGGGCAGGAGTGGTGAGGGGGAGCGGGACGGGGAAGGATAGGGGGGAGCGGGAGGGTAGGGGAGGGGGAGACGGAAGGGGGTAGGGGAGGGGGAGGGGGGAAGGGCGTGGTCGTGAGTGTTGGTCGGGGCTTTTAAGTAACTATAAACCCCTCGACGAAACTTACCAGGGCAAAACGCCTGTATGACACAGGCTGGTATATACTTTTTGTTGGCATGGTACATAATTATATTCATATACAGGATGACATGTTTGTGTATCTTTTTATACATATAATCTACTTCTGCTATCCTGGTAGGCTCAGTGTCTGAAACATCCACAAGAAGAGAACATTGTTCTCACATTGTTTCTTTAATCTCAACAGAGTTGCTACAGGCATATATGTACTTAGTCTTGACTGGCTGGTGGCTGTAGTGAAAGAGAGAGATCATGTGACTTCCGCCCTTATTTATAGCTTTAAATATGGGTAACAGTCAGGTGACCTTAGCTTGTAGCCGGCAGCCCATTGTCTACACAGTACCAATGCAGCTGGGTACCAGTCAGCTGACCTAGTTAGCTGGTACCCAGCAGCCTGTTGGCTGCACAGCACTAAATAAAAAACACCCCGAAATTCCCAAATATTTTACAAGGGTATCTCAAAAGAAATGTAGTCACTCTTTAGATGACCATAAATGTGTTGTTTATTGACTGAGAAACAAGATTAATGGTTAAATGCATAAATGAGTGTGTACAAAAGTTCACACTGACTGCCACCGCATTCCAAACACAGCCGATAACGCGGACCAATAGATTCAACAGCATTACACATAATTTCATTTGGAACTTCAAGACATTTTCTTTCAAATTCCAAAATGTGAATACTTTTTGGGAGGACACCCTTATCAGTGCCATAGTACTGGTCTTCCGACCATAAGTGTTACAGGTATATATATATTTACACGATTTCATTTACATGGTTTATGTTGTAGATTGAAGTGTGAATTAAATTCTGAAATTAAAGTGTACACAATGCGATATATTAAATGCAAATGTGTCGTAGTGTAATGGGTTATTAACCAATACAGCTAACTATGCGAATTGTATAGTTCATGAACTGTACAAGGTTTTATGCGATTAAAAATAAACCATGGTCCGTTTAGTCCCATTATTTAGATCTCCTTACAAGAGCGGTATCACATTCCTGTAATAGAATATATGCAGGAAAATACTATCCTGGCGGCAAGGAATATACTGGCGCCAGGATAATACTATCCTGGCGCAAGCTGTGATGTTTTGGCTGACTAGTTCCTTCCTTGATTCTGGTCATTCGGAGAAGAAACAATTTACACATATATGCATACACTCATATATACTCAGCGGTACAGTGAGTGGCGGTTACAGTGTGAAAGGGGTGGTAGCGCCACTCTCGGAGCTGAGGTGGGGAAGCTGGAGTAGTACATGACTATGAGAGACTCCCACAGCCCATGGAGCTGAGTGACCGATGAGGGAGAGGAGGGATATTTCAGGGTTATTATACTCGTATAATTCTTATACAGCATATTTATATATGAAGAGTTCAGGCGCAAAACCCGGTAAATGAAACGGAAAATTGAGATAAACATGAGAGTAAAACCTCCAGAAAGGTAATTATTTGGAAGACCGACTCTTCTGTTCATTGCTCCATAACCATCTCTTAACAAGAAAAATGGAATTTGGGAGAATTAAAATTAGCTTCAGGTGAAATCTTTAAATTTGATGTCCTTTTTTTTATCGGTGTTTACAGGGTTTTGCGCATGAACTCTTCATATAGATATTATACATCATCATCATCATGCTGTTGGTCGCGATGCGACAAAGACTGCTTTCATTACTTGACTGCCACTCTCCATTTAGCTCTCTGCTGTGAGAGTGATGTCCATGACTCAGTCTAAAACATTTCAGCAAAGCTGCCTGCAAAAGTGTTGAAGTGCTGCTGGCTTTTGCAAGTTACCAGCGGCATTCTCTCGGGGAGCAAATAGAGGTTTCACACCGGCAAGAACATGTCAAGACAGGCGCAAAACTATTTATCCCCGCAGTGGCTGGTCGGGAGATGATCAACTGCCCTTAATGCTGCCACAATGACATGGTTTTCTGTTTAGGGTTTGCTCCCTTAGCCTTCGGTTCTGTCAAGAACCTGTACCACAAGGCAGTGGTTTACGACTTTGCAGGGCAGGGGTGTCAAACTCCCTGAGGTATTGCAATACCTGCATACACATGATACATAAAAGCATTATGGGAATAAAAATATAGACAATGCTTCTCCCACTATTTTGCATTATCCATCCTGCTGTGCCAACATGAACGTCAATATTAACACCGGTGCCTTCTTTCTATTTATTTATCTAATTTTATATTATTCAATTTTTGGTTGAGTTTATCCTTAAAATTGTCTATCACCACTCTGCTCATTCCGACAATTTGATCTTACCCACGTGTCTTGGCGATGTTGTTTTGATGCCCTTCTTGGGCTTCTTATCTTGTATAAAAAAGGCACTTTAGATCAGCCATTAGCGGGCGTTGATAAGCTGCGTGCATGTGCTGTGATGCTGCCACATCGGGGGATAATTAGCCTTCGGGGAAGAGTTCTTAAGCAGAAGCCTGGGTCTCATCCGTTAGATTCTCAGACCGCCGGGGGACCAGCAGCTTCTTGGGTACGTGGAGCAGAGGCAATATCATGTTTACTGGGTATTATAAAATTGCAGAGTCCGATCCTTTCGAGTTTCTATCATAACCTTGGTTTATTTAACAACGCGTCTAGAGCACATTGGTTTTTTTTATCGGCTGTTGGAATTCAAAACTTATGGTCATTCTGACATATTTCTTTGGATAAAACCCACTGCTACCACATAGGCTACTCTTTCCGATAAGCACCAATGGGGTCTTTTATATGAACTTTCCCACAGGCATGACATCACATACCACAGCTTTTGGTAAAGTAGTTATGGACCACTGGTTGGAACGGAAAATAGCCCAACCTTCAAATCGATTCACTGAGCAGGATCGATTGGATGACCTACCACCTGAGCTATGTCGCGCAGCAAGTTTCTGTCATCTTTCTGAGATAAATATATTAAATTAATTGTCATAATGTACCTCACTTTAATTTGAAGTAACTTTTATCTTAAATGGCAAACTTATCTTTAAAGTGTAAACATCCCAAACTAGTTTGGCAAGCACGCCAAACCTCTGACACAATAGGCTTCTGCAGTAAGAGGTTCTATTAAATTGACTCAGTATTCCCTTCTATGTGGTGACATGTACTTAATAAGTGCATATGTATCTAAGGTAGATATGTAGAATCAAATCTTGATAATTGCATTGGTTTTGAAAAGTTGATGCTTCGTTGGACTATACAGCTTTAACAAATGGTGTTAACCAATCAGCAAGCTGTACTATATAACCATAGTATACTAAACGCTGTATGTCCAAGTAGGGGGAGCGGGGATGGGGAGGGGGGGTGAAGGGCGTGGAGGGGGAGGGGGAGGGGGATGTATGGTATATTATGACAATTGGCTATTCGTACATTATGATCCCGCTATAATGGGATCGTTCAGATCCATATCATGCGATCGCGGAAAAATCCTGGGTCGCGTTAAATCGGGGTTCAGTATACCGAATTAGCTTCAAATGAAATAATTATGGGTGCAATGAATCATTGTGTTATATCCGAATTTGCGTTAAATCGGGGGATGGGGGAGGTGCTATAACGGGGTTTCACTGTATGGCCAGTGCAACTATCTGTGGCTGATCAGATAGATGTGCAGTCTAATGTTATTACAATCAGATGACAATATTATGTAATGGAATTGTTTGTTTGTTTGCTGTTGTTTTATGTCCTAGCAACATCTAAGGTCATATCAGGACGCGTACCGACTTGTGACAGTGGGCACTCATGGTGACTTTATAGTGCTGCCCCTCTGGAAGACCAGGCCGCCAGTACCATGCCCTGATATCCCACTCAGTCACATTATCCTGACACTGAGCCAACCAGTCCTTGCCCTATCCTAATAATGCCGAGTGCCAGGCTTCAGATTAGGAGTGCGACACTCTAACCACTCTGCCACAGAGAACACCACATTGTAAAATATCCAACATATATAATAGTATGCTTGTTGAATATATGTGCTGTATATGCATTATACTAGTATAATTATCCGTAAACTGATTTATTGCTGCATATAATATGGATAGTTTGTCAAGCTAGTAGAACCTATCATGGTTGCAAGTCATAAAGGCCTAAAATGTCCAACATTCGAATATGCACACACAAATTCTGTTGCCTGTTTCCATTTAAAATATCTGACAAATTTGCCATTTAAAAAATAATAACTGTTCCTCCAAACTGAAGTAAAGCAACCAGAAAGATTAAGTTTAGCTACTTATGTTAATATAATATATGGCAGACACTCTAAAGCATTCCGATTATGCAACTGTAATTAACAGGATGGCTGAATAAATTGAGCGTCCGTCTCCGGTTTTGGTAATTCATGAGATTCAAACATACAGGTTCAAAACCTGGTCGAGTCAAACCAATGACCTAAACATGTATACTTCCACTTCCTAGGCTAGGATAGGGCAAGGAGCGGTGGAATGAGGAAGACCAATTGTCCACAATTAAAATTTCCTCTGCTTATTCAACGAATGTGCAAGCAAAATAGGTATGTGATGTATAAGACGTATGCGAGTATAAAAGCGTGGAAGGAAAGATTCCCTATATTGAGCACCCATATGTTGTGTACGACTTCTGGGGTGTTTGTAACCTTATGACGGTTACCGGCTGCAGAACTGCAGCATTATAGAGAGGCACCGATAAATGAGCCCAATCTTTGGTTGAAGATTAATCTTCTGGTGGGACGCTTGTAGAAGCTGGGGAATGTCTTTAAAACGATTAAACAATGAGCCGTTGGGGCGGCCCCGAATCACTCCAGTCCGGCAGTAGCACAGCACTTGTATCCAGCAGACAGCAGCAGGGTTTATGAGGAAGGGACAGGTAAAGGTGGGTCCAGCGATTCCAGCAACAAGAACCAAGCGAGAGAAATGAAAAGGTAAGGGCCCCACCCAAGCAAACGACTCCCTTGATCAGGGGGAGAAGTAAGCCTGGGAGAAAAAAAAAGGGTAGAGTATAGGAAAGACAAATGAGGAGAGTTGAGTCAAAGGACCGTGTCTATTTGCTCTATGGTGACCAGCCGGCGAGCCAAAGACATGGATGCAGTAAGAGGAGAAAGTGAAATGCTGGCAGGCTCCCCCTCCTGGAACTCTTTTCAGACAATATCAAGGAGGAGCATGGCCAGCAGAGAGGAGATAGAGAGAGGTGTGGACGAACTGCGTTCCAGATAGCAAGTGTTGTGTACTACTTTATGGCTGACCCCTTTATACTGTTTGGACAGATGGTGCGACCACCCCCAAACCCCCTACCAGTCACTCACGCACTTCAGCTGAGCACACACATACTAACCACATTCGCTAGTCCCTAACAAATCAAACACTTTTAAACCTTATTGCCGGGACACCATATCACCTCATTTTACTATCTAAATAGGCATTTTAGGAGTGAATTTCTTACGGACAGGTTGGTGGAGGTGCTGGTGTTCCTGAATTAATAGCGCAGTTGTAGCATATTTAATATTGCTCAGTGATAACTGAGACCGATGCCAGTATAACAGCAGGCACGGCCATCAATGCATTGCTTGACTTAAAGATTGATGACATGGCCAACACACTGCCAACTGCAAAGCATGGACTAAAAGGAATGCCATTTATTTTTAATAGATCTAATACCCCTGTCACACTACGACGTAATGAGCCAACGTGAGCCTAATGTGGTGATATTTCGTCATTACGTTGATGTACGTTGGATTACGTTATGATGACGTCATAATGACGTTAGAGTGACGTCGAGCTACGTCACATTATGTCGTGTTACGTTGAGATACGTCAAGGTTTTGGACATGTTCAAAAGTTTCGACGTAGGTCGAACGTAAGGGTTTACGTTCGCCGTACGTTCTGTTCACGTTCAGCGAACGTCAATGACGTTAAACGGACGTTATTCCAACGCTCCTCACTGCGTTCAACTACGTTCCACTACGTTGACCCCCATTAAACCAAGTGCAAATGCCCACGGGGCATAATGGGAACGTCAGGACAACATCAAGAGAACGTCAGGAGAACGTCAGGAGAACGTGCATTCAACGTACGTTCAACATCTCATGACGTAGCTAACATCACGTAACGTTCTTCTGACGATGGAATAACGTTCATAACGTTCCGTCAGCGTCATTACGTTCACCTCTCTCGTCGAACGACGGTATCACTACGCTTTACCGACGTTATTCTCTCGTCCACTACGCTGCATCCACGTTCAACTTCTGCCCAAATGTGCATACTACGCCGAGAAGTTCAACGTTCTTCACGTTCTCCCTACGTTGACGTCGTTACGTCGTAGTGTGACAGCCCCATTAAGAATGGTTTACAGGTGAATCTCACAACCACATGGAATAGCTGAGTAGATAGAGCGTCGCCTTCCCGGGAGAGTAACAAAAACACACTTTCACACCCTCCCCTTCCGCCATTATAAAGGGCCTCACTGCTGTCCATCGGAACTCCCCAGCTAGCTGGCACAGCGAACACACCTCTACGTTCTTCCACCCCGCACCCTTCTTCTTGTCCTTTAAGACTTTACCTGTCCTACTTCTTACGCCTTGCCCGAACATTTATTTCCATCCATTCTGTAAATATACTTTTTTTGTTGTTTTGCACCCACACCCCGTCATGAGTGGTTCCTTCTCTTTTCTTCTTTGTTTGTTGGAGTTTCACATCCTGGCCACATCTAAGGTCATGTCAGGATGGGTACTGACTGGTTCCAGTGCACACTCATGGTGACTTTATAGTGCTGCCCCAATGGGAAATCAGGCTGCCCACACCATGACCCAATATCCCACTGAGTCACATTATCCTAACACTGAGCTAACCAGTCCTTGCCTTATCATATTAATGCCGAGGGCCATCCTAGGTAGCAACAAGTATCAATTTGAAATTCATTGGTTTGTTTGTTTGTTTGTTTGTTTGTTGTTGTTTTACGTCCTAGCAACATCTAAGGTCATATCAGGACGGGTACCGACTTGTGACAGTGCGCACTCATGGTGACTTTATAGTGCTGTCCCACTGGGAAACCAGGCCGCCGGCACCATGACCTGGTATCCCACTCAGTCACATTATCATTGGTTTGAGTCGTTCCTTATCAGATCAATGACCTACATATGCAAACAAAGTATTTGTTATGCACCCATTACTATATGGCTGACTTGCACCGCAAAGCTTGAGCAGCCTGAGTGCAATTCACGTATCGACTTGACAGGTCAATGGATAATCTATAACCCTCCCTTCACCCACCACCACCACACACTCCCACACCCTCCCATCCATCCCCTCCCCTCCACTACCACCCAACGTCCAGCCAATGCCTCCTTTCAGCACAAACAAAACTCTGGCAACCAGCGATGTGATATTGATACGGTATGAGTGGTCGGAGTTCCATTGAGAGCAGCTGTAAGGCATTGCATTTGCTTACGGTTATTGGCACGCATCTATTGAATAAACAATCGAGGTGCAGGAGGGTCTGACGGGCGGGTGTGCGAGTGGGTGGGTGGGTGTGCGGGCGGGTGGGTGAGGAAGAGAGTTGTCTGTTGAATTATGGATCCCTGGTTATTGATGGAGTGGGGGTGGGGGTGGGTGGATGGGTGGGTGGTGTAGGATGAGGGGGCCCTTTGTCTGTGCCATTCCTTCGGTGCCAGAATGTGTGTGTGTACCACTGCCAAGTTGTCAGTATGAAAACTGTCCCGCTTTGTAAACCCGCATGATTGGGGTAAGAGAGCGGTGGTGCAGTGTGTGCGTTTATGTGCGACAGGGATGAGGAGGCAGTGGATTTGCCAGCAGGGCAGTGTTAAGCAGCCACTGGGTGATCAGTGGGAGGTGGGGGGGGGGGGCGGTGAGCGGGGAGTGAACAGGTGAGGAGATGGGTGAGTGGGCTAGGTTTTTCTCGCTGAGGACTGTCTGTCATGTCAACCTCACCTGTGTCACCAAACTACCTGATGTTCACTGTCGCGTTGACGAAGGAAGTAAGCGGTGTGGTGATTGGGGTTATACACCCTAGTAACACGTGACTATATAGATAAGGCTTGGCTTTGGAATGTGCCAACGGGTTACACACCCAGTGTCCGTACAGTCATCATCAGCATCATGCTGTCAGTCGCAATGCGACAAAGACTGCTTTCATTACTTAACCACCGCGTTGTGCAGTTGTACATTTCATAAAAGCTGCTTGCAAAGTGTTGAAGTGCTGCTGGCTTTTGCAAGTTACTAGTGGAACTCTCTCAGGGAGCAAATAGAGGTCTCACACCGGCAAGAACATGTCAGGACAGGCACAAACTATTTGTCCCTGCAGTGGCTAGTTGGGAGATGTTGGGAGTTCCATTCATCACCACCTTTAATCCTGCCACGATAACATGGTTTTCTGTTAGCATTTGCTCCCTTAGCCTTTGATTCTATCGAGAACCAGAACTTGTACCACAAGGCAGTGGTTTCCACCTTTGCAAGGCAGGGGCATCAAACTCCCTGAGGTATTTTAGCACCTAACAGTAGCGTCCAATGTAAATGCCACTGACATCATTATAATATCCTATTCAGTGAAGTGATACTGTAATTGATTTGACCAAGCATTGCACTATGTCCTACTGACGTCCTCCGCCAGGTGGCGTTAGTGACGAATGATAAGTTTCCGTGAGTGACCATGTCATTATTTACCATTTCACTATCCTGGTAAGCTCCAGTGTTATTCAAGGTGCAAAGTCTGTTAGTTTGTCTCCATTCAATTGGGGATCGAACTCACCTTCTCCCACCTAAGATGCCCCTCATGTACCTCTAGGCCATCCCGTCGGATCACAACTCCTTGTGAGGAGAATTGCGGTTAAGCAGCACCGCTTGCATTCCTCGAAGTCACGGTTCAATGGATTGAACCCCGCCTGGGATGGTACCCATGACTACTCACATGCAAGGTGTTCGCTGGTACTGCTAGGCCATCACGTCTGGGCATATTGTCCATGAAAGCTTCATGATGTTTAACAGCCTTACTTCTATTCTTGGAAGAGAGAGTTCTCTGGAAGGGGGAGGGGGAGAGGAGGGGGAGGGGGAGGGGGAGGGGGAGCTAAGGGGTGGGAGGTCATTGATGGTCTGTGCGCAGCGGGCATGCGCGTGGAGCAGATTTCTGTCAGAGAGACGCCGGTCTGTGTCATGTGGTTAGGTGTCTAGATCCGGGCACCAGGTATCTCCTGTCACCTGTTCCCCGATATTCAAAATGTACCGCAAACGATAAATTGCAACCCATTGTGTTCTCAAATTATTGCAGCTGATGGAATTTTCATATATATATATATGTGTGTTCTATAATCTATTATGGGAATATAAACAAGGATACTATCTATAGTCAGTTCCCTATGTAATAGTATACTCACTGTATCCTACATATCTGACCTAGTGTGGTACAGTATTGGCCACTCTGGCACCACCTGTGAGGGGCTCTAAACACTGTATGCCAGCTGCATCTGGCCATTATCGGCTATAGACCCGTCGGGCCGGTCACATTTTAACTGCAGGACTTGTGTATATATATAATAGTTCACCTACATAATGAATAAGGGGAAGACATGATAGTGGGTAAGAATTGTATTGTATTCCCTTGCCTAAATAAATAATGTCAGCGGTATGGTGAGTGGCGGTTGCAGTATAAATTGCTTGGTGGCACCCCAATCTGAGCTGAGGTTGATTAGGCTGGAGCAGCAGATGACTAGTCCAGACTCCATCAGTCGATAGTTGGGGGAGTGCTGGGGAACAGGAGGGATATTCCACAGTATTATACTCGTATAATGCGTATACAGCATATGTATATGTCATGTAATATATTCTGTGAATATAAATAGTAACCAAAGTTGCGAAGGAATGGAAAAGGAAGATGCAAGTCGAAGATCTATAATATCTGACAGGAGTTCATCTACCCTTTACCTAAACATATAGTTTAAATCACACAGGCAAACTGGAGCTGTTAGTGCAGTGGGTACACGGTGGTGGCGCCACCTGTCATAATTTGGAGGAATGACATACAGACAACCTGTGTTATTTATAATAACATAAGTCATTATACATCCCATAACAATAAGAACGCGACTAGTCTATGATATGTCGCTGTGCTATAATATGCACGTAGGTACCACACATATATCGTCTAGTTCATTACTCCCCACGTGGCGGCGCCACCTGTCCGTCATTATATATTCTACGTTAGAGTACCCTCCCATTGGGATAAGCGCAGATGCTACACTTCTGGTTACCATTACTGTATGGGGTCTTCTAATGTATTACGTGTATTGTTGCTTGCCCTCTTCTGCTCCATGCATGTCGATTTGTAAGTCAGTTTATGTAACACGTCAGGTGTTAAAGCTGCATAGTCCGAAGAAGCGCCACATTTTCAAATCCAAGGCAATGATCTAGAGCGTATTCTACATGTCTAACTTAGATACTGATGCACTTATTAAGTATATGCTGCCATATAGAAGGGAAGGCTGTGACAGTTTAATGGACGATGTTACTGCAAAAGCCTAGGGTGTCAGAGTTTTGGCATCCTTGCCAAAGCTAATTTGGTATAGTTGCACCTAAATTATATCAATAATTAGCCATGTAAAATGAAAGTTACTTCAAACTAATGTACATAGATTATAACGATCAATATATTTATCTTAGAAAATGACAAAAACTGAAAACCATCGGAATATGCAACTTTAACTAACACTTGTTAACTGAAATTATAAATATATTCAACATTATATATATATGTATAAACAGTTGGCCCTAGATAAACAGAACAACGATAAGACTGATGTGGTTGAGAAGAAGATATATATTCTCTGGTGGAGATATATTAAATGCCCACCTGAAGTTAAAATTTGACCGCGCCAATGGGCCTATAGGTGATAACGGCCAGACGCAGCTGGCATGCAGTGCCTAGAGCCCCTCAGAGGTGGCGCCAGTGTAGGCCCATGAAATACTATATAGAGTCAGTTAGATAGGATACAGTGCTATACTATTACATAGGGAACTGAAGATAGCGAGTGTCATTGTTTATATTCCCATAATGGATTATAGAGCACATATATACCGGAGTATTAGTCAACGTCTAGCCATATCCATACTGTATCTATTATATGTGGTTGATCGGACATGATGGCTGAATCAAGAAGGGCACTGGTTGGATTCCCATGTAGGATATTGTCAAACCAATGACTTACAATATTGATGATTGTCGCTTCTTGGGCATTAATATGATATGGCCAGGAATGGGGTTCTCCCTGTTAGGATAATGACACTGAGTGCAATACCAGGTGCTGGTGCTGGTCTTCTAGTAGAGCAACACTATTATATCACCATGCGTGCATACTGTCATAAGCCGATATGAGCTTATATATTGCTAGGACATAAACCTGAACATTAAATAGTGTGTATCTGTATAATGATGTGGTTACTAGTGGTGAGTTCTGCTGCTAAGAACGTTGTATGAAGCCGGGTTGTATGTGGCAACTAGTGGTGGATTAGGGTAGGTAGTGAAAGACATATATTATATGCATGTATACATGTGTATATATGTATATAAATGTGCATATATGTACATATGTGATGCATCACGCATTATATAAGTATAAATGGTAGGGAAACATATATATATATATATATATATATATATATATGTAGTGTTCTGCGATGACCTCTCGGGCAAGGAGCCACATAGACAGGTAGGCGTGGGCAGTGCGGTGACATCGGGGAATCTAGCTGGCTTAATGGTTAGCACACTGGGCCGGAATGCAAAGAGGTGTAGGTTCGAGTCCTACTCTAGGCACAATATTTCCCATTTTCATCACCCCCATGACACTGGTGCCATGACAACGATCCTGTACAAGCTAAATGATGTATAGTTGTTGAACCTACCCTGTGTATGTAAGTGTGTTGCATTGCCTGTATGTGAGTGTAAGCATTAAGCGACTTACAATTCCAGAGGGATGAGTGTAGTAGTCTGCACGGACCTCTCGGGCAAGCAGCAACGTAGACAGATAGGCATGGGTAGTGTGGTGACATCGGGAAACCTAGGTGGTGTAATGGCTAGCACGCTGGACTGGAATGCAAAGAGATGTGGGTTCGAGTCCACCTCTAGGCGCAATGTTTCCCACTTGCATCACCCCTACGACATATGCATTGGTGGAGTGCGCCCCCCCCCCCTCACAGCTGCTGGGGAGTTGTATATGAGTGGGCCCCCTCTCGCCGCGCATACTGGATATATGTATAGTTCTGTACATATATGTGAACATGTGCATAGGTAGGTATTTGTATACGGATAGTGATAAACCCTTTATCGCAAGTAATAAGCTTGGTAGTGGCCCCCCCCCCGGGGTGGGTGGGGGGAGGGTCCTGCATATCCCCCCCCCCCTCCGCCCTCCCCCTTTCATGGGGTGGGACTCTCCACTCGGGTGGTCGATATGTATATAGCTATAGACGAGAAACCGCCGCTCCACGCTTCCCCTGAATACCAGCACCAAATCCCCTTTGTGCAGTACTACTACTCTGTGAGGTTTACCGCAACGAAAAGTACCCAGACATTATTGGGGATTCATAGTTAATGAGTACAGATTATGTACATATAAGAATACTCCGGTGTGACTGATACTGGTCAACATCCGGTGGAGGTGAAGTAGGCCGAGATAGCGCCACCGCTACAATGTTGCGTCTTACTGAGCATAGCAATAATCATTATAATAAGTGATATTCCCTTCTGTATCTCTATACTCATATAATACGTTACACATCATATATATATATATATATATATATATATAAGTATTTATACATGGAAACATGACATCTTCCATCTGACAGCCCCAACCTTATAGTCCCCACCTGACACCTCCCACCTGGCACCCCCACCTCAGCCCCCACCTGAGACCCCCACATGACACCCCCACCTGACACCCCCACCTGACACGTACCACCTGACACCTCCCATTCGACACCCCCTACATGACACCCCCCACTTCGCCTCCCCCCCCGCATCACATCCCCACCTCACACCCCCAACATCCCACCCCCACCTCACACCCCAACGTCACACCCCAACCTCACACCCCCACCTCACACACCCCCACCTCACACCCCGCCACCTCACACCCCGCCACCTCACACCGCTACCTCACACCCCTACCTCAAACCCCCACCTCACACCCCCACCTCACACCCCAACCTGACACCCCAACCTCACAACCCCACCTGACACCCCGCTACCTCACACCCCCACCTCACCCCCCTACCTCACACTCACACGCCTACCTCACACCCCCCACCTGACACCCTGTGGGGGTAGGGTGTTCGGGTGGGTGATGGCATGGGAGATGTGGGGGTGGGTAGGGTGTGTGGGAGGGTGATGGGGTGGGTGATCTGGTTGTGGGTAGGCTGTGTGGGTGGCTGATGGGATGGGATATGTGGGGGTGGGTAGGGTGTGTTGGTGGGTGATGTGGGTGTGGGTAGGGTGTGTGGGTGGGTGACGGCATGGGAGATGTGGGGGTGGGTATGGTGTGTGGGTGGGTGATGGTGTGGGTGATGTGGGGGTGGGTAAGGTGTGTGGTGGGTGATGGGATGGGAGATGTGGGTGTGGGTAGGATGTGTGGGTGGGTGATGGGGTGGGTGATGTGGGTGTGGGTAGGCTGTGTGGGTGGGTGATGGGGTGGGTGATGTGGGTGTGGGAAGGCTGTGTGGGTGGGTGATGGGGTGGGTGATATGGGTGTGGGTAGGCTGTGTGGGTGGGTGATGGGGAGGGCGATGTGGGTGTGGGTAGGGTGTGTGGGTGGATGATGGGGTGGGTGATCGGGGGCTGGGTAGGCTGTGTGGGTGGGTGATGGGATGGGAAATGTGGGGGTGGGTAGGGTGTGTGGGTGGGTGATGTGGGTGCGGGTAGGGTGTTCGGGTGGGTGATGGCATGGGATATGTTGGGGTGGGTAGGGTGTGTGGGTGGGTGAGAGGAAGGTGGGTGTGGGTAGAGGTGATGGACTATTTTATTGATCAACAAGCCTCTAAGCCTCCCTCACACACATACTCACATTTGGAAGTTTCTCCAGTGTTCACACCCATACGGACACCCGCACACCAACATCCAGATTAACATCTACACTCAAGTTCACACCCACACCTATATTCACAGCCTATCTACACCCATATGTACACCCTCCCACACCCACACCCGCACCCACACCGAACACCGACACTCACACCGACAATCAACCACAACCACACCGTAGTGGGCGCGTGAGTGTGCCGTGGGGTGTGTGTGGTGTGTGATGTGTGGTATGTTGTATTTGGCGTGTGGATGGTGGTGTGTGGTGGGTGGTCTGTGTGGTGCGTGTTGTGTGTGGCATGTGGAATATGGTCTGTGGTGTGTGTGGCATGTAGCATGTGGCAGGTGGCATGTGGTATGTTGTATATTGTACATGTGGTATATCCTCTGTGTGGCATTTGGTGTGTGGTGTGTGGTGCGTGGTGCATGGCGTCTGGTGTGTGATGTGATGTATGTGGTATGTGGTGTGTGGTATGTGGTGTGTGGTATGTGGTATGTGGTATGTGGTATGTGGTGTGTGTGGCATGTAGCATGTGGCAGGTGGCATGTGGTATGTTGTATATTGTACATGTGGTATATCCTCTGTGTGGCATTTGGTGTGTGGTGTGTGGTGCATGGTGTATGGTATGTGATGTGATGTATGTGGTGTGTGGTGTGTGGTATGTGGTATGTGGCGTGTGGTATGTGGTATGTGGTATGTGGTATGTGGTGTGTGTGACATGTAGCATGTGGCAGGTGGCATGTTGTATATTGTACACGTGGTATATCCTCTGTGTGGCATTTGGTGTGTGGTGTGTGGTGCATGGCGTCTGGTGTGTGACGTGATGTATGTGGTGTGTGGTGTGTGGTATGTGGTGTGTGGTATGTGGTATGCGGTATGTGGTATGTGGTATGTGGTGTGTGTGGCATGTAGCATGTGGCAGGTGGCATGTGGTATGTTGTATATTGTACATGTGGCATATCCTCTGTGTTGCATTTGGTGTGTGGTGTGTGGTGCATGGCGTCTGGTGTGTGATGTGATGTATGTGGTGTGTGGTGTGTGGTATGTGGTGTGTGGTATGTGGTATGTGGTATGTGGTATGTGGTGTGTGTGGCACATTGCATGTTGTTTGTGGTGTGTGGTGTTTGACATGTTGCATGTGGCGGGTGAAGTGTGCTGGGTGGCGTGTGACATGTGATGTATGGCGTGTAGCATGTGACTGGTGTGTGACATGTGGGGTGTGATGTGTGATGTGTGGCATGCGACGTGTCGGGTGTGACTTGTGTGGCGTGTGTGGCGTGTAGCATGTCGCATGTCGCGGTCTGTGGAGTGCCTGCCGGGTGATGGCGAGGTATGGGAAGTACAAGGTGTTGAGCACCTCAGGCTTAGTGCGCACCAAGTGACAGCCTCGTTCCCACGCGCTCTGTGCCCTGGTCTCCCCCTCCCCCTCCCCTTCACCCCCACCAACACCCCCACCCCCACCCCCACCATCACCACCACACATATATATACCCACATCTGCTGGGACCTACCAGCGGAGCACACCGGACGCGTTGGCCGAATCGGTAGAGCGCGGGCTTCTAGTGTGGAAGGTCGGGAGTTTGGTTCATGGTCCGAGTCAAACCATATTTGTCACTACCTAGCCTGGCACTCAACATTAATAGCACTGGCTAGCTCAGTGACTGAGTGGAATATCTGGAAATGGTGCCAACAGTCTGATTTGCCAGTGGGGCAGCACTATTAACTCACCATGAGTGCGCACTGTCACAAGGCGGTACCCGTCTTGATATGACATTAGATGTTGCCAGGACATAAAACTCCAACAACCAACCAGCAGCCTCTTATGAAGCTAACCCTCCCCCTTAAGCCTATCCGCCCCCCCCCCCCACACCCACACCCACACCCACACCAACCCACACTAACAGTGTTAGTAACACTCACACACACCACCCCCACATTCACACCCCAGCCTACACCCACTCCCACACCCACACACACCCATATACCCTACTCCCACCACCTTGCATCCTCATCAGTCAGACGTCCCTGGTACCGGTTTTCAGGGATCAGACACTGTGTGGCGATATCTCAGTTGCCGGTACCCGTAGGTCTCTATCGTCGGTACCGGCGGGTGGCTATCGTCGGTACCGACAGGGCTCTATCGTCAGTACCGTCGGGTCGCTATCGTCTGTACCGGCAGGGCTTTCTCGTCGGTATCGTCGGGTCTTTTATCGTCGGTACCGGTGGGTCGCTATTGTCGGTACCGGCGGGTATCTAGCGTCGGTACCTGGCCACTCACTGCTCGCCACATCCAGACAGAAACCACGAGACCCGTAAGTCAACCCATTCACCCACTCACCCACCCACTCACCCACACGCCCACTCACCCACACACTCACCCATACACCCACTCACCCACACACCCACTCAGTCACCCACTCACACACCCACTCACACACTCACACACTCACCCACACACTCACCCACACACTCACCCACACACCCACTCAGTCACACACCCACCCGCTCACCCACATAGCCATCCCTCCACCAGCCTATCCTGACTAGACATACTTGACAAACCCTGCTTCTACGGTTAGATCCCTGCAACCCCTCTCATCTCTGATTACTTTCTGAGGGAGTTGTCTGGGGAAAACACAGGC
Source organism: Branchipolynoe longqiensis (assembly GCA_030323885.1). Classification (NCBI taxonomy): domain Eukaryota; kingdom Metazoa; phylum Annelida; class Polychaeta; order Phyllodocida; family Polynoidae; genus Branchipolynoe; species Branchipolynoe longqiensis. The sequence continues at coordinate 57,405,899 of CM059192.1, forward strand.
AGGGAATGGTTGGGGAAAGGGGGAGGGGAGTGGTCGGGGGAAGAACATACGAACATGGTTGGGGAAACGGGGAGGGAAGTGATGGGGATATGGGAGGGGAGTGGTGGGGGGGAAAGCGGAGGGGAGTGTGTGGGGGAAAGGGGATGGGAGCGGTGGAGAGGGGAGAATGGTGGGGTTGAGTGGGAGAGGAGTGGTGGAGAGGGGAGGGGAGTGGTGGGGGGAAGGGGAGGGCAGTTTATGGGGAGAACGGGAAAAGAGAGTGAGGGGGAAAGAGGAGACGAGTGGTGGTGAGGGGGATGGGGACTGGTGGGGAAAATGGAGAGGCGGGGTGCTGGAGGAAAGAGGTCAGGAGAATAGTGGGGGGAAGGGGTTGGCGGGGGATGGGAGTTATCGGGAGATTGGGGAAGGGTGTGCTGGGGAGAGCGGCAGGGAAGTGGCGGGGAAGAAGGAGCGGAGGGTAGGGAGGAGGGGGGGGGTGGTGGGGGAGGTGGAGGGAAGGCTAGGGAGAGGGGGAGGAGGTGGTGGAGGAGGTGGAGAGAAGGCTAGGGAGAGGGGTAGGTGGTGGGGGAGGTGGAGGGAAGGCTAGGGAGAAGGGGAGGTGGTGTCGGAGGTGGTGGGAAGGCTAGGGAGAGGGGGAGGTGGTGGGGGAGGTGGAGGGAAGGCTAGGGAGAGGGTAGTTGGTGGGGGAGGTGGAGGGGAGGTTAGGGAGAGGGGGAGGTGGTGGGGGAGGTGGAGCGAAGGCTATGGAGAGGGGGAGGTGGTGGGGGAGGTGGTGGGGAGGTGAAAGAATGAGGGGACCTCTGAGTTCCCATGGTGGTTCTCTGATTGCCACATACAGTGACAGCCGATGCGACCTGCGCTGGAGGAGCAGTGTGGCGCCCAGTCCCTGGAGGAGTCATCCAGAGGGGTAGGGGGGGGGTGGGTCTACCGGGGTGGGAGGGCGTATATGGCAGGGAATGCAGGAAGGAAGCAGCATTGGCTATCTCCCAGCTCCTCCAGGAGGTGAGTGATTAACCATTCCATGACATCTCGCATACAGTTTCCTCCAGGGTGTGGCTGCTTGACCATGCCATGACATCTCTCATCCAGTTCCTCCAGGAGGTGGGGGATTCACCATGCCACGGCATCTCTCATACAATTTGTTACCAGGATGTGTGTGATTGGCCATGCCATGACATATCTCATACAGTTTCCTCCAGGAGTCGGGTTATTGACCATGCCATGACATCTCTTATACAGTGTCCTCTCGGAGGTGGGTGATTGCCCATCCTGTGACATCTCGCATAGAGTATCATCCAGGAAGTGGGTGATTCACCATGCCATGACATGTCTCATACAGTTTCCTCCAGTAGTCGGGTGATTGACCATGCCATGACAGCTCTTATACAGTGTCCTCTCGGAGATGCGTGATTGACCATGCCATGACATCTCTCATACAGTTTCCTCCAGTAGTCAGGTGATTGACCATGCCATGACAGCTATTATACAGTTTCCTCTCGGAGATGGGTGATTGACCGTGCCATGACATGTCTCATGAAGTGTCCTCCAGTAGTCAGGTGATTGACCATGCCATGACAGCTCTTATACAGTGTCCTCTCAGAAATGGGTCATTGACCGTGCCATGACACCTTTCATCCAGTTTCCTCCAGTAGTTGGGTGATTGACCATGACATGACAGCTCTTATACAGTGTCCTCTTGGAGATGGGTGATTGACCGTGCTATGACATCTCTCATACAGTTTCCTCCAGTAGTCAGGTGATTGACCATGCCATGACAGCTCTTATACAGTGTCCTCTCGGAGATGGGTGATTGACCGTGCCATGACATCTCTCATACAGTTTTCTCCAGTAGTCGGGTGATTGACCATGCCATGACAGCTCTTATACAGTGTCATCTCGGAGATGGGTGATTGACCGTGCCATGACATCTCTCATAAAGTTATCTCCAGTAGTCGGGTGATTGACCATGCCATGACAGCTCTTATACAGTGTCATCTCGGAGATGGGTGATTGACCGTGCCATGACATCTCTCATAAAGTTATCTCCAGTAGTCGGGTGATTGCCCATGTCATGGCAGCTCTTATACAGTGGACGCTCAGAGGTGAGTGATTGACCATGCCATGACATCTCTCGTACAGTTTCCTCCAGTAGTCGGATGATTGACCATGCCCTGACATCTCTCATACAGTTCCTCCCGTAGTCGGGTGATTGACCATGTCATGACATCTCCCATACAGTTTCCTCCAGTACTCGGGTGATTAACCATGCCATGACATCGCTCATAAAGTTTCTCGGTTTGACCTGTCTACACGCATGCGCAAAACAACTACATGCAGCCATACCAGACGCAGTGGCCGCATCGGTAAGAGCGCAGGCTTCCCGCGCGGAAGGTCAAGAGCTTGACTCCTGGCCGAGTCAATCCAATGACTTACAAAATTGATATATGTCGGTAACTGGCAAAACACTCGGTGTTACCAGGGGATTGCAAGGACTGGCAAGCTGAATACCAGGATACTCTGACTGAATGGGAAATCGGGTCATGGTGCTGGCTGCCTGATCTCCCAGTGGGGCAGCGCTGTAAAATCGCTAAGTTTGCGCTTTGTCACAAGTCGGTACCTGTCCTGGGATGATCTTAGATTTTGCTCTGCTACGCCTTCATGGGCAATCACATCCAAACTTCCTACATCCCTTCCCCTCTCGTCCACCGATTCCCCATGCCATCACTTCTGCCAATTTAGATTCCCACCGCTGTGTATAACTTACAGCGTCATGAAAGACGAGTTGCTCTCATACGATGTCTATGTGGTGTGGGAGGTTAAAAATCACTTGCATGGGTAAAAATGTAGGCTCAAGCTTTCTATCAACAAACTGTCTAATGGTGAAAACAAGTCTATTCAGACTTATCTGCGATAGCCTATACCCACTCGCACTCAACATTACACACCACCACACCCACGCACAACTGCATCAACATAACCTCTCACGGCTATCGATGCCAATCCAAACACCCAGATCAAATCTAATCTCATAGCATCACACCCACCAACGCACCGAGACACCCCCCACCAGTACCCCTACCCCCACCCCTACCCCCACCCCTACCCTTACCCCACCCCTACTCCCCATCCCTACCCCCCACCCCTACCCCCACCCCTATCCCTACCACCCCCCACACACACGTAACTACTAGGCTACATACACCACCATGCGTAAATATTGTTGTAGGGGCGGTATAAACGGCAAGCATTGCACCTACAGCTGGATTCGAACCCACGCTTGCTGCCATTCCATAAATAGCGTCCAAACCATTGACTCTGAAGCAATTACCCTATCCATATGTGTTTGTCTGTCTGGCTCCTTGTCTGATACGCCAGTGCAGATGACTAAAATGACAAGACACAAACAATAAATAACACATATACCAGAACGCCAACCCACCAACCCACTCACACACACCCACACCACTCAAACCCACTCAAACCCACTCACACACACCCACACCCACACATACACCCACCCACACCACTCAAACCCACTCAAACCCACTCACACCCACCCATACCCACACGCACTCGCGACCACACCCACACGCAGCCACCCACATACACCCACACCCACACACATCCCCTCACACCCACACCTACTTGCACAGACTCCCACCCACTCCCACGCACTCCCACCAGCTTACACCCGCTCACACCCAGCCGCGCTCCCCCCGAACCCGCCTACACACGTCTCCACCCATCCACAGCCAGTTGCACCCACTCACACACACTTGCACCCACTCACACCCGCCCACACCCACCCACACCCGTCCCGACCCACCCACACTCACCCACACCCACACACACCCACACACACTTGCACCCACGTATGCCCGCCCAGACCCACCCACACTCACCCACACCCACTCGGACGCACCCACACCCGTCCCCACCCGCACATACCCACATACAATTGCACCCACTCATACCCGCCCAGACCCATCCACACCCACTCACACCCGCCCACACCCACCCACACCCACTCACACCCACCCACACCCACTCACACCCACCCACACCCACACACACTCACACCCACGCACACACACTCACAACCACTCACACCCATCCACACCTACTCACACCCGCCCACACCCGTCTCCACCCACACACCGAGGCACCCCCCCTCCTCCCGCAAACAGACGTGAGAGGCTAAATAAGCCATCCCCATTGATGGCCCAGGCGAAGTCTTCAACGTGATGTACCAGACCCCCCCCCCCCCCCCCACCGCCACACACCCCTCCCCCTCCGCCCATTCAAACCACCACACACACCAGCTCACCCCCTTTCCCTCTCTATCACATCCCTCACCCGACCCGTCCTGATATCACCTTATATGCTGCCAGGACGTAAAACTCCAACAACCAACCAACCAACCCATCCCCACCCCCCCCCCTCTTCATCAACATCAGACGGGATGGTCGGATGAGTTGAGCTTTCGTCTGCCATGTTGGTAGATCGTCGGACTCGAAACCACAGGTTCAAACCCTGATCGAGTCAAATGGACTTAACAATTGATCCGTGTCTCTTCCTAGCCAGGTGCTCGGCATTATCTCTCCACCACCACCTTCCCTGTCCACACCCCCACCATCTTCCACAACATCTCCCCATCCCTCATATTAAATGACCCCCCATCCACTACAAAATCACTCCCCCCCCTCCCCACCGACCATCACCCAGTTTCCACCCTTTTGAACAATGTTCCATATGGGTTATGGAGAGATGTTTCGCTTTGGCAGTGTTTTGTTATCACTTTGTAGCCTAACGAAAGCATGCATTACATGATATACGCGACTATTACCATAATAATAGGTCACCCATAAAAGGTACACGACATATGGGTGATAAATATAGGGAATCCTCCTGTCCATGCTTTTATTCTCGCATAAGTCTTATACATCACATATGTATATGCAGATATACATAAGTATACAACAAAATCCTCAACTGCGACTGACACAGGTCTACTGCAGGGTGGAGGGAGGTGGACCGATGGTGGCGCCACCCGGACATGTGTTGGGTCATGAGTAGGATACCCATGATATACTTCCCTTTCCTGAATTCATACTCGCATAAGTTTGTATGTCACATATATGTATGTATATAATTATGTGGCTAGTAATTTAAGAAATGAAATAATGCTAACTTCACTCCTAGATTTGGAGACATACATAAACACTCATACTCATGCACAGAAATGGATGCACAAATATAAATATATATATATATATATATATATATAAAGTTGGGCTATGGAAAAGGAGAGAGACAAGGAGGTGATGGGTAGGACACTTTATTTGCGTCATGGCTAAGCATAATACAGGCTTACCGGTAAAAATTTGAAAGCAGCAGAGAGGCTGACTGCCCGGGTCGCACAACGCCCGGTGGTGGCGCTGGTGTAGGCAAGGACCGGGGCAAATACGGGCAAGTCAGCGATTGGACAATACTCAGAAAGGAATAATTGCAATAATAATATCGATAATCAAGACCAGAGCTCCGCCCCTTGTATATATGCATAATAGATTATACTTTCTATATATATATATATATATGATGTATGTATATGTATGTGTGTATGCAAAAGGTGCTAAGCAATATGGGACAAAACGTTGTCCATTGTAACGATCAACATACTATCCGCTCATGTATTTGCTCAGTATAAACTGATTTGATTGTTACATGCTGTTTCATAATCCCAATAGAATACATATTGATTTGAAGAAAATGTCCTTGTGTGTTCAGTATAACCATTTCTGTGCTGTTTTGTGTCAATCATTACAATGGAGAAAAACAAAAGAGTTATCACCTTCTGAGACAGGCTCATATATAATCATACACACATTCATACACCCATTCAGACATACATTCATACACACAAGCGTATAACCACTCATACACACATACACGCACAAGTACACATAGCACATGCAAGTACACTCATAAACACCTAACACTCACAAGGCATCACCTGTTTACGGACATCATTCCTCCTCGATAAAATATTCACCCGTGTATAGTACACAGGTCAACGACACCGTAGTGTAAATACGGGCGAAAATAGCTTTAGTATGGTACAGGAACTAGAAACTGTGGTTCCAGGATCAAATGGGTACATATATAGGCACAGAGTTGGTGAAATGGGTGAGAATGCAAAAAGACAAGATGGCTGCACTAGAACGCCATCGATTTCACTTTTAAAACTTATTAAACTAGATATTTTATTATATTTTTCAACTCAAAGGTAGCGGGGAAATATGAAGACATGTACAAAGAATAAATGTTGCTTCTTAGATTGTGAAATTAGGCTCTCATAAAGACTCAGTTCATTAGGCCGATTTTTCAACCGTTTTTATATAAGGCTGATCTTCACCCGTGTACTGCGAGTACTGGGTGAATCCTTTATCTACATTCCTCCATTCATCACCTTGGTGTCAATAGTCAGACAGCGATACCTGAGGCACACTATAGACAAACCACCAGGTGGCGACAGCTCAGAGCTTAGTCGCGGATCAATAGTCAGTCTCAAGATTTAAAATATTTAACATACAACCCCACGATGGCTGACGACACCATGTAGTAGGCCCTTAATATGTCCGTCCTGCGAGAAACTTGTTCTAATTCCATGCACTTTTCTTGTCTCTTTTCTAGGTAAGTGGAACCGGAAGTTGAGGTTCAACTGAATGTGTGGTGCTGTGAGGACGTGAGTAACGCTGTTTAATTATATAGTTTGGGACATCACCACCAGGACAACGTTACTCTCAACTAGGACAAGCTTATTATAAACATACGTACTTTATGTTCTACATTGATTAGTATTATATGTGATAGCATCATGCTGTCGGTCGCGATGCGACAAAGACTGATTTCATTACTTGACTGCCGCTCTCCACATTTCATGAAATCTGCCTGCAAAAGTGTTGAAGTGCCGCTGTGCTATTTGATATATATGACATATATTATATATGATATATGTTATACATGTTATATATGATGATGATGATCATCATCATGCTGTCGGTCGCGATGCGACAAAGACTGCTTTCATTACATTACTTGAATGCCGCTCTCCATTTACATTTCATGAAAGCTGCTTGCAAAATTGTTGAAGTGCTGCTGGCTTTTGCAAGTTACCAGCGGCACTCTCTCAGGGAGCAAATAGAGGTCTCACACCGGCAAGAACATGTCCAGACAGGTGCAAAACTATTTGTCCCTGCAGTGGCTGGTCCGGAGTTTTGGGAGTTCCATACATCAACCGCCCTTGATGCTGTCACAGTGACAAGGCTTTCTGTTCAGGGTTTGCTCCTTTAGCCTGTACCACAAGGCAGTGGTGTACAACTCTGCAGGGCAGGGGCGTCAAACTCCCTGAGGTATTGCAATACCTGCATACCAAATATATATGATACATGTGCTATATACGCTATATCTGATATTAATATAATCTTCCGGTGTGACTGACACTGGTCAACATCCGGGGCAGGCGAGCTGGGCAAGATGGCGCCACCGGTAAGGTGTCGTATCTTACAGAGGATAACAATAATAATACTAACAATAATAATAAGTAATATTACCTTGGGAATCTTTAGACTCGCATAATAGGTTATACATCACATTAAATATATTCAATATATATATTATATATTGACTTTTGTTGTGAATTCTTTTGACACATGGTCACCTATTCCAAAGTATCCACCTTCATTTATCTTTAAATACAGAAATATATGTGGGGTTATCAAATATCTAAGCACCATTTTCAGAAAGACACTACATGCTATTAGAGAAGCATGGCGACAAGTTAAGCAGACAATGTGTGATGATACCATCAAATTGCAACCATTCTCGGAGCACATCTTTAGCCAGAATTTCCGCACAAGGCATCTTAAGATGAGAATGTGTGTCAGGGTGCAGGCCTGGACATCCAGCCTGCCCTAAAGCTAGACGCACACTATGCGACAATCTCAACTCACAGCTTGTTGCGGTGCACCTGTTGTGCAAACTGATGGCATGCGTGCTCACTACAATACTACTGGATCGATTGTGCCTCACAAATAATGCGACCAGAGAATTTGGACTGCATTCATTCGTTCGTAACAAACAAAATATCAGATCAAGTCGCTCAATCTCCAAGTATATTGCATGGATGATGGTCAATGACTATTATTTATATTATTACAGAATTAACAAGGCAGAGACAATCAGTTTGGTTGAGCCAACTCTGGCTGGAACCAATTGGCCCCTACTTTATTAAAGTAACAGATGCATGTGAATGAGGCAGATAGTGGGGATGAGCGCGGTCACATGACATCGCCCACCGTTAAAGTTGCATAGTTTAGAGCAGTGGAGCAGTTATCCAAGGCGCTCAGACCATAGATACCAAGCAATAGTGAGTGAGTGGCCAGCAGACAGAGAAGTAATAAGGTTACTGAATAGAATATATAATAAACACTTTTATTTTTATTTTCTTGAAGATTTATACTGCCTATTATGGATAAGCCTGTATAGACTTGTTTTCACCATTAGACAGTTTGTCGATAGAAAGCCCAAGCCTACACTTTTACCGACCCAAGGGATTTTTAAACTCCCACACCACATAGACATGGTATGAGAGCAACTGGCCTTTGATGACGCTGTAAGTTATCCACAGCGGTGGAAATCCAAATTTGCAAGTGGCTTAATAAAGTAACTTACCACCAGACCTGAATTAGCTAGGTACTTGTAGTAGAAGTATTACTAGACTATCACAATCAGTAAGAGATGGAGAATCAGTGTTTGGCTGCATCCTCAATCATATTTACATAACAAGTTATAGTACCTCAGGTTAATCAGGAACCTTGTGTAGTGTGAGACTGGCTTAAGGCGATGCGCGTTTGTTAATTGTGCAAGCAGTGTGACTGATATATTTATGAAAAGCGCATTGTTCATATCGACCCTCCTTGCTACACTGCTTCAGAATGGAATGTAGGATGCTCTCTCGTGGTTTTAAATTTGAGATGAAACATTCGCCATTTGTCGCCCATTAATGGACTTGTATTGAGCTAGCTGGCAGTTTGTGTGAAGTAACGACGTCAGCGAAATCAAACCGGAAGTTGGTTCTATTAGAGGATATTGTGGTTACCATAAATACCTGAGCTTAAAGGTACATAGACCCGATGATATGAGAAACAACAATTTAAACCAGACGGGATGGACGAATGAGATAGAGCGTCCATCTCCCGTGTTAGTTGATAGTGGGATTGTGGATTCGAATCCTGGCCGAGACAAAGCGATGACTTAAAAATTGATACTTGTCACTTCCTAGCCTTTGCGCTTGTCATTCTTAGGATAGGACAAGGAGCAGTGGACTGAGGAAGGCAAATCATCAGCAATTCAAATTTCCCCCGCTTAATCAACTAATGTACCAAAACAAAAAAAAATGAAAATGTGCTCTAGAGGCATCGTTTAATTAAACAATCATTACTTTTACTTATAGGTACAGAGTCCGATCCTTCTGAGTCTCTGACCTCAGAGATGGATGGGTCATTCTCTAAAACTGGGCACAAAAGTGTGACATGGAAACAGAAAATGAAAAACTTCAAAATAATAGCATAAATCCTTCCAAATAATAGTCTAATCCAATGTCCTATGAAGGTTTGCATGTTGTGCATATGTCAGAGTTGAAAAAAAAAAGAGTTTCACTTTTTGAATAAGATCTTATACAAATTGAGCAATACATTTATTTTTGGTCCATTAGTTGTTTAAGCGGAGGAAATTTCAGTCATAGACGACTGGTCTTCCTCATTCCACTGCTGGTCGATAGAAAGCCTGAGCCTACACTTTTACCGACCCAAGGGATTTTTAACCTCCCACACGACATAGACATGGTATGAGAGCAACCGGCCTTTGATGACGCTGTAAGTTATACACAGTGGTGGAAATCCAAATTGGCAGAGCTGGGGGCATGGGGAATCGAACCGCAGACCCTCAGATTAGGAGTCTGACCTAGAAAAAAGTCAGACACTCTAACCACGCCACCACAGAGAACACATTAATATCACTTGTGTAACATGAAAATCAAAGACACATCCAGAACCTCATTTTAACATATACAACATAGTCAAAGAAGATTTGATTTATTACTGTTAAGCAGACAAGCTTATGACTTACAAGAAAAAAGTTGAAAAATAAGTTGAAAAAAGGTTTGGCTACATGTACGGTGTCAATCTGTAAATTTTCACATTTGCAATCTCGTGTAAAATCATACTATTTTAATTTTGATATCCATTGTGGGATAAATTCAATACATGTAGAACTGCTAACATCCCTAATAGACAGAGGCTACAATAATTATTTGACTTGCTATCAATAAAACAAAGACTTAATTATCAGCATCGTAACATGGAGACCAAATATGTGGCGCCCAGTTTTGGAGAATAACCCAGATATATTAAAATTGATTGGTGTATTTTAACTCACTTTAATTTGAAGTAACTTTGATTATAAATGGCGCAACTTCAGAGATATTTGAAGTTCAAATGTGCCAGATTTAATTTGGTGTGCATGTCAAAATATTGACATCATAGTATGAAGTTTGTGTGACTGGGGATTTAGGAATAGGCCTACATGGTAAAGTCACGTGAGTAGATTTTTTAAACTTCACTCCGTCAGTCCCCAACCACTATATCATAATTAACTGCTGGCTTCGTATATCCAGGACGTAAGTGAATATAGGCAATGAACCGCACCAGAATGGATTAGAAACATTGTGGGTTCGAGTCCCATTCGAGTGTCAGTCTGTCTGCAAGGACCCTAATGAAATTGCTGCTGTGACTAGCCTACTGGATCGCTTTGCCACTGTTCGGTTGTTAAAAGTGTAATCCTGTATTTATATATGAAATGATAAAAACATTGTATAACAGGTATAGCCGGAAGACTAGTCCTACCGCACCGACTAAAGATGTATATGAATACAATTCATTTACAAATGTCATGGGGGTGATGAAAATGGGAAATATTGCGCCTAGAGCGCGAATGGAACCGACATCTCTTTGCATTCCGAGCCAGTGTGCTAACCATTACACCACCTAGGCTCCCTGATATCACCATACTACCCATGCCTACCTGTCTATGTGGTTACTTGCCTGAGAGGTCAGTGCAGACTACTACACTCGTCCCCCTGGAATTGTAAGTCCTTTAATGCTTACAATTACGTACATACAGTCAATGCACTTACACATACATAGACAGGGCAGGTTCAAAAACCGTACAGCGCAAAGCTTGTACAGGATCATGATCATGGCACCAGTGTCGTGGGGGTGATGAAAATGGGAAATATTGCGCCTAGAGCGGGACTCAAACCCACATCTCTTTGCATTCCGGGCCAGCGTGCTAACCATTACACCACCTAGGCTCCCTGATATCACCATACTACCCATGCCTACCTGTCTATGTGGTTACTTGCCTGAGAGGTCAGTGCAGACTACTACACAAACAACAACAAAATGAAAGTGTTCTCTGAGGCAGAGTGGTTAGAGTGTCTGATTATTTTCTAGGTCGACTCCTAATTTGAAGGTTGGTGGTTCGATTCCCCATGCCCCCCCTGCACCTCTGCCAGTTTAGATTTCCACCGCTGTATATAACTTACAGTGCATTCAAAGGCCAGTTGCTCTCATAACATGTCTATATGGTGCGGGAGGCTAAAAATCACCTGGGTCGGTAAAAGTGTAGGCTCAGGCTTGCTATTGAGAAACTGTCTAATGGTTGAAACAAGTCTATTCAGACTTATCCATGATAGGCAGTATAAATCTTCAAGAAAAATAAAGAAGAAGACTATTGCATGGATGTGTGTGATCGTGTAGCATTAAATGAGTTCTCAACATAAGCCATTTGAAGAACATATGCTTCCGCGTGAACATGCGTAGTAGGCACATGCCCACATGCAAAGGTCAGAGTGGGAAGGTTGATTGCATCAGAGAGGGAACTTAAGAATCGTCTAATCGTTAGAACTCCATATGAAATTCCCACTAGATGCGATGGGGCCGGAAAGGGAATCTATCAGATAAGAGACTTGACCTTCACATCAATTGACCTTTCCCTACAAACTTATTTTCTTTCCCCCCAGTATTTATAGAGTATATATAGTTTGAAAGTGATCAGAATTACCGTTGACTCACGGTGCGGAGGAGGTGGGAAGGAGAGAATGCCTGTTCCGCAGCAAATATCATGGCGGTTAAGATGGACAGAGAGAAACGTTGATGGGGCTGCGGTTATTTATATCCACATAATAAATGATATAGTAGGTAAAGATATATATATATATATGCAGTATGCAGGTATTGCAATACCTCAGGGAGTTTGACACCACTGCCCTACAGAGTTGTAAACCATTGCCTTGTGGTACAGGTTCTTGACAGAACCGAAGGCTAAGGGAGCAAACCCTAAACAGAAAACCATTTCACTGTAGCACCATACCCGCCTTGATATGACCGTAGATGTTGCTATGACATGAAGCTACAAGAAACAAACACTATAGATAAAGAATCAACTTTGTACCAGGTTGAATTCGAGCTGCATATTCTGAGGAAAGTGATCACATTTGCAAAACCGAAACACTTGTGTAGATTTGATCCTACATATTTAATTTAGATGGAGTTATTAAACATGTGTTGGTGCCTAGACGGGAACACTAAGTCAATTTAGTTGAAGCTGTTTCTGCTGAAGCCTAGTGTAAGGTCGACGGCTGGCAGCTGTGGTTGTGTACGTAGGCTAAATATGAAATCACTACAGGCAAAAGAAAGGTAGAGTAGAACGTGCACAGAAGAGAGCTTACACCCTCAGGTTTATTACTATATAGTCTCATGAATCCAAGATGGCTGTCACACCTGATCAGCTCCTCCACTCAGCACTAGACATTCTGCAACCAACCAATGAACATCCAACCTGCCTGTATCCAAGCCTTGGTTGTTGGCTACAGTGCTCTGTTGTGTCTGGGTGTGCAGTGATCCATAAATAACACTTGGGGGGAGGGGGTCTGTGAGCAGTTTGTTTGTTTGTTGTTGTGTTACGTCCTAGCAACATCTAAGGGCATATCAGGCTAATAATGGGAATCCGAGCCAATTCTTCGCTTCATACTTACATAATTAATTATATAGCACATAATTCCACAAAGGTTACTATCTATGTATTATGTATACTACATATAATAAATATATATCCGAGTGGGTCGGGAGGCAATAACAACCAGACACAGCTGGCTTAAATATGAGGTCAGAGCCCCTCAAAGGTGGCGCCACGTGGCCAAACCTGGAACTAAACAATGTCATACACTAGCTGTGGTTCCCAATTTAACAATACAGATATAACTGAAGATGGTAGTGTCCTTGTTTATATTCCCATAATATATTATAGAGCACATAATACATACTATATAGAGTATAAATAACAAGTAGTCTAGACATCATATATACTATTCATACTGTGTATACTATGTGTACTATATAATTTATTATGTGGATATAAATAATGGTAGCCCCTTAATGTTTCTCTCTAACTACCTTAACATCCATGTTATTCACTGCGGAGCAGGCATTCTCTCCTCAGTGCCTCCTATATGCCGTAAGCCAACCCTCACTCTGCTCACTTTCAAAACTTATATCCTATATATACTGTATACCATATACCTACTATATATGTGATGTATAAGAATTATGCGAGTATAAAGGCACATAAGGGAATGCTCCCTAATATTATCCCCCATATGGTGTGTACTATTCCATGGGTAACCCCACCACTAGTTGGGACCGGTGGCGCCACCACCGCACCACCCTCGCCCAACCCTGCCAGTGGCGCAAAGCACTGTCACTTGCGCACTGGATTTGTTAAAACTATGTATACTAAAATATATGATATATACTGAATATAATATATAGAATATATATACAACATAGAATACATATATTATATGTATCTATTATATATGAATATATATATATATATTATAATATTGATACTATTTAAACTATTTATACTTATGTAGTAGTCTGTACATGAGCTCTACTACCATGCGGTAGCAGTGGAGACTACGCCGTACACCAGTGCAGTACCACTATACTGCACCAGGTGGCGGCACGGGTAGCCACCGGGCAGACCCCAACTGGGTTGCCCTCTACTGCGGGTGGCTGACCCACCCCTCCAACACACACCTATAGAGTCGATGTGGGATCTGGCGAGTCAGGGGGCGGGTCAAACAACTACTGACGCCGCGGAGAGCAGATGGTTCAATAAACCAAGTTGAACCGTACTCTGATTGAATCTTGGTGTTCTTCCGTGAGTAACCGTGTGAGTGAGGGTCGGAGTGTGGGCCATTACACTTATATTATATATGTACTACATGCCCTATACTATATATACTATATCTACTATATATACAATATATATTATGTACACTGTATTGAATATCTACAATATATCCAGTATATATTCACTATTTTCTACTGTATAGCCCATATCCCCTCTATACACAATATACACCTTATAGAATAATCCATACTATATACACCTATTTTAGCTCGGAGTGACTATGTGAATGCTACAGCGGTGCCACCGACTATTGAATTGCTGCTTTGTATATTTTCAAATACTCCACAAAACCAAAGATAACATACCCATCACGAACCACTGGAGTATGTAGTTATAATGACCTGAGGTTCATCTTCCCTGGATGTGTCACCCCCCCCCCCCCCCCCAGTTCTGTGATATTGGCATTAGCAGCTATTTATAACCACTATTATGTCGAGTTCTAAACTAGACCCATCCCAAGTTGTTTGTTTCTTGAATATGTATGCTGCCTATCATGGATAAATAGACTTGTTTTCACCATTAGACAGTTTGCCGATAGAAAGCCTGTGCATACACCTTTAGCGAACCAGGGGATATTTATCATCCCACACCACATAGACATGGTATTAGAGCAACTGGCCTTTGATGATGCTGTAAGTTATACACAGTCGTGGAAATCCAAATTTGCAGAGGTGATGGCGTAGGGAATCAAACCACCAACTTTCAGATTAAGAGTCCTACCTAGAAAAACGTCAGACACTCTACCCACTCCGTGACAGGGAACATCACAAGGCTCCAACTATAAACATACCAATCTTACCTGTTTCTGTGCTTGATATTACAGAATACAATTAACAAAACCCTTCCTCCCTCCCACCGCACGCACCGTACCAATGCCATCCTGATGTAACAACTATTTGCCCATACATGAGTTGATTGATTGAGTGAGTGAGTGACTGATTGATTGATTCATTAAGTGAGTGAGTGATTGCTGATTGCTTAGCACTATATCAACAGAAGGGCTATATATTCAAGGGCTATATATTCAAGGGTTATATATTCAAGGGTTATATATGCAAGCTCTATATATTCAAGGGTTATATATTCAAGGGTTATATATTCAAGGGTTATATATTCAAGGGTTATATATTCAAGTGCTATATATTCAAGGGTTATATGTTCAAGGGCTATGTATTCGAGGTTATATATTCAAGGGTTATATATTCAAGGACTACATATTCAAGGGATATACATTCAAGGGATATATATTCAAGGGATATATATTCAAGGGCTATATATTCAAGGGTTATATATTCAAGGATTATATATTCAAGGGTTATATATTCATGGCGAAAGGGTTTTTGTCTATATTCAAATGTGAAATGGCCGGAGTTGTGTTGAAGGCCAACCAAAAGTATATCAAATGGTGCCAAGCCTATCATTACTGTGATGAGTATGTTCCTACCCTTACCATAAGTGATTAAGGCATGGAGGCAGAATCGGTAGAGCGCGGGCCTCGCATGCGGGAGATGGTGAGTTTGGTTCCCAGTTGCGTCAACCCAATGACTTATAAAATTGATACTTGTCGCTCCCTAGCCTTGTGCTCGGCTCTATTACGATAGGGCGACAACTGCTTAGCTCAGTGTCAGAATAATGTGACTGAGCGGGATATTGGGTCCTCGTACCGGCGGCCTGATTTCGCAGTGGGGCAGCATTATTAAGTCGGCATGAGTGTGGACTGTCCCAAGTCGGTACCCCTCCTGATATGACTGTAGATGTTGCATGGAGTGGGACGTAGCTCAGGTGGTAAAGTGTCCACCTGTGAAGGTGTGGGTCATCCGATCGATCTTGGTCAATGGACACATTTGCAGTTTGGGTTATTTTCCATTCCAACCAGTGCTCTGCAAGTGGTTCATCAAAGGCTGTAATATGTGTTGTCCTGTATGTGGTAAAGGGCATATAAAAGACACCTTGCTGCTTATCGGAAAGAGCCTATGTGGTGGTGGCAGGTTTCCTCTAAAGAAATGCGTCGGAATCACCAAATGTTTTACGTCCAATAGCTGATGATAACAATCGATGTGCTCTAGAGGCGTCATTAAATAAAGCAAACTTCTTTTTTTGCTTAGATGTTGCTAGAGTGTAAAACTTCAACAACGAAACAACCATCACCTAACAATTGCCTTCCACGACGACAAGTCATTTTCACTACTTTTTTTGCTTGTTTGTTGTTTCACGTCCTAGCAAAATCTAAGGTCATATCAGGATGGGTACCGACTTGTGACAGTGCACGCTCATGGTGACTTTATAGTGCTGCCCCACTGGGACACCAGGCCACCAGCACCATGGCCTGATATCCCACTCAGTCACATTATCCTGACACTGCACCAACCAGTCCTTGCCCTATCCTAATAATGCCAAGTGCCTGGCTAAGAATCGACAAGTATGCATCTTTTAGTCATTGGTTTGACTCGACCAGGGTTCAAACTGACGATCCCATGGTCTACCAACCCGGGAGACGGATGTTCTAACTCATTCGGCCATCCCGTTTGGTTATTTTCACTACTAGTATCCCAACGCCACAGGCAACCATCACCAAACCAGCAACTCCCAAAGAGATGCACCCCCCCACCCCACATCCACACACCCCCACACCGCACCCCCCCCCCTCATCACCCACCCTGCACCTCTTCACCTCCACCAGAGATGCACACATTTAAGTGAAGCGCAAACAAAATTGATTTGCAACGAACTAGCACAAACAGAATAATAGGGTTGAAGACCTGTGAAACTGTAGCCTTGCTTTAAAATGTCTGCGCAAACCATATGCTTTTAGTGGGTGGTACTAACATGGCTTATACATTATATACAATGCATACTATATATACTATATATATAGCACATGCTATATATTATATACAATATATAGCATATAAAGTCTGTGTTACAGTACAATAAGGACACAAGACAAGGAAGTGGGTTGAGATGATATATTCTCTGGCTTAGGCAATATGATGCCTTAGCCTAAATAAACAAAATTCCAATGCACAGGTGACAGTAATCGCGGCACCGGTAGCATTGGAGGAGGTGGCGCCACCTGGCCCAACAGTGAAAAGGGGTCACCTATAAAGTAGTACACAACATATTGGTGATCGTATAGGGAACATTCATTTTTGCGTCATCCTAAAGACTTATAAATAGTGTTATTCTTATTAAATATGTGGCAAGTGTTTGTAGATTGTCTGAAGCTGAAAAGTCATAGGACTGGGCAAATTTTGGTTAGCTCAGTTTTCATGATAATTTGATTGAGAGAGATATTCTAGTAAAGTGGAGAGGCATGGTATATATTTGAGGCAGCACTATTGAAACTGCAAATAGTGTGAACTGGTCCCGTTTTCTAGGCATCATGATAGTCACCGCATGTCTTAATAGGGCGAGAAACGTCCTTAAGGGCTCACTTAAACACTGCCATGTGAATTGTGTGGATAGGAATGACAGAACAGATAAAAGAGAAATAATTGAGTGCTGACATCAGCAAGAAAGTTGGAGGGAAATCGCATATGTTCTTGTCAGCTCTTGTGTAAATGTCACCAAGCAATAAGTCAGTGTGCAAACATATGTACATAGTTAAAGATGGCTATTGTGTGGCGCTGAAATCGCGGCTACATGATCAGATGGGATGGCCAAATGAGTTGAGGGTCCTTCTCCCGTTTTGTTATATTGTTGGATTCGAACCCATGGGTTTTAACCATGGTCAAGTCAAACCGATGACGTAACAACCTATGATTGTCGCTTCCTAGCCAGGTGCTTGGCATTATTAGAATAGGACAAGGCCTGTTGGTTCAGTGTCAGAGTAATGTGACTGAGTGGGATATCAGGTCATGGTCCTGACAGCCTGATCTACCGGTGGGGCAGCACTATAAATTAGCCATCAGTGTGCACTGTCACAAGTCAGTACCCGTCTTCATATGACCTTAGATGTTGCCACGACGCAAAACACTAACAGCCAACAACCAAATCTAGGACCATATATATATATATGTATATATGTATATATATATACATATATATATATATATATATATATATGAGTTCTTCCAGGGTATCGATACAAGGAGAGATGCGTGAGGTGGAGGTTTAACTGTGTCAGTATGAAACCAGACTTAAGTGTGTTCATATTACTATATCTTACTGAGTGGGATATCGTATCATTGGTGCCGGGTGCATGGCATTCAAGTGTGACAGCACTATATACCCTCACGCCCAAGAGGATTGTCATGGGTCCGATGAAAATGGGAAATATTGCGCCTAGAGCGAGACTCGAACCCATATCTCTTTGCATTCCAGGCAAGTGGACTAACCATTACACAACCTAGGCTCCCTGATATAAAAGAAACATTACCCATGCCTACCTGTCTATGTGGTTACTTGACTAAGAGGTTAGTGCAGATTACTACACTTGTCTCCCTGGAATTGTAGGTCTTGTAAATGTTCATTTAATGCTTCCAATCACATAGATACAGGCAATGCACTTACACGTACATACACAGGGTAAGTTCAACAACCATACAGCGCATAGCTTGTAGAGGATCATGGTCATGGTAACCAGTGAAATGGGTGTGATGAAACTGAGACACATTGCGCCTAGAGTGGCACTCAAAGCCACATCTAACCACCTAGGCTCCCTGACATCACCATGCTACCCACACCTACCTGTCTATGTGGTTACTTGCCTGAGAGGTCAGTGCAGACTATGGTCTGTATGATCTTATTAAATGTGTATCTACTTATTATTACAACGTTTAAAAAAAAAAAAATGATATGTAACCAATATCATTTTCGAAATACTCGACTCTCCTCCGATCACCAAAGTTAATCACCATTGAGTGATGTCAGGAGGCCTACTTGTACGTGTGACCGACCACCCAGGCACTACGAGGTGCAGTCGACATCCTGATACAGGCTTACAACGCACTACATCAGTCACGCATAACTAAGTAATAATAACCCATTCATTGGTGGATCGCTACTATTGCCTTTATTGCTTTGCCCCGCCCCCGATTATCGCTCACAACTAGCGGGAGCTGGGCGCAGTACCACTAGCTCTGCCCCGGCCCGCCCGTCCGTCCGCCCGTCCGCCTGCCTGCCTGCCTGCCTGCCTGCCTGCCTGCTGCTCAGCTCGTGCCTGGTGGCCACTAACTGGCCTGCACTTGGCTGTTTGTGTTGGATGTGAGCACCCTCCCACTCTGTTTGCTCGCAACTCGTCATTGCCAAGTGTGTGTACGCCGGGGGCTGGTGCTGTGCAGAGTGCTGCTCTATCGCAGCCATACCTAGGCATGCAGCGCATGTCGCTCTCCACTCTCCACTCTCCACTCTCCACTCTCCACTCTCCACTCTCCACCCTCCACTCTCCGCCCTCCGCTCTCCGCTCTCTGCTCTCCGCTCCCTGCTCTCTGCTCTCCACTCTCCACTCTCCACTCTCCACTCTCTACTCTCCACTCTCCACTCACCACTCTCCACTCTCCAATGTCCACTCTCCACTCTCCACTCTCCACTCTCTACTCTCCACTCTCCACTCTCCACTCTCCAGGCGGAGTCCTCTGCAAGATGCCTCCGTTACATATGAAGAGTTTAGGGGTAAAACCTCGTAAACGCCAATGCACAAATTGACCGAACCATTTAATTCAAACCCTCAACGATTAAATGTTTTTATATCATACATTATTCTTCATTGCTCCATAATCATGTCATCACAAGAAATGCGGAATTAATTAGAATTAAAATTATTTTCATGTAAAAATATTTAATTACATTTTTGGGTTGGCGTTTACATGGTTTTGCGCCTGAACTCTTCATGTACAGCGGTACTGAGGAAAGCTAGTGTCAGTCTGATTGAGTGAGTGTCAGTCCTATTGAAGCCAAACATACTTTAGCGCTATTTGCATCGAATCAAACATCTTCGGTTTATCAATAAGCGGTGACATTGCATCTGGTATTAAATCTGCATAGTCCCATGAAAAACAATCACATTTTCAAAAGCACAACACTTATCCAGATTTAATTCTACATATATAACTGAAATACTGATGGACTTATTAAACATGTATCACCACATAGAATGGGATACTATGTTAATTGAAGAGAACCTGTAATACCCCTGTCACACGATGACGTAACGAGCAAACGTAAGCCTGACGTGATCACGTTTTGTCATTACGTTGACATACGTTGGGTTACGTTATGATGACGTCAGAATGATGTTAGACTGACGTCGAGCTACATCACATTACGTCGTGTTACGTCGGCGCGCATCAAAGTTTTGAACCTGTTCAAAACTTTCTACCTAACTAGAACGTAAGGGTTTACGTTCGCCGTATGTTTTGTATACGTTCGGCGACCGTCAATGACGTTAAACGGACATTAGTCAAATGCTGGTCACTACATTGCACTACTTTGCACTACGTTGACCCACATTAAAGGTGGTGGGAAGGTGCAGTCCGCATCGTGAAAACGTCAGGATAACGGATGCCTAACAGAGGTCCAACGTACCTTTACCGTTTTGCCACCATTTCATGATGTAAGTAACGTAAGGTAACGTAAAGCAACATAGTTCTGGCGATCGAATAATGTTAATAACGTCCCATCAGCGTAATTATGTTGTCCTCTCTCATTGAACTATGCTATCACTACGCTTTACCGCCGTTACTCTCTCGTCCACTACGCTGCATCCACGTTCAACTTGTGCCAACATTTGCATACTACGCCGAGAAGTTCAATGTTTTTCACATTCTCCCTACGCTGACGTTGTCACGTCGTAGTGTGACAGGGCCATTAGTACAGAAGCCTATGGTGTCAGGCTTTAGACATGCTCGCTAAAACTAATTAACCAAATTTGCACTTCAATATTTCTCAAAGATTACCCTTTTTAAATCAAAGTTACTTCAAGGTAATGTAAGGTAGATTATAATGATCAGCCTCATATATGAGACTGTCTCAAAAGGTGCTAAGCAATATGGGACACACCTTTGTCTATTGTAATGATCAACATATTATCTGCTTATGCATTTGCTCAGGATAAGCTGATTTGTTTGTTTACATGGTGTTTCATAATCCCAATAGAATACATATTGATTCGAAGAAAATGTCCTTGTGTTTTCAGTGTAACTGTTTCTGTGCTATGTTGTGTCAATCGTTACAATGGACAACAAAAAAGAAGAGTTATCACCTTTTGAGACAGGCTCATATGTGAAAATGACAGAAACTCAAACTCATCGGACTTTGATACTTTAAGCGGTTATTGACCGATATGCATTCACGGCTTGAGGCTAGAATGACTATTGAGCAAGACGAAGGCAGATGTTAATATTCCTTTCAAGAGGATTGAGAGATTCGATGCTAATATTATGGTCAAACAAAGTTTATTGGCTGATTACCTTTCCAATGTGCGGTTGGTTGGTTGGTTGTTGGAGTTTTACGTCCTGACATCTAAGGGCATATCAGGACGGGTACCGACTTGTGACAGTGTGCCCCCATGGTAACATTACAGTGCTGCCCCACTGGGAGTCCAGCCCACCAGCACAGTGGCCTGATATCCCACTCAGTCATATTATCCTGACACTGAGCCAACCAGTCCTTGCTCTATTATGATAATGGTGAGCGCCTGGCTAGGAAGTGACAAGTATCAATTTTGTAAGTCATTGGTTTAAATCGACCGGGAATTGAACTCCTGATCTTCTGCTGATTCCCGTGCCACTGTTGCTACTACCAATTCTGAATTGGCAGAACAATGTGATAGGGGTAATAAAAAAACTAAAGAAAACGTTGAATTTCCAGTTGTATCTGCTAGTTCCGTATTCATATCATTCAACGAGGACTCGACGATTTTTAATTTGAGTTATGTGTATTATAATGTATTATAATAATATAAAGGAATGGAGCAATTCCAATATTGATATCATATTTCATTGTACGATTATTTGCGCGTATTCGGATTCGCGCACCCACCCCTCTATGGGCGCACGATTGGGGCGCCAACTGTTTGGTGCGGAAATGATTCAAACCACTCTCACTTCGCTCGCATTTTACTTTGTCTAACCTTATTGCCTAGTTGGTTTATAACTATTTAAGACCACTAGTATTGATCAATAGCTTAACTTGGAAAGCATTTAACAATGTAGCCTTTGAAAATATAATCAATAACTTTCTATGACAAAGTGGGCGTGGTTCAGTGGTGTAGGAATACTAGTCTGTGGGGATGAGGGGGTGGGGGGGTTGATGAGGGGCAGTTACCAACTATTTCGCTCCTATTTAAATGTATCTATCTGCTAGTCCTTGCTTGGTCATTGGAGTTTTACATCCTGGCAACATATAAGGTCATATCAAGACGGGTACCAACTTGTGACAGTGCAGACACATGGTGACTGGGAAATCAGGCCACCGGCTGCATGATCCGATATCCCACGCAGTCACATTATCCTGACACTGAGCTAACCAGTATCTTCCCTATCGTATTAATGCTGAGTGCCAGGTTTGGAATTGACAAGTATCAATTTTATAAGTCATTAGTTTGACTCGAATGGTATATGTCTCAGTCACGCAGCACTATAAAGCCACATGGATTATCCACCACCACACCGCTGACATGACCTCCGACGCGATTCGGACCTACCACTTCAGTGACCTACTCATGTTCAAGTCGAATCAATCACCAAGGAAATCCGCGTTGCCTAGGCAACCAGAAACTGCAAAGAACATCACTCCTCTTAACTATTACTGAAGCTGACTAACTATGGCAGAGTGTGCAGTAACATATCCCCCCTCTCCCCCACCCAGCCTCCAAACAGGATCCTAGTTAGTACTATAGTAGGTAGGAACCTTGGCACCACCAGCACCAGCATCAGCACCAGTAGCAGTACCCCCCCTCCATACCACTACCACCACCACTGCCAGCAGCACCACCATCATCATCAGTAGGGCAATTAGTGAACCCTTCTAATTAATGTGGGACAATTAATCTATTGATTCTCGTCGCAGTGTGGGCGCCTCCCTCCTCTCCCTCCCCCTCCCTCCTCCTCCCTACTCCTCCCTCCTCCCCCCTACCCTTCGACTTCCCCTCCCTCCTTCCCCCTACACCTACATCCTCCCCCTACTCTCCTTCCTCCCTCCTACCCTTCCCCTCTACCTCCTCCCTCCCCCTACCCTCTCCTCCCTCCCCCTTCCCTCTTCCCTTCTCCCCTTCCTCCCCCCTTCCCCTCTGCTCCCTCCTCCTCCCCACATTCCACTATCCTCCTTCCTCCTCCCCACTTCCCCTCTCATCCCTCCTCCTCCCCCCTTCCCTTCTCCTCCTTCCTCCGCCTCTCCCCCATCCCTCCTCCCCCCACCACCCTCCTCCGCCCCCCGTCCCCGCTCCATCACAACTACTCCACCGCCGCCACGCTGGCCAGAAACACCGACAACCCTCCCCCGGGCTCCCTCGGCCCCCCCACACCGTCATCTCAGGTCTATCCCTTCCGGCTCCCCCTCCTCTCCCCTTCCCCGGCCCAACGCCGCCTGCTCCCCGCCCCAACCCCGTCTCCTCACCGCCTCATTCCCGGTGCTCAGCCTTGCCCATTACACGTTAGGGCACCCGGTAAGCATCACCTAAGTGGTCCCCGGGTCCCCCCCCTCTCTCCTCCGCCAATGGTTATTAATAGTTCCTCCCCCTCCTTAGCCCATACGGGCAGGGGCTGCCCGGTGTGGCGACGGTCGCTAGGGCGGTGTTAGGCCGGCGGTTGACATTTGTATCCACGCTTATTACAGCCGTGGACCACCCGATGTTTGCTGTCATTTGACACAAATCTCACTTATTTAGATTTGTATGTGACTTCAAATGTAGACTCCATCAATAGCCGATGTCTACTTTTTGAGCTGGGGGAGGGGTCGTGAAACAAACAAACAAATCAAATGTCGAAAAATCAATGTGGTTGACAAAACTGACCAAATATATTATGTATAATACCACTCAGACTTCCTCTTGAATATCACATGACCGCAGCTGTTAACACGGCAATAAACAATCAACAATCATTATCATCATCACCATCATCACCACTGTATTGTTAGGATGTGGCAGACCAGACAAGATGGCCAAATGAGTTCAGCGTCCGTCTTCAGCTTTGGTTTATCGTGGGATTCGAACCCACGGGTTCGAACCCTGGTTGAGTCAAACCAATGACTTAACCACTGATATTTGTCTCTTCCTAGCTAAGCGCTCAGCATTATTAGCATAGGGCAAGGACTGGTTGGCTCACTGTTAGGATAATGTGACTGAGTGGGATACCAGGTCAGGGTGCTGGTGGCCTGGTCTCCCAGTGGGGCAGCACTAGAAAGTCACCATGAGTGTGCACTGTCACAAGTCGGTACCCGTCCTGATATGACCTTGGATTTAGACGTAATATGTTGGATGTAATATGTTGCTAGCATGAAAACCCCCCAATCAAGCAACACACAACAGTTGTGTATTGAGAACGCCATTGCAGGAAGAAGACAATGCATAAATACTCCTCATTAACAACAGAGGCTACTCGGTAATATACCGGGAGCAGTGGCCGAATAGATAGAGCGCTGGCCTTGTATGCGAGAGAAACAGAGTTCGGTTCCTGGTCGAGTCAAACCAATGACTTACAAAATTGATACTTGTCACTTTCTAGCCAGGCGCTCTGCATTAATAAGATAGGGTACGGACTGGTTAGCTCAGTGTCAGGCTACTGTGAATGAGTGGGATATCAGGTCATGGTACCACTGGCCTGAATTCCCAGTGGGGCAGCACTATAAAGTCACTATGAGTGTGCACTGTCAGAAGTCGGTATCAGGAAGTAAAACTCCAGAAACCAACCAACTCTGTCATTTATGTCTCGTTTATATTGTGTGTTTTTTTCTTGTTTCTATTCTGCTGCTTAAGGCCCTGTCACATTACGGCGTATGGCGGGAACGTATTGAAAACCTACGTAGGTCCTGCGCGTGCCGGCCTATGATGACATTTGGTGACCTTTAGGGTGGTTTTGAGCGTATGTGGAACCTACGAGGAGCGTATGAGGAGCGTATGAGGAGCGTATGAGGAGCGTATGAGGAGCGTATGGGAGCGTGCTGTGACATTTTTTGACAGTATGGGCCATACGCCCTCATAGGTCGAGTTTTTTTTAGCATGCACAACAAAATTTGGACGGACGGATTTATGAAAGCGTATGGCGGTGTATGCCTCATACGCTTCACATAAGCCGGCATCTGGCGGCATCTGGCGGCGTATGAGTAGCGTATGAGTAGCGTATGCGTAGCGTATGAGTAGCGTATACGGCGTATGCCGACGTATATGACGTAACGTGCCTACGCCGCCATACGCTCCCGCAAAAAACCCTAATGTGACAGCCCCTTTATATGCTGTTTCTGTCATGAACTGATTCTAGGAAGGCCAGACTATGGCGGAGTGGGTGGATGGGTGGGTGAGTGGGTGGGTGGGTGGGTGGGATGGACATTTTTATGTTACCAGCATCCCATGTTCATATTAGGACGGGACTATGTACTCTATGTGGGTTTATGCCGCTGCTTCTAGTGAGGTGTCCACTCTACTGGTCCGGTGATATAATAGCTTACTCAGCCGAAGTATTCTAAGTCTTAGCTCCGAACTAATTGGTCCTTGCCCTATTATATTCATGTCCTGCACTGTGTGAGAAGGACTGTGGTCCTAATTTTGGTTTGATATTGTTGTGGGGAGCTAATTAAAATGGGAAATATTGCACCGAGAGCTGGAATCGAACCCAACAAAATGTCTATGTGCAGAATGCAATGATAGGTATGGTTTGACTCACCCATGGATGGAAAACGCGAGGATTGACACTTGTCGCTTCCTAGCCAGGCGCTTGCCATTATTAGGATAGGTCAAGGACTGGTTGGCTCAGTGTCAGGACAATGTGACTGAGTGGGTCATGGTGTTGGTGGCCTGGTCTCCCAGTGGGGCAGCACTATAAAGGTGCTATGAGTGTGCACTGTCACAAGTCGGTACCCATCCTGATATGAGTTTAGATGTTGCCAGGACCTAAAACTCCAACAACCAATCAAGAGCACCACGTTTTCTTCCTACCCGGTGAACAGGGGGGGGGGGGCGACCTATATTTATTTCACCACGGGGGGGGGGGGAGTTTAATCAAAGATGGCTCCTCAGAAGTGTTGTATTTACAAACCCCATCGCATCCACTTCCGGATTTCTGTCAAGCCAGGAACCAGCAAAACCAGAACAAAGTCAACAATACTTTCATCTGGCTTGACCCAGATTGTGGAGCCACAGGACACAAGGGATGTTATATGTGAGCGCAAGCCTACCATCATAACCCCCCCCCCCCCCCCCCCTCTACGTGGAAATCGACTCGTCCGGAATGCACAACCCTACTGTGGACCCGCCCGCTCTCAAGGGGTGGATTCCGTTGTATAATAAATATGCGACAGGTCTAGTGGAGCCTGCTCATCCATGTATGACACGATGAATATGGAGCGTGCCTAGTCAGTCTCTTGTCAAGGCCAATATCCGGGCACTAGAGTGCGTAGAATTGCAGGCTCTCTTGTTGGAGTTTTACCTTTTTCTTTTTTTTTGGCGCAGATCTTTAATTGTATTTTGGTGATTATGTTCTGTTGTTCATTGTCAATGGTTTGCTCTTTGTGTGTGAATTCGTTTAAAAAAACAAAAAAAAACGAGTGAAATTAATATCAATTATGGATTAGTGATCCGTATGATTAGTGATCTGTATGAGTAGTGATCCGTATGATTAGTGATCCGTATGATTAGTGATCCTTGTGGTTAGTGATCTGTATGAGTAGTGATCCGTATGAGTAGTGATCCATATGATTAGTGATCCGTATGAATAGTGATTCGTATGATTAGTGATCCGTATGATGTATATAGAACTTATGTGAAGTTAAATTTAATGGGAATTTCCCTATGTATATTTAACCGTTCGGCTATTGCGCCCCCGCCTAAGGCGAGCCTACGTGTTAAGTTATGTAATTATTTCCATGTGAATTTCCGGGGGGGCCTGCCGCATGCCGCCGCCGCCTCTCGTCCCGTTTACAGGTAGACTGTCACCATCGTTATCATTCCAGGGCTAAGGGCTAAGGGCGGATAGCCAGAGTATCATATAAATACGGTTCTTTGTAGCTCCTCACATTTATTATACAAAAGCAATTACTTGTTATTTCAACTAACTGGGTAGGTGGAGCGGGGGCAGGAAAGAAAAAGGCAGCCTAAGAGCCCAACCGCAGGCCTCCGAGAGGGCCGGTGCAATTGGTGTAGTTTTACGCCCCAGTAAGACCCTAGGCCATACCAGGATGTGCACTGACTTGTGACAGCGCACACTCATGGCAACTTTATAGTGCTGCCCCACTGGGAAATCATGCCGCAGGCACCATGACCTGATGTCCCACACAGTCACATTATCCTGACAATCTGCGTCCAGTCTGGTAGTAGTGCTTGCATTGCGTTCGATTCGCGGCGGAGGAGGACCCCCCCCTCCCTTCTCCTTCTCGCTCCCTCGCCAACCGGCACCCCTCCCCGCTTATAACGCGCCCTCGCAGCTGCCGCCAGCCACTCCTCCTCCAGCCTCCTCCTGCTGCACCAGTCTACTTTTTGCTCTTCGAGGCTTTCTCCATCACTGACACTTATAAACTCTTAAACTAGACATTCATTACCTTCTAGAGTGTCCTTAACATTTAACTTGACATTTAATATCTATATTGACATTTATACTTATTATACTGACGTTTATTCCTGCTATCATTTATTGTGAATACATTTTTTTTCTCCGCCTCCGCTTCCTCGTTCCTCCTTCGTTACGTATCAGTTGATTATGCAGGGGAAATTTAAATTGCGGCCGATTGGTCTTCCTCATTCCACTGCTCCTTGCCCTATCCTAATTATGCTGAGCACCAGGCTAGGAAGCGAAAATTGTCAATTTGTAAGTCATTGGTTTGACTCGACCAGGGTTCGAACCCATGATCCCATGATCTAACAACATGGGAGACGGACGCTGTAACTCATTCGGCCATCCCATCTGGTTTGTATGGTGAATCTGCATATAGGGCTTCATCCAATTCTGGGGCATTATCCCTGAGGAGGGGCTCAGCTGAGGTTAAGTCGTCCGCTTATCATTTCGGAAGATGGTGAGTTCAGTCTCAGGCAGAGTCAAATTTTGTATTTGAAGAAATTGTAAAAATGCATCGCTTCAATGACAGTTGCTGGGTATTTATTACTCAATGCCTCAATCAACTGAATGTCAGGGCTAAGCGTTGGTGTTGAATAATGCTGGGTATTACTCAAATAATTGCACAATGCCTCATTGAATCATTTTCGTGCTATGTAAATAAATTATGTTAATATTATTAACGGAGTGCCAATAGAGTCTCATCCACTGAACGCTACTATCGCCTGAACCGCTGATGGCACCAGCATGGGCAACTTGGGTTTGCGTGCAGTGAGGTAAACCCACTGCGAGCAGCCACCGAGCTGGCGCGAACACGACTATCACTATCACACCCATTGGAAATTGTGACTAAACATTGATAGTTGTGGCGTCCTAGCCAGGCGCTTGTCATTATTAGGATACGGGAAGGACTAGTTGGCTCAGTGTCAGGTTAATGTGACTGAATGGCATATCAGGTCATGGTGCTGTCAGTCAGGTCTCCCAACAGTGCAACACTATAAAGTCATCATGATTGTGCACTCTCACAAGACGGTACCCATCCTGATATGACCTGAGATGTTGCCCGGACGTAAATTCCAACAACCAACGAACAAAACGATGGTTTTGAGCTTCGGCCATTTCTATATATAAATAAATATATTAAGTTGATTGTTAGAAGCGACTTTGAAGTAATTATTTTATAAATGGTTTACTTGAGTGATATTTGAAGTGGCAGCATCAAGGGCGGTTGATGTATGGAACTCCGAACAACTCCCAGGATCTTGAACTGTGTCTGATCCCTCACTCTGATCTGAAACCACTAATAGCCACCCACATAAAATCCAAATGGCAACATGAGTGGGATGAAAACATAAATAAACTTAAAGAAATTGAACCATCTGTGGGAAAACCACCACATACTCATGCAGGAGGTCGGCGGGACCAAGTGGTCCTTAGGCGATGCGGTATTGGCCACTCGTGGCCCTGCGCCAACAGTTCTACACTGCAGACAGTATGCATGACCTTTTTACTAAGGTAAAACAGGAAAACATTTTAGCCTTTTTGAGGGCAGCTGGACTGTACCACCTTATATAGTTTACTAAATGGCTTCTATCAATTATTAATAGAACTTTTCTTTTTCTATGGGGATTTGTTTCCCTTGACCACAAATATATGATTGTGAGCTTTCTAATTTAATGAGTGTCTATTGGCACATAATTGATTGTCTGCTTTTACATGTAAAAGCGATGGTTTGAACAAAAAACTAAACATTTCTCACTGTGAATATGGCCTATGCTGCCGAAACGGCGTCAAGCAACCGCCAATCAATCAATGAACCCAACATCTCCCGTCCAGCCACTGCAGGGACAAATAGTTTTCTGCCTGTCTGGACATGTTCTTGCCGGTGTGAAACCTCTATTTGCTCCCTGAGAGAGTGCCGCTGGTAACTTGCAAAAGCCAGCAGCACTTCAACACGTTTGCAGGCAGCTTTCATCAAATAATGAAAGCAGTCTTTGTCGCATCATGACCGACAGCATGATTATGATGATTTGAAGTGAAATGTAGCAAATTAATGTTGGCGTGTAGGATCAAATCTACATGAGAAGTGTTCAAACCATATAAACGCCGATCCAAAAATGGAGATAAACATTGGAATTGTACTAGGCTGCACTGACCTCTCAGGCAAGGTACCACATATACAGGTAGTCTTGGCTGGTGTGGTGATATCAAGGAGCCTAGGTGGTGCAATGGCTAACACACTGGCCCAGAATGCAAAGAGATGTCGGTTCGCAGATGTCGGTTCATCATGCCCACAACACTGGTTGCCGTGACCATGATCCGGTACAAGCTATGCGATGCATGGTTGTTGAACCTACCCTGTGTATGAATGTGTAAGTGGATTGCCGGTATGCATGTAATTGTTAGCATTAAAAAAACTTACAATTCCAGGGGGACAAGTGTAGTGGTCTGCACTGACATCTCAGGCAAGTTACCACATAGACAGGTAGGCGTGGGTAGTCTGGTGATATCAGGGAGTTTAGGTGGTGTAATGGTTAGCACACGGGCCCGGAATGCAAAGACTTGTGGGTTTGAGTCCCGATCTAGGCGCAATATTTCCCATTTTCATCACCCCCATGACAGAATCAAACATTCAAAAACTGTATTTCTTTATATTAATACTCTTTTATTCATTTGCTCCCTAACATAAACAAAAGTTCAATTAGTGAGAATTAAAATTATTACCTTTTATTTAAACTACATTTTTTAGCATTGGCGTTTACGTGATTTTTGCCACTGAAATCCTTTATAACTTTACCGTGTTTTGGATTTGAAGAATTATGCCTTTATCGAACGATGCAACTTCACACTGATTATTTATTCAAAGGCACTTTGAAAGGTACGCAATGTATTACATGTTGACTACAGAAATGTGGAAATATGAAACGCATTCGGACGATATAGCGGAAACACAAGCAATTCCTGCATGGCATTCTAGCATCATAACCATTCCCAACATACTCTTGAATTTCTTCTTTCTTCTTTCTTTTTTTTCCTTTTTTTTTTCTTTTTTCTGTTCTTTCTTTTTCACCCTTTAAAAAAAATATAATTAGTTTTCTTTAATCTGCTGAGTATATATCACCGGACTAGACACTGCTGTGAACACACACTATACCCCGTGGGGAGGCAAGGTGGATGGATTGGTAGATGGATTGGCACAGCGGATGTGTGTGGCTGGGTTCAGTGGGCAGCAATTCCAATTATTTACAATGTAATATGCCATCTGTCTAATGGAGTAAGTTTTGAAAATGAAATAAAAGAAGACGGGATTCTCTACGGGCGGGACCTCCCAATGCCCCGTCTCCCTTACCCTCACCCTCACCCCTACCCGTCCACCTCCACCACACTGTCCACCTCACCCTCCACATCACCCTCTCCCTCACCCTCAAGCCTACCCCTCCACCTCCACCACACCCTCCACCTTCACCTCACCCTCCACCGCACCCTCCACATCACCCTCCCCTTCACCCTAAAGCCTACCCCTCCACCTCACCCTCACCCTCCACCTCACCCTCACCCTCCACCTCACCCTCACTGTCAACCCTGCCCCTCCACCTCACCCTCAACCTCCACGCCCACCTCACCCTCCACCTCACCCTCACCCTCCACCTCACCCTCAACCCTACCCCGCTACCTCCACCTCCACCTCCACCTCCACCTCACGCTCCACCTTACCCTCACCCTCCACCTCACACTCAACCCTACCCCTCCACCTCCACCCCACACTCCAACTCCACCTCACCCTCCACCTCACCCACAACCCTACCCCTCTACCTCGACCTCCATCTCCACCTCCACCTCCACCTCACCCTCCACCTCACCTTCCACCTCACCCTCAATCCTACTCCTCCACCTCAGCCTCACCCTCCACCTCACACTCCACCTCGGCCTCAACCCTACCGATCAACCTCACCCTTCCACCTCACCCTCCACCTCACCCTCATCCCTACCGCTCCACCTCCACCTCCACCTCCACATCACCCACCCCATCACCCTCACCCTCAATCATACCCCCTCTCCCTCACTCTCACCCTCACCCTCAACTCTACCGCCCCACGTCCACCTCACCCTCCACCTCACCCTCCACATCACCCTCACCCTCAATCCAACCCTTCTTCCTCACTCTCACCCTCACCCTCAACTGTACCCCTCCTCCTCCACCTCTCCCTCCACCTCACCCTCCACCTCACCCACACCTAATCCTCAATCCTACCCCCTCTCCCTCTCCCTCACCCTCAACCCTGCATCCCTCCTCCCCCCCCTCTACCTTCACCTCTTCCTCACCCACACCCGCAAACCTGCATTGTCCACTGACCTTGCTCCATCCCGCCACTCCACCACCCCTACCACCTCCACCAACTCCACCTCCCCCCTTTCCCTCCTCTTCTCCCCCTCTCCGCCCCCGTCCTCCTCCTCATCTCCGCCCCCGTCCTCCTCCCTCTCCCCCCTCCCCCCTCTCCCTCCCCTTCCCCGCTCCCCTCTGCCTCCCCTCCTACTCCCCCTTCCTCTCTCCCCTCATGACTTTCCCCCTCCTTTCAAGTTCCACCATCCCTCCCCGACCGACCTTCCCCCTCGCTTCAAGTTCCACCATCCTTCCCCGTTTCCCACTCCCCGTCTCCTCCTCCCCTCTCCTTCTCCTTCTCCCGTCCCTCCCCGACTCCCCTCTCTATCCCTTCACCCACTCCACCCCTCCCGCCCCCACCACACCACCCCTCCCGCCCCACCACACCACCCCCACTACATCACCACCCCACCACCACCATCCCACCATCACCACGCCACCATCACCACGCCACCATCACCACGCCACCATCACCACGCCACCATCACCACGCCACCATCACCACGCCACCATCACCACGCCACCATCACCACGCCACCACCACCACCACCACCACGACCACCACCCCTACC
This sequence comes from Branchipolynoe longqiensis, assembly GCA_030323885.1. Lineage (NCBI taxonomy): Eukaryota > Metazoa > Annelida > Polychaeta > Phyllodocida > Polynoidae > Branchipolynoe > Branchipolynoe longqiensis. The sequence continues at coordinate 57,438,931 of CM059192.1, forward strand.
CCACCCCTCCCACCGCCATGTTGCCCATTGCCACGTTGGCTCCGCGCGCTGATGTAATCAGGTAGACACGGCCAAGGCCATTCACATGTCCCGAGCTCCACTGTGATGACTGCTCGCCATCGACACTACCACCGCCGTACAGGCAAACACACACGCCCACAGTCGCTACCTAATACAATGTACATACGCACACAATGCCAGATGATACCCACATGCATGGCTGGTGACTGGTAGTGGTATTGTAATCGGCAATAACTCTACTCCCACCCACCCTATCCCCGGCCGTCCCTCGCGTGGATTCGGTAGTTCAATGTTTGTATTTGCATTCATATTCATACATAGTTACTAGGCGATCACTTGCAGATACCGGGCGTGGTGGTCTCGCATGCAGAAGATTGGGAGTTCGCGATTTCGGTTCCCGATTGAGTCAAACTGGTGACTTAAAAATTGATACCTGTCACTTCCTAGCCTGGTGCTCATCATTATTAGGATAGGGCAAGGACTGGTTAGTTTGGTGTCAGGATAATGTGAATGAGTGCGATATCGGGTCATGGTGCCAGCAGCCTCATTTCCCAGTGGGGCAGCACTATAAAATCGCCATGAGTGCATACTGTCACAAGTCGGTACCCGCCCTGATATGACCTTAGATGTTGCTAGGATGTAAAACAACAACAAACAAACAAACTCAATTATAGAAACAAACAAAATCCCAACGCCGGATCGAGTGACGTGTATTCCATGGTTAGAAACAAGGCTGAGAAGAATGACTAAGCATTACTTATATGTGCATATTGAATTATGTATTAAAACAGGTGACTATGTACTAGGGCCATATTGCCATGCTATATCAAGCAATATCGAATTTATCCAACAATATAGAATATGTCCAATAATATAGAATATTGTCATGGGGGTGATGATGAAAATGGGAAATATTCCGCCTAGAGTGGGATTCGAACCCACCTCTCATTGCATTCCGGGCCAGGGTGCTATCTGTTACACCACTTGGTTCCATGATGTCACCACACTACCCATGCCTACCTGTGTATGTGGCTCCTCGCCTGAGAGGTCATTGCAGACTACTACCATATTGTTGGATATAGGGATCTGTCAGTGCCGATATAGAGCTCTATCGGTTCCATTAAAGCTGCATAGTGCAATGAAGTATTACATTTTCAAAGATAAAATAATGATCTAGATTTGATACTACATATCTACTTTAGATACTGGTGCATTTATTTAACATTTGTCGCCACATAGAAGGGAATACTGAGTCAATTTAATAGAACCTGTTGCTGCAGAAGCCTATCATGTCAAAGTGTTGGCATGCTTCCTTAAATTAATTTGACAAGTTTGTATGTCAAATATCTCAAAATCTAGCCATTTAAAATAAAAGTGACTTCAAATTAAAATAAGATAGATTATAACGATCAATTTAATATATATATATCTCAGAAAAAAATTTCAGAAACTAAAAACCATCAGACTACACAACTTTAAGCAGACAAAGACTGCTTTCATTACTTGACTGCCGCTCTCCATTTAGCTCTCTGCTGTGAGAGTTGCGTCCATGAGTCAGTCGTAATGTCTCTCAGCTTCAGGTTTCTCTTAATGGTATCCTTGAACCGGAGACGGGGGCGCCCTCTCTTTCTGTAACCAACAGACAGTTGAGAGTAGAGGATCTGCTTTGGTAGCCTGTCTGATGACATCCTCATGAGGTGTCCAGTCGACCGGAGATTCTTTTTGATCAGAAGATCTTCCATAAAGGGCAGCCCCGTCGGTTTGAGTATTTCCTTATTTGTCTGTATTTATGCTAGCAATACTCACAGCTAAATTACTCTTCTTTTCATGGCACCACATTTTAAATCTGACCTGTTGGCATTCTTGGCGTAAACCATAATCGCAATGTAAGCGGCAACCTGTGTAACGACACGTCGGAGGCAGGTTGCTGGGAGGTGATGATCATGTACTCCAACCGGTCTCTATTAACCCTCACAGATAATTAACCCTTATGCTATGGTTAATGTAGCGGCTACAAAGCTGTTAATACAGATGGTGATGGAGAGTAGAGTGATAAAGGTTTACACACACCCACACACTCACCTGTATAGTGCCCCCCTTCCACCCGCCCCCCCCCCCCATCCTCCTGGCCAATCAGCTTATTGTGCTTTTGAGCTATTAGTTGATTAAGCGGGTGAAATTTCAATCGCAGACTATTGGTCTCCCTCATTCCACTGCTCCTTGCCCTATCCTAATAATGCCGAGTGCCAGGCTAGGAAGTGACAAGTATAAATTTATAAGTCATTGGTTTGACTCGACCATTGTCGCAACAAATAGATAACATGGCTTATCCATTGTTCCTCCCCCAATGTCGCTGTCGACTCAATTGTGGGTTCCAACCCAACCAAGACAAAAAACGACTTACAAAACTGATACTTGTTGATAGCGGGTCATGGTACTGATGCCCAGGTCTCTCAGGTCTCTCAATTGGGCAGCACTATAAAGTAGAGCGTGAGAGTTCACTCGCATAAATCAGTACGTATCCTTATATGACCTGAAGTGTTGCTAGAAGGAAAAAACACGTTGATGAATCCACATCTCCATTATCACAGAGGTAATAATACTCTGATAGCATACTTCTATTGGATAATACTGGAACAACCTTGCAGGAAAGTATTTCCAAACAATTCTGACTAGTCTTATATACAACAAGCAATGTATTGCTCACCATCTCTAGAGTTAGCTACGGCAAGCAGGCAAATATGCATACATGTATTAGTAATTGAGTGCTTCACATGAAGGGGAAGAGCACTGTCATAGATTTGTAATGAACAATAAATTACACATGCGCAGAAGGGGCCGGTTTAGAAATCAATATATATGCTATGGCTAATAAGCAAGAAAGTGCGCGTTCACTAAAGAGGATGAAAGAAGCAGAACTGTAGTCGAAGTAAAAGCGAAAGCATTCTTCTTATATCTATATCTATATATATATATATATATATATATGCAGTATATCATTTATTAGGTAGGTATAAATAACATCAGCTCTTAATGTTTCTCTCTAACAACCTTAACTTCCATGTTATTCACTGCGGAGCGGACATTCTCTCATCCCCCCCTTCCAATACACAGCTTCACTCTGCTCATTTTCAAACAGGATGAAAGGAGAAAATATGAACAAAAAGTGATAGGTAAAGTGTTCTGCTTATATATATTTTCAGTCCATGCAACTCCATATGCGGTGGGAGAGTGCTGACATTGGTTGCTTCTGTTGTGTTTTATTTAGTCCATCAGCCCTGACACTTTTAGACAACCATATAGAGAAAATATTTTAGAAATTGCAATCTAAAGTGATAAATATAAAGTTCAAATGTTTATTTATCGTAACCAGCTATTTTTGTGTGTGAATAATTGATTAAATCATGTAGATTAATAGACTTTAAAAGTTGAATTGAGAGCGTTCTGTGGCTGCCATCTTGGTGGTTGCCATGGCTTCCCCTGTGTGTGGGGAACCCCTCTAGGTCATGTGATGAGGGCCACCTGCTCGGCCACGCCTCAAGTAACTTCGCCCACAGCTCACTCAACACCAGCAGATGCTAGTGTGTCCCAAAATCTTGAAAGAAAGTTTATCAAGTGCCAGACTAGCCTAATGAGATGCACTGGGTCTCCTCAGGTAAAATACCACCTGTACAGGTGTGGTGACACAAGACTGACAGAAGTGTGAATTCAGATGCCACACTAGGTGCAATGTGGCCTTTAATTTGCGACAACACCCCCCCTTTGCGCATGACATTTGTGCCATGATTCCGTACATGTTGTGCGCTGTATAGTGTTGAACCATCCCTAGGTATATACTGTGGTTGGTTGGTTGTTGGAGTTTTACATCCTGGAAACATCTATTGCTGAATGTTGTTTGTTGTTGTTTTACATCCTAGCAACATTTAAGGTCATAACATAATGGGTACCGATTTATGACAGTACGCACTCATGGTGAGATAATAGTGCTGCCACACTGGGAAATCAGGCTGCTAGTCCAATGACGCGATATTCCATTTGGTCACATTATTCTGATACTTATCAACCTAACCCATCCTTGCCCTATCCTATTAATGCAAAGCGCCAGGCTTGGAAGTGACAAGTATCAATTTTATAAGTAATTAATGATTTGACTGGACTGAAAACCAAACTCCCGACACGAGGCCATGCTCTACTGATTCGGTCACCGCGCGCTGTGTATGTACTGTCAGTTCCTTATCTAGATATTTGTAATTAAAAGCATGAGACTTACCATCCCATGGGGCGGGGGCTATTGTATTTATGTGCACTGACCTCCCCAGGTGGAATGTCATATGCACAGGTAGGCGTGGGAAGGGTGAATGCATCAGGAGACTTAGCAAGCATAATGATCAGGCTGAATATGGGTTCGAATCCCATTCTAGGTACAATGTTTCCGATGACTTCAAAATTGTATACTTGTCGCTGCGTAGCCTGGCGCAGAACATTACTAGGATAGGGCAAGGAGCAGTTGAATGAGGGAGACTAATTGTCCGCGATTGAAATTTCTTCTGCTTAATCAACAAATGTACAAACAAAAAAAAGCTCCATTCCCAGATTTCAAATAGAAATGTATGTTTACAGGGCCAGAATATCAGGATACATGTTTAATAAAACTATTCTAATTAATAAACTGTCAGACAAGAACCCCAATCCCTTCTGGATACTGAATATTTATATCCCCGGATATATGACTTCATGCTGCGGTCTGATTGATTGATTGATTGTTGACGTGCTGAAATTCTACCAGTTCCCTACAGATATAATATTTGATCAGCTACATTTCTGATACACCACTGTACCGGACGGCTGAATCAGTGAGAGCGCTGGCTGGCTTCCCGTGCGGGAGGTCGTGGGTTTGAACCCTGGCCGAGTCAAACAAATGACTTACAAAATCGATACTTGTCACTACCTAGTCTTATGTTCAGGATGACTAATATAAAGCAAGGATTAATTGCATCAGTATTGGGATAATGTGACTGGGTGGGATATTCAGGTTATGATGCTGGTTGGCTTGTCTCCCAGTGGAGCCGCACTATAAAAGTAGGGCTGAGTGTGCACTGTCACCAGTTGGCACCCGTCCTGATATGATATTAGATGTTGTCAGGACATAAAACACCAACCAAGAAACAAACAAACAAGCCACCATGTCCAGAGCACAGCTACATACATCTAAGTAGGTCAACCTCGATGTGGCTGCAGTTGACGCCACCAAGCGGGAGCTGAGGGAAAACCGCACTGCGTTCTGTCTCCATGGAAGCTGGGATATTTTTCTCGTAAATTCCCAAACCTCCCACCATGCCGCCTACCGGCAAACCCGCAAAACGACTACATCAATTGCAGCACAGGATATAGCCCGTCCTGATATGAAGTCACATGTTGTCAGGACGCAAAACACCAACCAAGAAAGAAACAAACAAACAAGCCATCATGTCCAGAGCACAGCTACGTACATCTAAGTAGGTCACCCTCGATGTGGTTGCGGTTGGCACTCCCCAAAAGGGAAAACCACACTGTATTCTGTCTCTGTGGAAGCTGGGATCTTTTTCACATAAATTCCTGATGGCTCCCGCCACGCCACCTAGCGGGGCACCCGCGAAACGACTACAGTGACTGCAACGCCGTATATAGCTATCAATCTCAGTTAATTGGTCGTTGTCAGGGGGATAAACTGGCGTTGAAGCTCTTAAAATAGGGATACCCGTATCAGGGCGTGCCCCATAGCCATGTGCACACACACGGTAAGCGCCTAATGTTAGGGATGGAATGTAACGAGGTGTATACGGCTATCATAGGCTTTCTGTCAGGGCTTGGATGAATCACGATGAGTTAGTTTGTTTAGTTAGTTGTGATTGCTTAGCGCCGTGTCGGCAGCAAAGGCCATAATCACAGTGAGAAGTGCTCAAATCTTATTCTGTTATATTATTATCAGGCCATCGCTTTTACACAGAATGTAAAAGCAGGCAATCAACTATGTCGAGAGACACTTTTGAAGTTAAATGCTCACAATTACAAATATAATTGCGGTCATTTAAAGTTCTAGATAAAAGATGACGATGTTGTTCTTCCCCAATTGGTAAAATGATGAAGCAGGATTACAAATAGAATAGCTTATAAACTATATGGCACTTTTTTGTTTCGCCTATGGTTGGGCTGAGGGGTGGACAAGGCACTGCCATTTACTTTAATCACAGTGCTAGCTAGTCACATAATTTTATTGCGCACTAATATTCGCTAGATCTTAATTAAATCTGTTTTTATCCAAGGAATATCAACTACATCAATCGGGTAAGAATTGATAGCCATTTGCTTTGTTTCCTGTAATGTATCAGGAAGGATCAATCTCTTTCTAAAAGGCTGGCCATCGTTTAATTGTGTGGCGATAGTGTAAGGAAAGACATCGCCGGAATCACTTTGACTTATGAATCGGGAAAGGATACTATTCAGATAAGCAAGTGCAGGTGAAACAAAAGTTTTTTTCAAAAGTTGCAGTAGTGCCCAGGCCTAGCTCTATGAGGGAACGAAAAGAGACATCAGTTGGGTGAATGGGTGGAAAACATGTGTGCATTGTCAGCTCACAGAGGCATGAAGTGAGAGTCACGAGCTGCAGCCAATGGCAAAGAAGGTGTGAAAGCCCAATGGCCAATCAGGGGGATGGAGAGATGAACTCGTCCGTCCACCCAAAGACGAGTCCAAAGCATAGTATGCGGAAGAGCGGTTGAACGAGCGTACCCGCTACCAAATCAAGTGCGATGAAAACATTGCAACTGATGACTCAGGAAAGCATATGAAAGGCATTGTCATAAGGCAATGCCTGTCTGTTATATAGGTATATATATGCTGCGTACAAATTAGACAAGTATAACAACCCAGAATTCGATACTCGCTCCTCAGCTCCACCAGCCAGTAATCGGGTGATGGAGCCTTGGGCTTGTCATCTATTTCTCCAACCTACTCAACCTCAGCTCCGATGGTGGTGCCACATCCCACCACTCGCTATATGCTCATTAACCTCAGTGACTGTACTGCCGAAAGTTTACATATGTGATGTATAACGAATTATGCAAGTATAAAGATACGTAAGGGTTAATTGTTGCTTTATTGTTATACTCCGTAAGACAAACACTGTACGGGTGGCTCCACCTACCCTCCTCGCCTCCACCGGATGTAGACCAGTGTCAGTCGCACCGGATGATTGTTTCCAGGATGTGAAACTGTAGGTTTTTTCCAGGATGTGAAACCCCAACAGACAAGCAGTCATGCCGGCATCTGTTCGGTGTGGGGAGATCTGGTTCCGGAAGGATATAGATGTCAGTCCCGGCACGCAATGTGCCAGCTTCCTGTCTGCCTCAGGGGGGAGGGGGGGGGGGGTCTCCCCGTCAATTAAATGGGCCAATATGTGCAGATAGAGGCAGGCTGTCCAGGCACTTCCTGAAATGGACACCACCCCATTTACTCAGAGTTATTGAAATGTATTTAGGCTTATTTTATTCTTCTTCGTTTCTTTCTCTATAGGCATTTTGTTTTTGTGGGGCTTTAAGAACATTATTTGTACATTATTTTATTTTTACTTTTTTTTATTAAAAAAAAAAGATTTCACATCGAAATGCCTAATCTTATCTATATATTTGTATTGATATATATAATATATAAAGGCTGACTACAGTACACATGAGAAAGACAAGACAAAGTAGTGGGTTGAGTATGTTGAGCCCAAGTGACAGTGTAGCGTCCCAGGTACAGTCGTGCCAGTGGCGGCGCCACAGGTCACTTGGTTGGAGGCTGGGGCCATACATCAAGTAAGCCACCCCATCAATAATAAGTAGGAAATAAACATATAATCCCTTATGTGCCTTTATACTGACATAATGCTTATACATCACATATAAATATATAGTTCATGTTAATAATTAGAAAATTATAATTTGTACCTTTAACTTGCTTAATCTTTTTTTTAAATTTCATATTTTATCTATATATGTTTCATTTATATATATATATTATATAATATATGGTTATAATTAAAGAAATAAGAATTGTCATGTATTTGTAGTATGTTTTATATATTTGTTAATTTGTTTACATGTTTTATTATTCAACTCTATTATTATTATATATTAGGTATCACTTGGTTTGTGTGCAAACTCGTTGTTCTAAATAAGAATTAGAAATCATATGATAGGTGATCAATATGCTCATGTCACATAATTTATTTGACGGAGATAATCGTGATCTGATCAACGATCAGAAACCCAGAGGGTGATTCTACTAAAAAGAAACACATGAGGTATTCAGCAGAATCAAATAAATTCACATAAAAGGGGTAGGTAATTCAGAGCAACGTTTGTTGCCATCGTTCATCTAATTTGCAGGTTTTATTTAAAGGTGTATAGTCCGATGGCTTTGAGTTTCTGTCATTTTCTGAGATAACTACATTAAATTGTTCATTTCATCGGGGTCAGTTCACTTTTGTGGCATTCTATGTGGCGGAGTGGTTGTCTATTCAACAGGTATTGTACACATTATTCTATATACGTTTTGTGTAAATAACACTGAATTGAAAAATGGCTGGAAGACCAGTGCTTCGGCACTGACAAAAGACTTATTCAGCAGAATAAACATATTTACCAAAAAAAAAAAAAAAAAAGTGTCTGACTTTTTTCTAGGTCAGACTCCTAATCTGAGGGTCGGCAGTTCGATTCCCCGTGCCCCCAGCTCTGGCGAATTGGATTTCCACCGCTGTGTATAACTTACAGCGTCATCAAAGGCTGGTTGCTCTCATACCATGTCTATGTGGTGTGGGAGGTTAAAAATCCCTTGGGTCGGTAAAAGTGTAGGCTCGGGCTTTCTATCGACCAGCAGTGGAGTGGGGAAGACCAGTCGTCTGTGACTGGGATTTCCCCTGCTTGGGACAACTAATGTACCAACAAATAAAGAGAAAAAGAATGAGACAAATAAGTGTTCACACTTCCTGTCTATCATTCGCTATATCGCTATAAGCTACTTTACTTGAGGTTGAAGTAGCCTTTAGTTTAAATGGCTAACTTTGGAGATCTTTGAAGTGACAACATGCCAAATTAATTTTGGCAAGCATGCCAAAACTCTGATGCCATAGGCTTATGCAGTAACAGGTTCTGTTAAATTGACTCCTCATGCCCTTCTATGTGACAACGAATGCATAATAACTGTACCAGAAATGCAGTATCTACTAAGGTAAATGTGTAGAATCAAATCCAGGTAAGAGTTTTGGTCTCGAGATTTTGATGCTTCATCGGACTATGCAACTTTAACATTCTAAAGTGAGAAAACTCAAAAGAAGTGAGAAATGAAGACAATAGTAGCTAATGCATGTCTACATGAACATGTATGCTCCAGCGTAGGTGAATTACTTCTTTTTTATTAACAGTTTATTGATCAGAACATACATTTTTTTCAGTGCCGAGGCACTGGTTTTCACGGCAGTTTACATTACATTGTAAATAAGTAGATCAGTGGGTACTTAGGTAGGCATATTAGTAGATTATGAAGGAGGTTTGGAAATATCACGATATCGTGAAATATATGCAGTTGCTCGAATTGCTAACCAGCTTCCAGTGGTGTAGATCCTACGGTACAGCATAACCTGCTCAACAACATTAAAGTTACATAGTCTGATGGTTTTGGATTTCTGTATTTTTTATGAGATAAATATATTAGATCGATCACTAGTATCTACTCTACATTAGTTAAAAGTTACTTTTGTTTTAAATGATAAACTGTTGAGATATTTTGAGTGCAAACATGGAAAATTAGTTTTGGCAAGCTTGCCAAAACTCTGACAGCATAGACTTCCGCAGTAACAGGTTCTGTTAAATTGACTCAGTATTGCCTTCTACGCAGAAATAAATTCTTAATAAGTGCATCAGTATCTAAGTAGGATATGTAAAATCAAATCTAGATAATTGCTTTGGTTTTGAAAATTTGACATTTCATCGGACTATGCAGCTTTAGGTAGACTACACCTAATGCTGTGGACCCACACAAAAAGATGAATGATAAGTCGATAAACTTGCCTGGGTAATCATTGATCAGGGATAGGGGCTACAAAATCCTTATTTCTGTTTCGATTCTGGGTCACATTCATAGGCAGCAGGGTCGGTGCTAGAAGGGGGGGGGGGGTGAGTGGGATAGTTACCCCCCCCACCTCCGACCTTCCCCCCATAACCACCAAAACAAAACCTTGAACAAACCTCGGTGAAATGGGTGGAAATCAAATTTGTTTAATTTTGTTTTAGTAATAATTTTGGTTTCCTTGCTTCTTGTTTATGGCTTGTTTGAGTTTCCCCGAGTATACACTTTCTATTCGGTGCTGCGCCCCATTTTTGTATGAACCGCAGTGACTGGCGCTGTACATTATACAGCAGGAGCCAATCCCTTAATTCTACAGGATCGGTGCTGTGACTAATACAGCACAGACCAAACTTAGATTATTTAGACTGTCAATTCCAATAGTAAGATGGCCGGAAGACCAGTGCTCCGGCGCTGACAAATGTCATATTCAGATGAATAAATACTTTACCAAAAAAAATAAAAAACTGTTTGTAAATTGTAAACACTCCAAAATCCATTTCAGACCCTCTAGATTAAAAAAATGTCCTAGGGGAGAGGATTCCGACAGAGGTCCCTAGTGCTCGCTCTTTCTACACTCATCTATTCCAAATATTTATATAAACCCCAAACTAAAATTCCTAGCTACGGCCCTGGGTAGATAAATTGTTATCTGGAACCAGGAAGCTGTATTCCTGCTACCCCGCTTTGATCGGGATTCAAGTCACGATTGCGATTGGTTATGTGTGTGTGGGGGGGGGGGGGAGGGGAGAAGTGTGTGTGTGTGGTGGGAGTGGGTAATGCGTGAGTTATAGCTGGGTACTAGAATAGTTTAATGCAGATCACTCCCCCCATTAGTGCAGACTTCCGGTGCAAAAGGTCAGAAGTTAGAATCTCATGCAAAAGGTCAGAAGTTAGAATCTCATGCAAAAGGTCAGAAGTTAGAATCTCATGCAAAAGGTCAGAAGTTAGAATCTCATGCAAAAGGTCAGAAGTTAGAATCGCATGCAAAAGGTCAGAAGTTAGAATCGCATGCAAAAGGTCAGAAGTTAGAATCTCATGCAAACGGTCAGAAGTTAGAATCCCAGCCAAGTCAAACTAATGATTTGTAAAACTGATGGCGTTTTCTGATGGTGTTCTCTGTGGCAGAGTGGTTAGAGTGACTGACTTTTTTCTAGGTCAGAATCTGAAGGTCGGTGGTTCGATTCCCTGTGCCCCTAACTCTGCCAATTTGGATTTCCACCGCTGTGTATAACGTACAGCGTCATCAAAGGCCGGTTGCTCTCATACCATGTCTATGTGGTGTGGGAGGTTAAAAATCCCTTGGGTCGGTAAAAGTGTAGGCTTGGGCTTTCTATCGACCAGCAGTGGAATGAGGAAGACCAGTCGCCTATGACTAAAATTTCCCCTGCTTAAACAACTAATGGCCCAAAAAAAAGAATATATGTTTCACTACCTAGGCTGGTGCTCGGCATTAATAGGATAGGACAAGGACTGGTTCGCACAGTACCAGGTGAATTTGACTGTGTGGGATATCGGGTCATGGTGCCCTGGGCTCCCAGTGGGACAGCGCTATAACGTTGCCATGAGTGTGCACTATCGCAAGTCGGTACTCATCCTGATATGACCTTCGATGTTGCCGCGACATAAAACAACAACAAACAATCACTTGCTGGATAGATTAAACTATGTCGAAACAGTATTATGTTAAACAATGGCACCCAATAACCGACTGCTCGCTAGATGGCGCGGCTAGTGCGGGTATGAGATGACGACCCCTGGAGCTCCATCGGCTCTGACCCAGTTCACTCAGCTAATCGAATCTATCGGAGTGCTCCGACAAATTAGCGTGTTCTGGATACTGCAGAGATTTCAGTTCTTGAAATGGAATGGCTAATGTGGTGAGGCGAACAAAGCTTGGCGGTACTTGGTTCTTAATCACAACATTACAGGTGGAGGGGTTGGAGTAGTGGGAGGGCGTGAGTGGAGGGGGGTTAAGGGGGATGCAATAAGGACGTTTGGGGAAGGAGTTAAGGGTGCAGAGGGGAAAGGAGAGGTGGAGGGTGCGGATGAGGGGTGATTAGGTTGATAGGTGGGTGTAATGCGTGGGGCAAGGTTTTGGAAAATGAGGTGTGGAGTGGAGAGAATGTGGGTCAAAGGTGCATAGTTGGGGAACAGGTGCAGAGGGTGGTGAAGCGTGGAGTGGATGGGGGGAGTGGTGCAGAGTTGGGGAACAGGTGCAGAGGGTGGGGACGTGTGGAGTAGATCGGGGGATTGGTGCAGAGTTGGGGTACATGTAATAGAGGGTGATGAGGTATGGATTGGATGCGGGGAGTGGGGCAGATGTGGGGGACAGGTGTAGAGGAGGGTGGTGATATGTGGAGTCGGTGGGGAGAGTGGTGCAGAATTGGGGAGTGGATGGGGAGAGGGGTGCAGAGTTGGTGAACAGGTGTAGAGGAGGGTGAGGCATGGAGTGGATTGGGGGGGGGGGGGGTGCAGAGTTGGGGAACCGGTGCCGAGGGTGGTGAGGGATGGAGTGGGTGGGGGGAGTGGTCCAGAGTTGGGGAAGAGGTAGTGACGGGCGGAGAGGGGTGCGATGGCGGTGGTTATGGTGAGGGCAGATGAAGTGACTTATCCTACAATTCCCTCTCCTCTATTGCAATGCGCAAGTGGGCGCTATTGCTATTTCTATTGGACAATAACAATGATTGAGAATGAGTTAATTTTGACTCACCATGAGGGCAGCCATTTAACAACATACACTCTAAAGCAAATAGAGACTACTTCATAAGAGCCTGTATTTATAGATTGAATCAAATGAAATAAGAATATATAGACTAGCTCAAGGCCATTCTGTCTTTAAGAAATTTTGAAAGGTTTGAAAATTGTTTAGAATAGGCACAAGGTACAAGACATAATGCACAATGGTGGCGAAGGTGTAGAGGCAGTGAGGGCAACAAGGTGCTTGGCGACCGTCGACTGTGTTTGTTGTCTGTCAACTCTCTAAATTGACTTTAGTATCTCTTCCCTTTCGCTCTCTTATCTCTTTCCCGGTTGTGCTTAGCGGCCTGACACTGAGGCTGACCTTGACCTTGACATTGATGGTGAGAACCCTTAAGGTGTTGATTGTGGATGAGCTGTGCTTGGAGAGTGAACCACTGTGAGCGTTCTGACACAGTTCCGGGGGCCTTGACACGGAAACCGGGCCCAGGGAGGCCAGGGTGGCCGGGGGGGGGGGGGGGGGGGGGGGGGGGCGGGCGGGTCTCCCCATCCCTCCCTCTCGGGGACAGGGCCTTGCCTTACCGGCGGCCGCACGCTAGGCTCCCGCCTCCGGGTGGGTATATGCCACGGTAGACAGGGGTGCTGGAGGACCGTGCGGCTGCAGGCTACTGGAGGCACGCGGCTCCCTTCTGGATGCCTCTTGTACATAACACTGTCGATCAATACCCTCCAGCACTCCCCGCACTGGAGCACAAACACACCTCTCTCCCCCCTCGTCTCCCCCAGCAGGCTGACACCTCCTCTACACCCCGCTAAACCCGGTGAGAATGAGGATTTGTTTTCTGTAGGTTTTGTTGGTGTTTTTTTTTAATTCTCTTGCTCTGTGCGGATCGGTGCAGGCAAGGCAGGACCCTACCTAGCCTGAACACTGGCCAGGGTGACTGTCTGCGTTAGCTGGGAGAATGGTTGACGGGAAAGGTGGAGGAGAGTGAAGGAGATGCAGGGGAGTTGGGAGATGGTAGAAGAGATAGAGGAGGGATGGGGCAGGAGGTGAAAAGATGGGAAGGGGGGAGACATTGGATGGAGAGAGTAATGAGAATGGGGTGGAGGAGAATGACAGAAGAACAGGAAGGTATATCTAAATGGAATAAACAATCGGGAGCGAAGGGAGAGATGGGAGAGAGATACTCGAGTGAAGGGGAGGGAGGGGAGGGATGGAAGAGCAAGGAGGACAGTTGGTGGGGAAGGGGAAGAGGATGGGGAGCGGGGTAGGTGAAGGGGAAGGGGATGAGGAGAGGGGTAAGACAGGAGGGAGAGAGGAGCACGAGAGAAGGAACAGAGGAGGGAGAGAGGAGAAAGCAAGGAGGAAGAGTGGGGGAGTGGAGGAAGGGGGGAGAGGAGGACGGGGGGATGAGAGGAGGAAGGAGATGAGAGGAGGAAGGGGGAGGATAGGAGGAAGCGACGGGGAGAGGAGGAAGGTGAGGAGAGGAGGAAGGGGGAAGAGAGGAGGAAATGGGGGAGGAGAGGAGCAAGGGGGAGGAAAGGAGGAAGAGAGGAGGAAGAGAGGTGGAGGAGAAAGGAGGAGGAGAGGGGGAAGGGGGGGTGAGAATAGGAGGAAGAGGAGAGGAAGAGAGGAGGCATATATAAAGGATGTGGAAGGAAAAGTGAGGGAGAAAAGAAAGAGAGAAAGGAATGCAAAGAACGGAGGGAGAGAGGAGAGAGGAGAGAGGAGAGAGTAGAGAGGAGAGAGGAGAGAGGAGAGTGGAGAGCGGAGAGAGGAGAGAGGAGAGAGGAGACAGGAGAGAGGAGAGAGAATAGCAGGAGAGAAGAGCGGGGATTAGAAGTGTCACGATGGACAGGAGCAAGTTGAAAGCTAGCCTCATCGAAACGTGGTCGCCGTTCCATGGCTTCCACTTTCCACTGTAGACAGACGCACGGCTCATGTGTAGGTGTCGATAAACTAGGTCGCGCGGTGCACTCACACCCATGACATTGCGATTAGCCGCGTCCATCTCAGCGGGCGTCCAGTCCCCGGATGTTGATTAAGCAATCAATGGCGCCGACCTCGGTCTAGTTTACCCCGCGTGCACTACACGTGTGTGGTTATTTGTGGGTTTTGGGTTGTTTTTTTTGGTACATTAGTTGCTTAAGCAGGGGGAATTTCAGTCGCAGACCACTGGTCTTCCTCATTCCACTGCTCCTTGCCCTATCCTAGTAATGCCGAGTGTCTGGCTAGGGAGCGACAAGTATACATTTTTAAGTCATTGGTTTGACTCAACCAGGATTCGAACCCACGATCCCTACTTTTTGTCTTGCTTTCATATATGTAATGTATAATATATAACGCATTATGCCAGTATAAAGGCGCGGAAGAGAATTATTTGATTACACCGAATACTCCGTACTGCCTTCTCCACATGATCATGACTGGTGGCGCCACCTCCGCGCTCCCCCGCACCTGACAGCGTGCGGAAACCTCACTCGTGTCGGAGGATTTTGACCCTGGAGGGCGGGTCAACTATGCACATTTAATAACAGTATATATAAATTGAATTCCATTACAAATTTTGTTATCTTTGCTGCAGTGACGGTTGACATTTGGGCTCTGTATTGTAGTGTTTACATCATGCATGCCTGGTTGGTGGCGAGGTGGGTTCGAGGGGGCAAGGCGGGTCAGGGGTGGAGAGAGCGCAAAATGGTGGAGTGGGGGGGGTATGGTATGGTTGTGAGGTATTGGGATGTCACATTAATGATATATGCATTACCTGGATAAATGTGTTCAGACCGATACAGCACATGCAGATATATCTTTATCTATCATAAGACTTGCTGGCTATTGCCAGCCTTCCAGCCTGCCAGTCTGCCAGCCTACCAGCCTGCCAGCCTGCTAGCCTGCCAGGCTCCCAGCCTGCTTCTGAGCCAGGTCTGCGGCCAGTACTGTCTGATGCTGCGACTTCAAAGGAAGGGAGCGACACCTATCGGGCAGCTGATGAGATTGGCTGGCAGACCGGATGGGTATGTGCAAGGGGATGTCAGCAGAGTGCCCACAGAACTACAGTGATGTGTGTGGGCAGGGTGGGGTTTGCATGCTAGCAACATATATATTTTCCATTCTAATCAGTGGTCCAGAACTGGTTAATGAAAGGCTGTGGTATGCATTGTTCTGTTTGTGGGGAAGTGCAGATAAAGGACCCCTTGTTGCTTATCGGAAAAAGTAGCCTATGGGGCACTGGAAGGTTTCCTCCAAAGCAATATGTCAGAATGACCATATGCTTGACGTCAAATAGCTGATCGTACAATAACAAACAAGATGCTCTAGAGGTGTCTTTAAATAAAACAAACTTTGCTTTTCTTGCAACATTTAAATCACTACTATCTTGGGAGCACTACTAGCTTAAGATTACTATTGTACTCCTTCATCCGCAGCTTTATAGTTCAATCCTACGGAGGTCCCCCGCCATAAGAACCATGTAGTATATAATATCCGACTCAGTCACCTTATTCTGATAGTTAACACACCAGCCATTTCCCTTCCTTACCCACAATTTGGTTATCATGCGAAAACAGATCTACCGGTGGCATTTTTAAACTGCCCGTTTTGACTCGGGTAGGAATCGAACCCATGGCCTGCAACGTGAGAATCAGAGTAGGCCGTTACATCCGGTTATATGTATCCTAAAGGGAAGCCCGATAAGCGACATGGTGGGTAAGGACGTGATGGGGTGCGCATGCTGGGTGGAATTGAACACCGAGTTGTCCAGGGGCATTGGGCGATAATTCGTGAAGTGAGTGCAAGATGTAGGTGTTGGTTGGTGGTTGGTGTGATTGTAGGTTGGAAGGGGAGGTTGCATGGTTATTCTGATCAGAATAGGCGAGATGAGACGATCAAACATACATTTTGCATACACTGGCTATTGATTCAATTGATTACAGTTAAGCCAAATAGATTGTCTTATAAGAAAGAAATTGAAAAAAAAACATGTGAGTGCTGTCAATGTGCATATCTTCGCTTAAGCACAAAATCATATAAGCATATTTTGGATACATTTTGTGGGATATTAAGCGCATGTAGTATTGCTAAAATAGTTAATACACCGAGTTAACAGTGACTATTTGACTTACTACATAGCTCAGGCAGTAGAGTGTCCACCTCTGAAGGAGTGGGTCATCCGCTCTATCCTGCCCTGTGGACATATTTGCAGTTTGGGTTATTTTCAGTTCCAACTAGTAGTCCACAACTGGTTCACCAAAGGCTGTCCTGTCTATGGGAAAGTGTATATACAAGCCCTTGGCTGCTTATCGCAAAGAGTAACCTATGTGGCGGCAGCGGGTTTCTTCCATTGAAATATGTCAGAATGAGCATTTGTTTGATGTCCAATAGCCGATGATAAAAATGAATGTGCTCTAGAGGCGTCATTAAATAAGCCAACTTTTGTACTAACCCCCCCCCCCCAAAAAAACCACCAAAAATAAGCAAAATAATTATCAATGTAACATGGAAACCAACTATATAGTACACAGTTTCTGAGAATGACCCAGATATAATTATGTCATCATATGCATGTACATATATATATATATATATATATCAGCATATATATATATATATATATATATATATATATATGTCCAGAGGCATCGAATCTGGGTGGACTGGGTGGGGTCACAGTGGCCTGGCGTGTGGCATGGTGGGTGTGTCGGCACGCCAGCTGCAGGCATTGTGCTGGGATGTGTTACCACCCTCTTCCGGTCACCCAACCCACGCCCCCCGCCATCACACGCCCCTCAGCTCCCGGACCGGTAACTAATCCATCCTCCACGCACCGACTGACGCACTCACATGGGCCGCCCTCACCTCACTCAGCCTCCGCCTTCTACTCCTCGTCTATCCGCCCTCCTCCCTCCTCCCTCCGCCCTCCGCCCTCCTCCCTCCTCCCTCCTCCCTCCTCCCTCCTCCCCCCTCCCTCCTCCCTCCTCCCTCCTCCCTCCTCCTTCCCCCCTCCCTCCCTCCTCCCCCTCCCTCCCCCCTCCTCCCCCCACCCCCTCCTCCCTCCCTCCCTCTCCCTCCCCCTCCTCCCCCTCCCTCCCTCCTCCCCTCCCTCCCTCCCCTCCCTCCCCTCCTCCCCCTGTCCCTCCCCCTCCCCCCTCCCTCTCCCCTCCTCCCCCTCCCTCCCCCCTCCCCCTCCTCTCCCCCCCTCTCCTCCCTCCTCCC
The DNA here is from genome assembly GCA_030323885.1 of Branchipolynoe longqiensis. NCBI lineage: Eukaryota > Metazoa > Annelida > Polychaeta > Phyllodocida > Polynoidae > Branchipolynoe > Branchipolynoe longqiensis. Next base: position 57,457,007 of record CM059192.1, read on the forward strand.
TCCTCCTCCCCCTCCCCCTCCCTCCCCTCCCCCCTCCCTCCCCCTCCTCCCTCCGCCCCTCCCCCCCCCCCTCCTCCTCCCCCCTCCCTCCTCCCCCCCCCTCCCCTCCCCCCCCCCCTCCCCCCCCTCCTCCCCCCCCCCTCTCCCTCCTCCCTCCCTCTCCTCCCCTCCCCCCCTCCCTCCTCCCTCCTCCCCCTCCCCCCCCTCCCCCTCCCCCCCTCCCCTCCCCCCTCCCCCTCCCTCCTCCCCTCCCTCCCCCCTCCCCCTCCCCCCTCCCCCTCCCCCTCCTCCCCCCCTCCCCTCCTCCCTCCCTCCTCTCCCTCCCCCCCACCCTCCCCCTCCTTCCTCCCCCCTCCCCCACCCCCTTCCTCCCCCCCCCCTCCTCCCCCTTCCCTTCCCCCCTCCCCCTCCTCCCCTCCCCCTCCTCCCTCCCTCCCCCCTCCCCCCCTCCCGCCCCCTCCCTCCTCCCTCCCTCCCCTCCCTCCCCCCTCCTCCCTCCCCCCCTCCCCCTCCCCCTCCCCCCTCCCCCCTCCCCCTCCCCCTCCCCTTTCCCTCCTCCCCCCTCCCCTCTTCCCCCCTCCCCTCCCCCTCCCTCCCCCCTCCCCCTCCCCCTCCCCCCTCCCTCCCCCCCCTCCGCCCTCCACCCTCCCCCCCTCCCTCCTCCCCTCCCCCCTTCCTCTCCCCCCTCCCCCTTCCCCCCTCCCTCCCCCCCTCCCCTCCCTCTCCCTCCTCCCTCCCCCCTCCCTCCCTCCTCCCTCCTCCATCTCCTCCTCCATCCTCCTCCTTTCTTTCCTTCCCCTGCCTCATCCCTCCTCCTTCTTCCCTCATTATTCCTTCCTCCTCCCTCCCTCCGTGCTCACTCCTCACTGTCCCCTCTTCCCCTCCCCCTCCTTCCTCCTTCCCCCCTCCTCCTGCTTCTTCGCCCCTTCTTTCTCCCTCCTCCCTCATCCCTCCTCCCCTTCCCTCCTCCCCCTCCCCCTCTCCACTCCCCCTCCTGCCTCCTGCCTCGTCCCTCCTCCTCCTCCCTCTTCCCTCCTCCCTCCTCGGTGACCACTCCTCCCTCTCCCCTTCCCCCTCCCCCCTCCTTCCCGCCCTCCTCCCTCCACCCTCCGCCCCCCACCGTACTCCCTCCTCCTGCTTCTTCGCTCCTTCTTTCTTCCTCCTCCATCCTCCCTCTTCCCTCCTCTCTCCTCCCTCCTCCCACAGCACATACACTCACACGCACATACACTACAGCCCGCACAGCACACACACCACACGTACCACACCACACCATATGACACCAGACACACCACATGCAATATACACACCATACCATACACACCACACACACCATACCATACACACCATACCATACACACCACACACACCATATCATACACACCACCCACATGGTACTGTTGTGGTATGCACAGACCTCTCAGGCAAGGAGCCGCATAGACAGGTAGGAGTGGGTAGTATGGTGAGATCAGGGAGCCTAGGTGGTGTAATGGTTAGAATACTGGCCCAGAATCCAAAGAGATGTGGGTTCGAGTTCTGCTCTGGGCGCAATATTTCCCATTTTCATCACCCCCACGACAATAGCATACATGCCACACATCATAACATACACACCACACACACCATACCACACACACCATACCATACACACCACACACCATACCATACATACCACACACAATATACCATACACATCACACACGATATCATCCAGACCACCCATACCATACCATACACATCACACACACTATACCATACCCACCGCACACAACATACCATACACACCACATATAACACACCATACACACCACACACACCATATCATACACACCACACACACCAGACCATACACACCACCCACCATACCATACCCATCACCCACAGCATACCATACACATCACACATACCCTACCATACACACCACACCCACCATACCATACACACCAAACACACCATAACATACACACCACCCACCATACCATACACACCACACACACCTTACCATACACATCACACTCCATATCATACACACCACACACCATACCATACACACCACACCCACCCTAACATACACACCACATACAACATAACATACACATCACACACCCCATACCATACCATACACACCACATACAACATGCCATACACACCAAACCCACCATGCCATACACACCACACGCACCATATCATACACACCACACATAACATACCATACACACCACCCAACATACCATACACACCACACACCATAACATGCACACCACGCACACCATACCATACACACCACACACAACATACCATACGCTCCACACACTATACCATACACAATACACACACCATACCATACACACCACACACACCATACCGCACACACCACATCAAGCCTCATCCACACATCACAGGTGCACGCCAACAGGCCACCAGGCAAGCACACCACACCTCACCACACCCACCCACACCTCACCACACCCACCCACACATAACATCCACCATTGCTACACAAGCGTAACACGCACAACACACAACAAACGCACATCCCATACGCCCACACCACATGCTCCTCATCGACAACAACAGAACATCAGACAAACTCACCTCATCCCACAAACACCAAATTCTCACGCGCAACCCTCCCCCGCCCCGATCCACTCACACCAATTCCCACTCCACCCACCATACCCACCCACTCACTCATACCACACATCACACACATCACACACAGGCACCCACACACCCACCAAACCCACCAACACACCGCTGCCGGGATCCCCCCCCCCCGCCTCCCAGGCTCCTCGCCGCCCCCTCTCGGACTCCGCCCCCCTCCCCCCCGGTCCGGCCGGCCGCCCCCCCTTTCTCGTCCCCCCGGCTTCCCCCCTCCCATCCCCTCCCCGTCCCTCCCGCAGGTCCGGCCGGCCGCCTCTCTCCCCGCCGGGTCTGATCAATACTCGTCTTTTGTTTACACCCATAATGCAATGTCAGGAGGCCTCGATCTGGTACTAATGTATTCAAAGGGCCGTCGGGCAGCCGCGAGTGGAATGCACAAATTGAGGAGCCCGAGCAGCGGGGCGAGAGCCATGTAGTGGGCCGCCAACAAGCCATCAGGCGGCCCCGCGTGTGGGGAGGGCTGGTCGAGGAGCGGCAGTGATTTAAAAGTGGGGTTTATGAATTCCATTGGGGTGGAGGTTGGGGGAGGTGGTCCGAGGTAAGGGTGGTGGTATGGTGAAGGGTTGGGGGTTGCGGTTGGGGTGGGGGTGTGGGGGTTGAGGTGGTGTGGTGAAGGGCGAGGGGCGAGGTGGGGATGGGGATGGGGTGTGGTGGGGTTGAGGTGGTATGGTGAAGGGCGGGGGACGAGGTGGGGATGGGGATGGGGTGTGGTGGGGTTGAGGTGGTATGGTGAAGGGTGGAGGTGGGGATGGGGATGGGTATGGGGTGTGGTGGGGTTGAGGTGTTATGACGAAGGGTGGCGGTGAAGGTGGGGATGGGGTGTGGTGGGGTTGAGGTGGTATGGTGAAGGGCCCGGGTGCTGGTGCAGTAGTGCTGGTGATATTATATTTGAATTGTACAGTTGTAGTGACGGAGGTGATTCCAGTGGTAGTGACAATGGTGGTGATAGTGTTAGTGCAGTAGGGGTGACAGTGGTGGTGCAGTGGTTTTATTGGACTGATAGTTTCAATAGTGGTGCTAGTGATAGGGACAGTGATGGGAATAGTGTTGGTGACAGTGGGGGGGGGGGACTATGGTGCTGTTAATAGTGGTGACAGTAGTGGGAGTGGCAGTTATATAAGCAGTGGTACTGTCAGCGGTGTTAACAGGAGGGTGACATTAGCGGAATCCATGACAGTGGTGGTGACACTACCAGCGACAGTGGTAGTGACAGGGGTTTTATGAGTGGTGGTTATTATGGTGGTTATCTCGGTGTTGACAGTGATGCTGACATCACTGACAACAGTGATTATGGTTGTGACAGTGATAGTGACAGTGGTGATGACAGCGGTAGCGACAGTGGTCGTGATGACAGTGGTGGTTATAATGGTGGTGACAGCGGTGGTAGCAGTAGTGGGAACAGTACCAGTGGATGTGGCCCTGTTGGAAACGGTGGTACTGCCAGTCGTGGTGACAGTGACAGTCATCATGGTGGTGACAGCGATGGTGATACAGAGTATGTGAGAGGTGTTGATACTGGTGGCACTGAAACAGTTACCATAGTGGTGATGGTGATAGTGATGGTGACAGTTGCTTTTATTTAATGGGGTTGTACGTCCTGTAAATATATACTAGTTATATCAGGAGGGGGACAGTGATGCGAGACATCGGTAAATACAGTGGTGTTGGCAGTGGATCAGGTACATATACACCCTGGGTGGAGTGCCTATTCAGCATGGCCATTGTCTCAGTGGAGGTTTCTGGGGTAGTTCCAATGGTGGCCGCCAGGCGGTGAGCTGTTAGAGCAGCACCACCATGAGACATTGGTGAATACAGTGGTGTTGACAGTGGATCAGGTACATATACACCCTGGGTGGAGTGCCTATTCAACATGGCCATTGTCTCAGTGGAGGTTTCTGGGGTAGTTCCAATGGTGGCCGCGAGGCGGCGAGCTGTTAGAGCAAGTGTTCTTTGTGGCAGAGTGGTTAGAGTGTCTGGCTTTTTTCTAGGTCGGACTCCTAATCTGAAGGTCGGTGGTTCGATTCTCTGTGCCCCCACCTCTACCACTTTGGATTTCCACCGCTGTGTATAACTTACAGCATCATCAAAGGCTGGTTGCTCTCATACCATGTCTATGTGGTGTGGGAGGTTAAAAATCCCTTGGGTCGGTAAAAGTGTAGGCTGGGGCTTTCTATCGACAAACTGTCTAATGGTGAAAACATGTCTATTCAGACTTATCCATGATATGCAGTGTAAATCTTCAATCAGCACCACCAGGTGGCTGGTCGGCACATATAGACGCGTCATGCGGGTGATTGAGGGAGAAGCACCGGACCCTGGGCAGCCCTACCCATGCGTGTAATTGGCATTGCCTGTCATGCTTCAGTGAACATCATCTGGTCGCCCTCCCTCTCACCATCCCCGGCACCGCACCCGCCTTCTCACCATCAAATAATAAACACAGTCCCGCCCACCCCCATGCACCTCTGTCCACACCTTTGAAAAGTTTGTGTCATTTAATGAAGCCTCTAGAGCACATTGATTTTTATCATCAGCTCTTGGACGTCAAACATATGGTCACTTTGACATATTTCTTTGGAGGAAACCTGATACCGCCACATAGGGTACTCGTTTCGATAAGCAGCAATGGGTCTTTTTATATGTACTTTCCCACAGACAGGACAGCACATGCCACAGACTTTGATTAACCAGTTTTGGAGCACTGGTTGGAAAGGAAAATAGCCCAAACTGCAAATGGTTCCACTTAGCAATATCGAAAGAATGACTGACCCTTTCACAGGTTGACACTCTACCACCTGAGTTACGTCCCGCTCCTTGTCCACAGCTATGTCCCAGTCACCCCCACCACACTCCAGAAGAGAGCGTTAGGCATCAGACCACCAACATCGACTTGTTTGTTTGTTTCTTGGGGTTTATGTCCTACCCATATATAAGGTCATATCAGGATGTATACCGAATTATAAGAATGCACACTCATGGTGACTTTTATAGTGCTGCCCCCACTGGGAGACACTGGACCACCTGCACCATGACCTGATTTCCCACTTAGTTCCATTGTCCTGACACTAAGCTAACCAGTCCTTGCCCTATCCTACTAATGACGAGTGCCAAGCTAGGAAGCGACAAGTATCAATTTTATAAGTCATTGGTTTGACTCGCCTGGAAACCAAACTCCCAAGGACTGCGCCCGACCGTTTTGGCAACCACGCCCGGTTGGGGAGGGGGGAGGGGGTAGGGGGTAGGGGGGAGGGGGGAGGGGAGAGGGGTGAGTGCTGGTGCCTGTGCTGGTGCTGGTAGTGGTGTTGGGTGTGGTCGGTGCTGCAAGAGGGTTATTTATGGAAGCGTGTAAGTGAGACTGAGAAGGCCATTATGCATTATTAGAGGGTGGCGTGAACGGATGTTCAGTGGCAATTCTCTCCTCATAAAAGATGCATAAACTTTGGAGTATGATGAGCTATTTTACACCCGGTGATCTAGTGATCAATATGATGTAGGCAGGTCAATGAATATATTGCATACTAGCTGTGTTATATCATGCTATATAGTATGATTTGTGTGGGTTGTTTGTCATGATGTTACATGTTCGTTTTGAATTAGTGTTTTCAGAAATCCATAACTATATATAATATATATATATGATATCACTTTATTATTGGTGTTCTCTGTGGCGGAGTGGTAAGAGTGTCTGACCTTTTTCTAGGTCGGACTCCTAATTTGAAGGTTGGTGGTTCGATTCCACTTGCCCCCATCTCTGCCAATTTGGATTTCCCCCTCAGTGTATAACTTAGAGCGTCATCAAAGGCCTGATGCTCTCATACATTGGACTTATTCCACTGGGCCTTTCTATATGCATATCAAAATATTTCTTTACAAATTCCTATTCGACTGGGACCAGAAGTGGGCTTCTATACTTATGAATTGAATGTGTCTTGTGGCTCCATCAGTAAGGTCACATTGTGTATTTCAAGATGGCTAATATGGAAAGGTTGAAAGGTTCAGTAGCTTCAGCCAATCAGAGCTGTTCTTTTCGATTACAACTGGCTGTCCTCTATGGGGGCAGCCATTTGCAATGGAAATGAACAGCACTGATTGGTTCTTTTCAATTGCAAATGGCCACCCCCCCCCATACAGGGCAGACATTTGCAATGGAAGGAAACAGTTCTGATTGGCTCAAACTACTGAAGCCATTTGACTGGTCCTCTTTGCATTCGAAAACCTAGTTCACTGCGCAGGTGGGCAGAGCCTAAATCGTGCGGATGGAAAGGTCCCAGTCGAATGCCTCCAATGTCTACGTGGTGTGGGAGGTTAAAAATCCCTTGGGTTGGTAAAAGTGTAGGCTTGGGCTTTCTATCGACAAACTGTCTAATGGTGAAAACAAGTCTTTTCAGACTTATCCATAATAGGCAGTATAAATCTTCAAGAAAACAAATTACATTTTTAGTATTACATTATTATTACATTTGTACAATATTGTTCATTCTAGTGCATTGTAATATGTATATTTACCAACTCACACATTTTACTGGGCATGGTGGCCAGATCACGAGTTCAGCTCTTGGTCGAGTCAAACCAATGACTTATAAAATTGATACTCATTGCTACCTAGCCTGGCACTCGGCATTAATAAGATAGGACTAGGACTGGTTCGCTCAGTGTCAGGATAATGGAACTGTGTGGGATATCGGGTCATGGTTCTGGTGGCCTGGTCTCCCAGTGGGACAGCCCTATTAAGTCACCATGAGTTTCCACTATCACAAGTCGATACCTGTCCTGATATGACCTTAGATGTTGCTAGGATGTAACACAACAAACAAAGACATTTACGTCGTTCCATTCAATGTTCTTTCGGTATAATATGATTGAAAAAGGAAAAAGATTCCCCTGATCCAACCAGTGGATTTTGCGTATTGTTTAAATAAAGGTAGATCTCAATAATTAATTTCTAAGTTTGGTGCTATGCAGTAATCGAATAATAGTATCAAAGGAGCTAAATTTATTTGGGTTTTTTATACTTAAGTTGCATGAGATAGTTTGAAGCGTTTTTACAGTTTATAAAATAAATTGCACAGTAGTGGCAGTCCCCAGATTCACAATATTAACCCCACTGAGAGAAACCACCCACGCCATTCTATACCTATAGACACAGCATGTTCCAAAAATGTTGTCTGCTCACACGTTGAAAATGCTTGATCTTTTATTTGTCTCATTCAAATTCCAATATTCTATCTGCCTCAGTGTTTTTTACTCAAATTGTTAACTAGCGGTATTTTACATGCTAGAATCTTTATAGGAAATAGAACCCTAACTTCTGTGTGTGGAGTCCGGAACGCACTAATGTATGATATTACTCAAGCGATAATCCACTTACTATATCTGCTGACTGACTATATCTGCTTACTATATCTGCTCACTATATCTGCTTACTATATCAATTCCAAGAAATAGAAACCCAACAGAAATTAAGTGTGGTAAAGTCTAGTAGGGAGGGGTGGCTGGCTCCTCCTGCTGTGCTGTCTACAGGTCATCTGCCTGCCACACCCCCTGCCCAGCTCTTTTATTCAGATGGAACACATTCAAAATACAGGTACACAGTTGCTGGGAGTCTCCTCAGTCAGAGACAGTAACATGGCATTTCATTGGCTCAACTCCTCCAGTCAGTGGTGGGGGGAGGCAGGGTGGGAGTGGGTGGACCCCCACCACTCCCACCAGCCCCCTCTCCCTCAGCTGGGTAAGGGGGTGGGGGGCCAACCTACCCACCCCAAGTCAGATACATATTTTTCCATCAAGTTCACCAATCACACTTACATGGGAGTATCACCCCTATTTATCTTTACATAACATAACACCAGTGGTCACCAGTCCCTTAGATTGGGACAACTCCAAAATAGTAGGAATTTCTACATGCCTTACTTTGAGAATTACATATTGCATCATCTTTAGTTCAGCAAACTGGCACCAGGTGGGGCAGGGAGGGCTCACAGCACACACACATGCACACACTCACTCCACCTTGAGCCTGACACCTGGATTTGGCAGGTCCTGCAAACACTCACACACACAGCCCCCATGCATTGTCACCTGTGTGCTAAAACTCCCTCAGATACTGGCATCTGTAAATCATGCCATAACAGGCACAGAGAATGCAGTTTCTTAACTTAATTATTGTACCCATTCTGTGGCATTCTTCATAGACTATTTGTCTGGGTGAAGAACCCACAGTCTGCAGCAACTGTATGTACTCTCCTCAGTTTCAGCATTTGCTCCCCTTTATACAATATATCATACCAGCAGACTTCTATTCAGTAATGCATTTAAATAAACCAATACACTAATCATTTTCCAGAGTTCTTATCTCCAGTGGTTATAGTTGATGTAGAACAATCTGATATTAATTATCACTTCACTTAATATAATAATCTACCATGGTTTCACAACTTGGTTTGAATGTTAATATTATGCATATGTATTTACCAACATGATAGAATGGATTAGGTATTATTAGAGAGGTTTTCTAGTGCTACTTATATAATTGGAATATTATTATAATGACTTTATAGAAATAACTGGATGATTTAAATATGCTAAAACAGTTCTCTTACTGCTTCACATGAGTTTTGTCAAAAGGAGATATTTATGAACCAGACCTAAAAAGTCAGAATATTTTACAATAACTACACCTATATTGGAAGTGGAGTCTAAATGTCATCTGCTGGATACCCGTTGCCATATAACTCCAGCAGGTGGCACGTTGGGCGAGGCGTGCGTGACCTAAAACGAGTCCAGGCTGTCTCGGCTTCCGGCTGTATAGTTGGCTTTCTGTGAAACACGCTGGAACCAGCACTCACTTTGTCAAGGGAGGAATGCCTACCTGGGCTCTTTTTTAAAAGATATTTTTGATATTTTCACATACATGGATTATCAATCCCAGATCTAGCTCACAATAGGTTATGGTATTTTTAGGGGGAGGCGTTATTTTTATTTGATTATTGTCTTGGTAAATGAATTTTATTCATATATATAAGTTGACTGTTCGGACGGGTTTATAGGCAATAATGGCCAGATGCAGCTGGCATACAGTGCTTAGAGCCCCTCACAGATGGCGCCAGGGTGGCCAATTCTGTACTACACAGAATCAGTTAGATAGGATACAGCAAATATACTATTACATAGGGAACTAAAGATAGATAGTGTCCTTGTTTATATTCCCATAATAGATTATAGAGCACATATAGTTATATATGTTTGGTCAGTGCCATAGCACTGGTCTTCCGACCGTAAGTATTATAGGTATATAGGTATTTACACAATTTCTTTTACATTGTTATTTTTTTTAATTGGTTCGGGGGGGGGGGTAAATTAATTGATAAAGATGGGGAAATTTCAATCATGGAAGATTGGTCTTCCTCATTCCACTGCTCCTTGCCAAATCCTAATAATGCAGAGTGCCTGGCTAGGAAGCGACAAGTATACATTTGTAAGTCATTGATTGACTAGACCAAGGTTCGAATACATTTGACTTTTCCTGTCCATGTCCCCCTTGATGGTGTATCGAGATTAGCTCTCGCCAACACCTAATTAGTGCGTTTGATCTGTCGGAAATGGGATATAGGGATACGGCAGGTTGAGCTCAAATTTGATTTCCTCACTGCCTCGATACCTGGGCTAGCATCTCGTGCGTTGAGAGGGAGGTGGCTTGTGTGTGAAGGCTGTAGCAGATTTAACAGGTGGGTTGGGTTTCTTAGAAGGGAGGCAGCAGGTGCGTTTGGGCCTGTTTCAAGAGAGGTGTAGGGGGTTCAGTGCAAGATGAGGGTGAGGTGTCTGTGTGGGAAATGTACATGGTACTGCAACTGATATTGCAACTGGTACTGCAGCTCGTACTGGTACTGTCACTGGTACTGCAACTGGTAATGCAGCTGGTACTGCAGCTGGTATTCTAACTAGTCCTACCTCTCGTGCTGCAGCTGGTGATGCAGCTGGTACTGCACCAGGTACTACATATGTTGGTGTTGGTGGTGTTGGTGGTGGTGGTGATGTTGGTGGTGTTGGTGGTGTTGGTGATGTTGGTGGTGTTGGTGGTGTTGGTGATGTTGGTGGTGTTGGTGGTGTTGGTGGCATTGGTGGCATTGGTGGCATTGGTGGCATTGATGGATTGGTGGCATTGGTGGTGTTGGTGGCATTGGTGGAGTTGGTGGCATTGGTGGTGTTGGTGCATTGGTGCCGTTGGTGGCGTTGGTGGCATTGGTGGCATTGGTGGCATTGGTGGCGTTAATGGCGCTACCGGCTTTGCCGATGTTGCCGGTGTTGCCGGTGTTGCCGGTGTTGCCGGTGTTGCCGGTGTTGCCGGTGTTGTTGATGTTGCTGGAATTGCTGGTGTTGCTGGTGTTGCTGGTGTTGCTGGTGTTGCTGGAATTGCTGGTGTTGCTGGTGTTACTGGTGTTGCTGGTGTTGCTGGAATTGCTGGTGTTGCTGGTGTTGCTGGAATTGATGGTGTTGCCGGTGTTGCTGGTGTTGTTGATGTTGCTTGAATTGCTGGTGTTGCTGGAATTGCTGGTGGTGCTGGTGTTGCTGGTGTAGCGGGTGTTGCTGGTGGTGCCCGTGTTACCGGTGTAGCGGGTGTTGCTGGTGTTGCTGGTGCAGCTTGTGATGCACAGGGTGGTGACACACGGACAGACAGCCTTCAATGTCACGTGATACTGTGATCACCAATGTTAGTCTCCAACAGACAATGTCATATTGGTAGGATTCTCCCGCCCCCCCCCTCCCTCTTCCTTCCCCTTCCCGATCCCCTCCCTTCCGCCTCCCTTCCTCCTGCTTCTCCCTCCCTCTCAAACCTCTTCTCGACCCTCCTCTCCCTCTTCCCTTTTCCCCCTCTCATCCCATGCTATCCCCTCTCATTCCCCTTTCCTTCCCCTCTCCCCATTCTCTCCCCCGTGTCTCTCCCCTTTTTCTTCCCTTGTCACCTGTCTCTCAAGATTTCCCATTGCCACCTTTCCCTCTCCCCCTCTCCCCACACAACCCTCTGTCCCCCTGTCACCCTCTCTTCTCTACCCATATCTCTTCCCCGCCATCTCCTCCCTCACTCCCTTCCATTTCACTCCCTCCCCCTTCACTCGATGCCCTTCGCTAACTCTCCCCACCCTTCCTTCTCCCCATTCCTTCCCCTCTTTCCCTTCCTTTCCCCCCTCCTTTCTCCCAGAACACTATTCCCCATCAGCCCACAGGAGGAAGCCGTGTGGGGCTTGGGGGTTGAGGGGGGGTTTGGGGGTTGAGGGGTTGAGTGGTTGGGGGTTTGGATTTGGAAGGTTTAGGGGAGTTGGGCATATTGTGTTGGATAGGTTGGGGTTTGAGTAGTTGGGGTTTGGGCTTTTCAGGGGTTGGGGGTTGTGTAATTGGGAGTTGAGGATTGGGGGTTTGGGGTTTGGGGGTTTGGTGGTTGGGTAGTGGGGGATTGGTTAGTAGCGGGGATGAGGGGTTGGGTAATTGGGGATTTTGGGGTTGGCTATTTGGGGGTTGGATAGTTGGGTTTGGGGTTTTGGGGGTTGGGTAGTTGGGGTTTGGGTAGTTGGGTTTTGGGGGTTGAGGGGTTTGGGGTTGGGTAGTGGGGGATTGGTTAGTAGCGGGGATGAGGGGTTGGGTAATTGGGGGTTTTGCGGTTGGCTATTTGGGGGTTGGATAGTTGGCCTTGGGGGTTTTGGGGGTTGGGTAGTTGGGCTTGGGTAGTTGGGTGTTGGGGGTTGAGGGGTTTGGGGTTGGGTAGTGGGGGATTGGGATGTAGTGGGGATGAGGGGTTGGGTAATTGGGGGTTTTGGGGTTGGCTATTTGGGGGTTGGATAGTTGGGCTTGGGGGTTTTGGGGGTTGGGTAGTTGGGGCTTGGGTAGTTGGGTAATTGGGGGTTTTGGGGTTGACTATTTGGGGGTTGGATAGTTGGGCTTGGGGGTTTTGGGGGTTGGGTAGTTGGGGCTTGGGTAGTTGGGTTTTGGGGGTTGAGGGGTTTGGGGTTGGATAGTGGGGGATTGGTTAGTAGCGGGGATGAGGGGTTGGGTAATTGGGGGTTTTGGGGCTGGCTATTTGGGGGTTGGATAGTTGGGTTTGGGGGTTTTGGGGGTTGGGTAGTTGGGGCTTGGGTAGTTGGGTTTTGGGGTTTGATGGGTTTGGGGTTGGGTAGTGGGGGGTTGGTTAGTAGCGGGGATGAGGGGTTGGGTAATTGGGGGTTTTGGGGTTGGCTATTTGGGGGTTGGATATTTGGGCTTGGGGGTTTTGGGGGTTGGGTAGTTGGGGCTTGGGTACTTGGGTTTTGGGGTTTGATGGGTTTGGGGTTGGGTGGTGGGGGGTTGGTTAGTAGCGGGGTTGCGGAGTTAGGCATTTGGGTGTTGGGTAGTTGGGGGTTACGTAGTTGTTTTTTGGAGACTTGGGTTTGGAGTGGTTTGGGATTGGGTAGTTGGGGGTGTTGGCAGTTGGGGGCTTTGGGGTTGGGTAGTTGGGAGGTTTGGTGGGGGGCGTCGGTTCAGCAGTGGGGTTGAGGGGAGAGGTTGCATGGCTGGCCTCCTGGCGTCGCCGCTGTGATCTACTCCACACGTAGCACAATGGAGTCATTCTAGTCTGAAGATCTGGTAGGCGGAATGATAAAATGGCGCCTCCCCCCCCCCCACCGGCACCGGCACAGCGCCACCACGCGGGGGATGCGGGAGTTCACGGTGATGGAGTGGGTGCTTCGCTCCTCCAGCATTGCCAATAAGGTGAGGGAGGCATGGGGGTAGGTGGAGGGGGGAGGGTGTACGTGGAGGAGTGTATGCAATAGAGGTTCAGGTGTGGGGTGTATAGGCTGATGGGTTGGTTGGTCCACAGCTGTGGGGTGGGGGGGGGGGGGGGGGGGGTGGATGGGGTTGGGGTGATGTGTGTGCGCATGGAGTAGTGTATGAAATAGGTCTTGATGTCTTGAGGGGGTGTAGCACGTGTGGGTGTATAGGTTTGTTTGTTTGTGTGTTGTTGTTGTTTCACGTCCTAGCAACATCTAAGGTCATATCAGGACGGGTACCGACTTGTGACAGTACGCACTCATGGGGATTTTATCATGCTGCCCCACTGAGAAATCAGGCTGATGGCACCATGACCCGATATCCCACTCAGTCACATTATCCTGACACCAAGCTAACCAGTCCTTGCCTTATCCTAATAATGCTGAGCCCCTGGCTAGGTAGCGACAAGTATCAATTTTTAAGTCATTGGTTTGACTCGACCGGGAACCAAACTCGCGAACTCACGATCTTCCGCATGCGAGGCTCATGCTCTACGTGTAAATTGTGATGTAAAGGCCTGAAGGTTTGTGCGCATGTGCAACTGTATAGGTGTGTGCGCATGTGTAACTGTATAGGCTTGTGTGCATGTGTAACTGTATAGCTGTGTGCGCATGTGTAACTGTATAGGTGTGTGTGCATGTGTAATTGTATAAGTGTGTGTGTAAGTAGCGGTGCTGGTGGGTGTGTAGAGGGTTCCTGTAAGCTTGTTTGAAGGTTAGTGGGAAAGCAAACATGTGTGAGGGTACATATCAAACGTTATATACTGGTGCACTTAGTAAACACTTGTTGTTTCATCGAAGGAAACACTAAGTCAATTTAATATAATCGGTTTCTGCTGAAGCCTATGTTGTCTGTATTGTGCCGTTCATGCCCAAAATAATGTGTATGTTGTAACTGCAAAATCTCCTAATTTAGTTATTTAAGACCTTTAAAACAAGAATTTCAATCAAAAGGAAAAGTCGTAATCATTTTCATTCATCTAAATACAGTTTATTTTTTCAGCGCGTCTTCCGGCCATGCTTAAATTCAGAAATTTACACTCTTTGATTACAAGAACAATTTAAGACAATCAAATATTTTGTTAATTAAACTATATTATAAGGATCAACCTAGTTCCGGGCGCAAGTGACAATGGTAGCGGCGGAAGTATGGTTTGGTGGGTGGTGGAGCCAACAGTACCCGTATGAGTAGGAAGCAAATACATGCAGAGAGTCCATTGGCTAATGATATAGTCTCGGAATAATATAATATAATATAATAAAACATACAAAAATCCCTTACGCGGCTTTATACTCGCATAATGCTTCATCATCATCATGATACCGGTCGCGATGCGACAAAGACTGCTTTCATTACTTGACTGCCGCTCTCCATTTAGCTCTCTGCTGTGAGAGCGCTGTCCATGAGTAGGTCTTAATATCTCTCAGCTTCAGGTTTCTCTTGACAGTATCCTTGAACTGGATATAATGCTTATATATCACATATATATATATATATATATATATGTATATGTATATATGCTGTATAAGCCATTATATGAGTATAATAAGGCCGGAAGCTTCCATCTGCTCCCAAGGTCTATCTACTCCCCGCAGTCATCGACCTACAAACTATGTAGTGAATATGATCGCAGTGTAGCTAACATGAGTGCCAATATTTGGAATAAACTGCCAGCTGAAACACGAAATGCAGAAAACATAGCAGTGTTTAAGAAACTACTAAAAAAAAATATAACCTTGAAAAACAGATGATGTTTAAATGGACTAACACAACGTATAGTAAAAACTGGATGTTGAACTGTTTGCAATATACAAAGAGTTACACGCCATAAATAGGAAGCAAGAAAACCACAATTATTACTAAAACAAAATTCTGAAGATTTAAATCAAATTAGATTAGTGCTGACCAGCAGTCAAAACAAATGTTAACACCTTTATCCGTTAAGAGCAGGGTAAATACATTCACCACCAAAGTTGAAGAAAAGACCCAAAACACTATTACAAGAACAATGTTATGACTATAAAATATTGTTAAATTTACGGTAAATTATGATGCGCGGCAAGGAAGGACGAGGAGGCGGAAGTGGAATAAGAGGGCATTTTATTGAGTGAATGCCCGAGGCGTTTCATGAACATACAATGAATGTGAGGTGTAATAAATCAACAGTACAGGTAAAGGTAAAATATAACATCATGTATGATGCATGCTCATGATGAGAGCGTCAAATGTCAGTGTAAAATCAGGTAATGTCAGTAGTTGGGAGGTGGGCCCGAGGAGCCCTGAACCCTATAGTGGAGAGTTGGTGTATAGGGATGGTGGGTGGGGAAAAAGAGGTGTGAGGAGCGGAGTCTGTGGAGGCAGGAGGGCGAGTGGCCGGAGGAGAGGCTGGAGGCGGTTATAAGGGAAGGAGAAGGGGGGGGGGGGGGGTTATGTAAGAGAGGGAGAGAGCTGGAGGACAGAGGAGGGGGGGGAGAGAGAGGGGGGGGGTGCATCCTCCCTCACCTCGCATCAACCGCAATGCGAGCATTACGACCGATGCGCGGCAAGGAAGGACGAGGAGGCGGAAGTGGAATAAGAGGGCATTTTATTGAGTGAATGCCCGAGGCGTTTCATGAACATACAATGAATGTGAGGTGTAATAAATCAACAGTACAGGTAAAGGTAAAATATAACATCATGTATGATGCATGCTCATGATGAGAGCGTCAAATGTCAGTGTAAAATCAGGTAATGTCAGTAGTTGGGAGGTGGGCCCAAGGAGCCCTCAACCAGGAGAGAGGAGAGGGCCCGAGGGGCCGCCGAGGGAGCGAGGCGGGGGACGTAAGCATGGACCACCTCAGAGGTCCAGGTCCCTTGGGCCATGATGTCGGAGATGTCGACTCCGGCGGCATGGCAGGCCTGGGCGGCGCCCCGGCGGAGGCTGTGGAGGGTGAAGGCCTCGGGCGTGAAGGGCGCCTCGCATGAGGGCAGTGAGTGTGCGCGGGTCGAGGGGGCGACCGGAGGGCATGATGAACGCCGGGGCGTCGGGAGGCGCGGGGGACTGCCGGGTGGCCGCGTTCCAGGCGGCCAGAGGGCAGAGGCCCGGCCTCGGGCAGGCAGGGATGAAGAGGGCGACGGCGCCCGAGGGCCCGGATATGGTCTTTGAAGTCCTGATCGTGACCCGGAGGCCGCCGGGGGCAGGGGCGACGTCGCCGCGGGTGATGGTGTGGGGGCCACCCCAGCCCTCGGGACTCGGCGACAGTAGGTTGGATTGTCGCAGCATGCCGAAGTACCCGAGGAGAAGGGCGGCCCGAGGGGTGAGTGAGGCCGGTCCCGCGAGGGCGAGGTGGGAGATGACGAGGGCGAGCAGAGGAGGCGTCAGAGGGGGCGCCTGGCGAGGCGCGTGGGTCGAGGCGCGCTCGGCACCTCGGCAGACGTCCTTGGCGAGGGCAGAGTCGAAGGCGGTGGTTGACCCTCCGGCCGCCCCGGTCCAGGTGCGCGCCCCGGACAGGGCGTTCTTGATGGAGGCCGGGGCGAGGCCTCGGGCGTAGAGGCAGGCAGTGTAGCCGGCGATCTGGAAGTCGGTGGGGGCGAGGGGGGCGAGCCCTCGGGCCACACAGTAGGTAACGTAGTCGCGGGCCTGGCGCCGGCGGTTCCTCCATGTCGAGGGGGCCAGGGAGGCGAGGCGCAGGCGGGCGATGTCCTCCACCTCGGCCGGGGGAAAACCTGCATCAGAGGCCGGGGTTAAAGGGGAAAGCGTCATGGGAAGGGGATATGCTGCGGAGCCCGAGGCGGGCGACGCCGGCGCGGGCCACCTCGGCCCAGGGTCCGTCGAGGTGGGCGCGGCTGAGCGCGTCGGCGAGGACGAGCTCGGCCCCGGGCTTGTGGAGAATGGTGAGGGTGAAACATTGGGTCGCCGCGAGGAGCCAGAGCTCCCGAGCGCAGGTCCCGAGGGTAGCGTCGCGGGCGCGGCCCGAGGTGAGGGAGGCGGCGGAGGCCATGTTATCAGTGTTGATCACGATGGTGGCCCCCGCCACGTCCTCAGGGATGAGGGCGCGCAGTGCAACGACGAGGTTGACGGCCTCCAACTCGTGGATGTCGGGGAACCGCGCCCGGAAGTCGAGGGTGTACCCTCGGGCGTAACAGTGGGTGGCGGAGTAGGCGCCTCCGCCCGTGAGGCAGGAGTCGCACTCTATGACGTGGACGCGCCCTGCCGGGGCGCGGAGGAGGTGGAGGCTGTTGGAGGCCCGGCCGTAGAGGGCGAACCACCTCAGGTCCCGGAGGGCGTCGTCGTCGAGGGTGAGCGAGGCGCAGCCGAAGCAGCGGCGGAGCGCCCCGAGGAGGCGACTCATGAACCTCCGGGCGGGGAGCACACAACTGCCCACGTGGTTCAAGCGCCCGAGGAGGCTCAGGAGCTCTCGTCGAGTTATGGCAGGGCAGGTGAGGCGGGCCTCGCATGAGAGGATGAGGTCGTCGACTTTGTCGGGGGCGATGCGAACCATCATCGCCTCGCTGTCGAGGGCGAAGCCTAGCCAGGTGAGGCGGACAGCGGGGGGGTGGCACTTCCCAGGCGCCACGTCGAGCCCGAGGGTGGCAGCGAGGGCGAGGAAGGCGTCGAATGCCTGGCAGGCCTTGAGGTATGAGGCCTCGCACCCGACAAAGTCGTCGACGTATACCAGTGTGTGGAAGCCGTCGCGCCTCATGATCCAGGCGACGGCGGCCGTCACACGGTCGCAGGCCGCGCCCGAGGAGCGGCAACCAAAGGGCAGGGCGAGGTCGATGTATACCCTCTGGTTGAGGGTGATGCCGTAGAGGGGGCAGGCGAGGGGGTCGGCGCGGAGTTGCCGGTATGCGCGGGAGATGTCGGCCGACCAGAGGTATGCGCCGGAGCCCTCGCCCGTGAGGCGGCGCCCGAGGTCAGCGACTGAGGGGAGGGTGTAGGAGTGGGGTTTCCCGAGGTATTCCCGGCGAGGGATGCCGGCATTGACGCTGGCGCCGGGGGGAAAGGAGAGGTCGACGATGACCCGCCTCTTGCCCGGGTCGGATTTGGGGCGGGTCATCATGGGGGAGACCTGGGTCCAGGGAGTGAAGGGAGGGATGGTGAAGGGGCCCGCGAGGGCTCCGAGGGCGAGCTCGGTTTTGATGAAGGCCTCTATGTGGGGGGCGTGCTCAGGGGCCTCGCGGTGGTTGGTGAAGGTAGGGCGGGGGGGGGTAGAGGCGGAGAAGTTGGCGGGGAAGCCGTACTCGAGTAGGTCAAGGAGGGCGGGGTCGGGGTAGTCGCGGAGGCGGTCGCGCCAGGCGGGGATGTGGAGGCCAGAGGGGAGGGGGATGCGGGCGGCCAAAAAATTAGGGAGGCCCGCTTCCCTGAGCGCAGTGTATGCGCGGGTGAAGGTGGGGTAGCGGGCCCAGGCTTCTTTAGAAGCATGGGGCCAGATAGCGAGGAGGGTGGGGCGGTATTGGTGGGGGGAGGGGCCGCAGGAGGGGGCGGCGGGGAGGGTGTCTTGGATATGGGGTTGAACGACGTCAGAGATGTGCTCGCTGAGGTCGTGGTGGTGGGGGGGGGGGGGGGGGGGGGAGGAGGAGCGGTAGGAGAGGTTAAGGGGGGCGGCGAAGGAGGTGGGGGGTCGGTGTCAGGGGGGAGGCCGGGGAGGAGGGTGAGGTAGGCTGTGTCGGCGGGGGAGGGGTGGGGGGGGGAGGGGGGAGGGGTGGGGGGGACGGAGGCGGGCGCGGCGTCGGGCTGGAGGGTAGAGATGCGAGAGGAGACGGCGGGGCCTGTGGTGAGGTCGAGGCGGGGGGAGGCCGGGGTAGTCGGCGGAGATAAGAGAGGAGTGGCGGTTGGGTGCAGGGTGGCGGTGTGAGAGAGGGTCTGTTGGGTCCGCGGCGGGTGGCGGCAGGGGGGGGGGGCTTTGAAGCCTGGTGTGGTGTGAGCGGTTGGGTGCTCTGCGGTCAGGGCGCGGGCGGGCCGGGCGGGCGGCGGCGGGATGTGAGGGGGCGGCGAGATGTGAGGGGGGCGGCGAGATGTGAGAGGGCGGGAAGTCAAGGGGCGGTGAGATGTGAGGGTGGTCAGTTGTGGGTGTGCGTGGGTCGGCGTGGGGGGGTGGGTGGGGCCGGCTGGGTCCCTCCTGGCCGAGCTGGAGGGGGCGGCGGACTAAAAAATCCGCCGAGGGGGCAGGGCCCCCCCGCTCCCGGTTTCGTTTGCTGTTGCACACGGCCTCGGAGTGCATGGTGAGGAACTTTCTAACGTTGGCACAGTATGCGCAAGCATGTCGATACCTCGACGCCCCCTCCCCATGTGTCTCGCCGGCGCCTGCCCGGTCGCATGAGGCGGGGTCGCGGTTCCAGGAGGGGCATGGGGCGCCGTGGGATTCCCGGAGGTAGGGCGTCCTGGTGTCGGTCTGGGGGCGGGGGAGGAGGGGTCTGGGGGCGGGGCGGGGGGGGTCGGAGGAGCGGGGGGGGGATGGGGAGGGCGCCTGTGGGTGTGGTGAGGGCCTCCATCCTGAGCATGTTGATGGCGGCGGGGTCGTGCCAGCCGTGTGGGAGCCTACCGTCCGCGATCCATGTGAATACCGTCTCGGAATAACGGCGGACGGTAGCCCAGGGGTGGACGAGATTGTCTCGGTGGATGGTAAGGGCGTGGTGGCTGAGTCCGGGAAGGGAGTGGGCGGGGAAGGCGGGGTGGGCCTCGAGCATGCGGAGGGCGAGGGTGTACTCGTCCTTGGTCGCCTCCCCTCGCTTCACCGCCTTTCTCTCCGCCCCCCGCTCTATGAGGTCACAGGGGAAGATGTAGTGGGGGAAATACCTTTCCGTCGACCGGCGTTGTGTGTGTCGGCTGAGTCGAGTATTTCCCGGACAGCGTCTGCAGCGGAGGTGGCCGAGTGGGCGTGGGCGTCGCGGTAGTGGAGCGGGGGCGGGGCCTCCGAGGTTTGAGAGGCGGATGCCCCCCCCCTGGTGAAGCGGTTGTAGTCGGGGTGAATGGCCCCCGGGGCTGCCGGCAGGGGCGGCGGAGGCGGGTGAGCCCCCCCCACGGTGTGGCGGGGCGTGCGGGGGGCGTCGATGTGCTGAGGCGGCGCCGGCGGGGGCGCGGCGGCCGCGGCGGGGGCGTGGTGGGGCGCGGCTCCGCGCTGGTCCCGGGCGTCGATTATGTCGAGCCTCGCCGTCATGCGTTCCATGGACGCGACTGTGTCGAGTAGCGTGGCCTGCATGGTGTGCCCCCATTCCGATGGGGGGTCGCCAGGGGCGGTCCTCGGGAGAGGGGCGGCCTGAGGGGGCGAGGAGGGCGCGGATGAGTGTGTCGATCCGGTCGATCCCGCCTCGGAGATGCGCTGTGCCTCCCTGCGGGCGGCGCGCCTCCCCCGGCCTCGTCCGTTAGGCATGTTGGGCGTGTAGAGAGATGAGGCCAAAGAAAAAGAGGTGTGAGGTGCGGAGTCTGTGGAGGCAGGAGGGCGAGTGGCCGGAGGAGAGGCTGGAGGCGGTTATAAGGGAAGGAGAAGGGGGGGGTTATGTAAGAGAGGGAGAGAGCTGGAGGACAGAGGAGGGGGGGGAGAGAGAGGGGGGGGAGGGGTGCGTCCTCCCTCACCTCGCATCAACCGCAATGCGAGCATTACGATAACCATCAACCTGATGTATTTAATTATAAATCGGGACAAAAGTTCAGAACCATGAGACTACAAATGAAGAGTTTAGATGCAAAACCCCATAAACGCCAATTCAAAAATTGAGATAAAGACCTTCGAAAATATATTTGTTTACATTCTTACTATTTTATTCATCGCTCCATAATCATATGATCATAAGACAAGTGGAATTAGTGAATTTTAACATTATTTTCAGGCAAAACCCTGTTACTTAATCTTCATTTGTGTACTGGTGTTTACAGGGATTTGCGCTTGAACTCTTCATATATAACTATAATACAACACACCATAGTCCACCATAGACAGGCCGCCCTTCGGTGGTTGTCTGCACGTGATCCAAATTTAGCACAACCGGAAGTCACCAGTGCGTGCCGGCGCACACTGCGCATGCGCATGGCTGCATTGGATGTTTGGAGACGTGCATTATTTAAGGAAGCTCCTTCCTCCCGGCTTCCTATTGGGAGGGTGTATGGATGTGGGTGTGTGAGTATGTGTGTGGGGGTGGGTATGTGTGGGTCTGAATGAATGTGAGTGAGTGAGCGAGTGAGGGTGTGAGTTGGGTGTGTGGGGGGTGAGTCGGTCTGTGTGAGGGTGAGTGTGTGACAGCCTCTCAGTGAGAGTTTTAAATAGCATTAGAAAACTATTGACCATGTGGTAGATTTGTTGGGTTATACAGAGAACATTGTTCCTATATATTATTCATAATTAAATAAATCAAATATGTAAGAGCTATAGAATGATATGTCATCTTTAGAATATCATGGTGAATTAAAGTTCCATAGTTACTAACAATCTACTTAATCAAAGTACTTCATGTAGTAAAACACACCCCAGGTATTAACCTTTTAAGCGTAGCCCTACAAGCTACTGGCCCTGTCACATTACAACGTATCATGCAAATGTGAAGATTATCCATTTGGTTTATGAACCATTTGTCACCACATAGAAGGGAATACTGAGGCAATTAACCGTTTGGCTTATTAACATTTTGTCGCCACATAGAAGGGAATACTGAATATCTTTAATAGAATATCTTACTGCGGCAACCAACTCAAACGCGAAACCAGAACGAGGCAGCATTCTGCCCGGTCATGCTTCAGCACTCAGAAGACTCCATGCAGCTGACAGTCGCTTGTAAAACAAGGTTAACTGCCTCTGTGCGGCGGTCACGTGATGCAACCAGTCACTGTCTTATTTGACCTACGCTCTGACGTCACTAGTGGGTTATCGGTATGTTGGTTGGTTGTTGGAGGTTTACGTCCTGGCTACATCTAAGCTCAAATCAGGGCGGGTACCGACTTGTGACAGTGTACACTATATTGCCATGTTGTATTGGTGGAAAATGTGAATAGTTACATCACCATGACTTTATAGTGCTGCCCCCCTGGGAAATCAGGCCCGATATCCCACTCGGTCAGATTATCCTGACACTGAGCTAACCAGTCCTTGCCTTATCCTATTAATGCCGAGCGCCAGGCTAGGAAGCAACAAGTATCAATTTTTTAAATCATTCGATTGACTCGACCTGGAACCGAACTCCCGACCTTCTGCCTGCGAGGCCTGCGCTCTGCTGATCAGGCCACCGCGCCCGGTCCCCAGGGGGATTTATCAATGTAAGCACATCAAAATTGATACACATGGGGAGCATCCATTGCGTATGATTCCCAAATGTCTCTAGACCTGGCAAAGAGATTGAGCTTTATTAAATATGTTGACATAATCAGAAATCTTGATGTGCCTTGTTAATAAATAGCTTGTTTGGTTTCTTTGGTTTTACTATTAGGATATCACCCGGGTTGCCATGACAACCCGCACACAGCATATTGATTTGCAACTATGCTAGTACTAGTAGGCTAACATAATAAATATTTTTCTTCTGGGTAACAATTCGATTGATATCACTATAGGATGAAGCATAGCGGTACTTAATTTATACATATAAATCCTTTATTATTTTGAAGAATAAAAGTATTAACAAAATAAATGTATAGGTGTACATGCTCTAAACTATTCTGTCATAGCATGGATGGAAAACTAGTGTTTTTCTTCTTCTGAAAGTTACTGGAAATCACTTATTCAGACAACTACTAGAGCTAACAAAGATACTAAAACTGTCTACAATTAGTGGCATCCTTTATGTTTTTGATGTTTGGTGGGGTAACCTGGTTTGTGTAGTCATACAGACAACTGTAGTCAATAGTCTCTCTTTCTCATGAAGATTTATACTACCTATTATGGATAAGCCTGAATAGGCTTGTTTTCACCATTAGACAGTTTGTCGATAGAAAGCCCAAGCCTACACTTTTACCGACCCAAGGGATTTTTTACCTCCCACACCACATAGACATGGTATGAGAGCAACTGGCCTTTTTTGATGCTGTAAGATATATACAGCGATGGAAATCCAAATTGGCAGAGGTGGGGGCACAGGGAATTGAACCACTGACCTTCAGATTAGGAGTCCGACCTAGAAAAAAGTCAGACACTCTAACCACTCCGCCACAGAGTCTCAGGCCGGAAGTGACTTGGTTGCCTGTTTAATTCCACTTCTCCTCACCAGAGGTCGCATGTAGCAGTGGGTGGGTAGTGAGTGTCGTTTCAATCTCGCTCTCCATCCGTTGTTGGCAGGAATTAGTAGGGAAGCTAAGTCGCGACTAGATTACATGTATTTTAGACATGGCACACCAATTTGGATTTCAAGGAGTTGGGGGAGCGTTCAGGCGTTAAAGTGGGTGGCACTGAAGGGTACAGTAAGAGCACAGATAATGGAACTAGCGGGTGAGTACGACGAGAATAACTAACGTAGAAATGTGGCCCAAGTTAGAAATGGTAAGGTTATTATTGCAGGCTAGAGGTGTCACTTATGGGTAGCACTAGTGTCAGCTGTGACTAAAGGCCCTGTCACACTTTACCCGATCGAAGAAACGGATTGAAACTGAACAAAGTCCGTTGATATCCGGCAAAGTCCGGTTTGTGTCCATTGCATATCCGTTGATATCCGTTGATATCCATCGATATCAAGCCCGATTTGTTACAACTTTTGAGCATGCACACAACTTGTAACGGATTGTGCCGGACTGACGTATGCGGTTATTATCCGTTACCATCCATTCCCCATCCATTCCCTGTCCGTTACCCATCCGTTCCCATCCATTACTGTCCGTTCCCGTCCGTTAAATATCCATTACATGTCCGTTGCCGTTCGCTATAGTTATTTTTGTATACTGAATTGTCCTTTGATCGTTAGATACATTATAAACTGTTACCATCCATTACCGTCTGTTACCCATTTGTTACCGTCTGTTACCCATCCGTTACTGTCTGTTGCATAATCGATACATTTCAAGTCCGAATCACACCGGATTAAAATATTTTTGTCCGGGTCTGTCCGTATCTTCAATGCGGTAAAGTGTGACAGGGCCTTTAGATTTGTGTTTGGGAGGTTGACATGGATATATGTTGAGTGGAGCGAAGGTGGTGCAACACCGAAATGTGTGAGTGTGAATGGGGGGAGTTTGAGGTGGTGTAGCAGGAGTGACAACCTCATTGAGAGTGAGACTGAGTGGCTATCTGAGTGTGTCAACACTACAACCTGGGAAATAATGGCCAAGGACGGGAGTCCATGGTGTGTTTCTATTCATAAAGCCAGAACACAGTTTGAAACTGATAGTACATCTAAAGGCCAGTCACACCTTACCGGATTGGAGAAACGGACAGAAACCAGACACTGTCCGGTGAAATAGGGCAATGTATGGTTTATATATGGTTGGCATCCGGCGTGTCCGTTATCTGTCCGGTTTTGTCTGGCGGTGTCCGGGACGAGTTTTGAGCATGCACTAAACTTGTACCGGACACCGCCTGACTGAGGTGTATGGTTGGTGTCCATTTTAAGTCTGTTTAGTCTGTTTTGTCCAGTTCATTGCTGTTACCCATCCGTTACGTCTCCGGTTTGCTTCCTGCAGAGTCCGTTGACGTTTTTTTTTATCTGTTTTTGGCGCGTCCTTGATCAGTCCGGTAGGTGTCCGGTAGGTGTCCGGTTGGTGTCCAGTTGGTGTCTGGTCCGTCTGTTTGACATTCGGTTTTCACCTGTCGGTTGACCATTGCATGTCCATTGTTATCCGGTGTCGTCCGGTTATCGTCCGGTTATCGTCCATTTATCGTCCGATTATCCTCCGGTGGCTATTTGTGAATATATGTTCCTTGTCCGTTGAAAGCACAACATTTCGACACATTTCAATACATTTTTACACCAGGCACCAATGGACTAGACAATGCTTTGTCCGGTGGTGTTCAGTACACAGTCCGGTAAGGTCTGACTGGGGCTTAAAGCTAAGCAAAAGCGTCAGCCGAGAAAAGATTGTCACCTTCATCTACCATGCTCTCTGACAGCAGCTACAAACACAAGTCCAATGTGCCGCCGCACATTCCGAGCACAAATTGGACTCATCAGTTATTGACCAGCTCACAAGATATGATGAGTTGCTGTCGTCGTTGTCACTGATGGACAACCAAGAGATGTGAGTGTGTGTGTTAGAGTGTTTGATAAGACACGGAGACAGAAAGCTGGTGCCAGTAAGTCCGGAAGGTGTGTGGAAATGCTGTACTAATCTGCACTGACCTCTCAGACAAGGAGCCGCATAGACTGGTAGGACATGAGTAGTGTGATGACATCAGGGAGCCTAGATGGTGTAATGGTTACACAGTGGCCCGGAATTCAAAGAGATGTGGGTTTGAGTCCCACTCTAGGCACAATATTTCCCATTTTCATCACCCCCACTCCTATGCCACTGGTGGCCATGACTATGATCCTGTACAAGCGACATGCTGTATAGTTGTTGAACCTACCCTGTGTATACATGTATATAGTATGTAAGTGCATGGCCTGTACTTATCTAATTGTCAGCATTAAATGACTTACAATTCCAGGGGGATGAGTGTAGTAGTCTGCACTGACCTCTCAGACAAGGAGCCGCATATACAGGTAGGCGTGGGTAGTGTGGTGACATCAGGGAGCTTAGGTGGTGTAATGGTTAGCACACGGGCCCGGAATGCAAAGATATGTGAGTTCGAGTCCCGCTCTAGGCGCAATATTTCCCATTTTCATCACCCCCCACCACAATGCCATTGACAACAGCATGGTTGGACGAGAGCCGGGAGGTTGGGGGCTCAGTGTGTGTGTGTGGGGGGGGGGGGGCTTTAAGGAAGAGGTGGAGTCATGATAAGCCATGCAGGGAACTCAATGCCTTATCATTGCATGCAGATTGCCTGTTGTCACTGACTATAGTTGCATAACTCCATCAGTCCATTACGGATCGCTGTCCAAATTGAGTGTATCAGTGAATGAATTGCCAGAGTAAGGCTGCATTTGGAGTATATATAATATTTCCTTATCTACATCTGTGCCCGAGGTATTCAGCCATTTACATTCACTGACACTTTCCCTTCTGCTTGTAGTTACACATAAAGAATGGGATACAAGAGAACCTTGCCATTTGTCATGAATCTGACACAAATCTGACTATTTCACATTCTCAAGTAAATGTGACTATTGCTATATAATTGTGATCAGCAAGACTGACAATAAATACCACGTTGGTAGACCATGGGATCGTGGGTTCGAACCCTGGTCAATTCAAACCAATGACTTAACAATTGATACGTGTCGCTTCCTAGCCAGGCGCTCGGCATTATTATGATAGGGCAAGGACTAGTTGGCTCCGTTTCAGGATACTGTGACTGAGTAGGATATCAGGTCATGGTGCTGGCAGCCTGGTCTCCCAGTGGGGCAGCACTATAAAGTCACCATGAGTGCGCACCGTCACAAGTCGGTATCCGTCTGATATGACCTTAGATATTGCTAGGACGTAAAACAAAAACAAAAAAAACTAACTATATATATATATATATATATATATATATAGAGATGATCCACATTACCTCCCCTCCAGAACCATCGCGCACAAATTCTGGCATAGCGAACACAACATGATATTGAGATCCATAATAATACTGAAACAAAACACATACATCATGTATATATATATAAATGATCTATATAACCTGTGATCCACAACCATCGCACACACATTCTGCGCAGTGAACACTACATGACATTGATATCCATCCATAATAATACTGATACAATGCACATACATCATATATATAATATATATATACATGATCCACATTACCCGCCTTCGACAACCATCGCGAACAAATTCTGGCACAGCGAACACTACATGACATGATCCACCTATACATGTATTGCATGCAGGCGGTGTGTATATATGATACCCATGGACTGGTCACCACAGACCACCTTCTTCCTTGTGATACACCTATCGTGTACAGATCGTCTACTGTGCTGGTTGTGTGCTTAACACCAGGCGGCGCTGTGTACGGCCGGGATGGCCGGGTGGGAGCGCTGTTTGCGTCCGTCGGCTGATGCGTGTTCACACTGCGTGTCCGGATTAAGCCTCGTCGGCCCGACAAATGACATGTAAATAGAGTCGGGTGGGTCCACAGGGATTAGCCATTAAGGGCATTAAGCCGCGCGTGGTGTGAGACTTCCCCCGCCGCCACCTGCGAATCTTCCGGTCTGTTCCGTTATGTTATGTGCTGTTCCGCTATGTTCCGTTATGTTCCTTGTGTGTCTGTTATATTATGTTATGTTATGTTATGTTACGTTATGTTACCTTATGTTACATTATGTTACATTATGTTACTTTATGCAACGTTATGTTACGCTATGTTACGTTATGTGATGGTATGTTACGTTATATTACGTTATGTTACGTTATGTTACGTTATGTTACCTTATGTTCCGGTATGTTACGTTATGTTATGTTATGTTATGTTACATTATGTTATGTTATGTTATTTTAGGTTATCTTAAGTCATCTTTCATTGTCTTACGCCATGTTCCGTATGTTAGGTACGGTCCGTTCTGTTCCATTATGTTATGTTCCTTCTTTCCGTTCGGTTATCTTCCATTCTGTTCCGTTCCGGTCTGGGCTTACATGTTCCTTTATGTTCGGTTATGTTCCGTTATGTTCCGGTATAGTAGTGTATGTTCCGTTTTGTTCCGTCCCGTTCCGTTCCTTCTTTCCATTCTGTTATGTTCCATTCTGTTACATTATGTTCTGTTCTGATATGTTCCGTTATGTTTCTTTAAGCTCCGCTATGATCCCCTCTGTTCCGGTACTTTCCGATATGTTCCTTCAATTCCGTTATAATCAGTTATGTTATGTTCCATTCTGTTGTGACCAGACGGGATGGCCGAATGAGTTAGAGCGTCCGTCTCCCGTGCTGGTAGATCGTGGGGTCGTGGGTTCGAGTCCCGGTCGAGTCAAACCAATGACTTTCAAATTGATACTTGTCGCTTCCTAGCCAGGCACTCGGCATTATTAGGATAGGGCAAGGACTGGTGTGCTCAGTGTCAGGATAATGTGACTGAGTGGGATACCAGGTCATGGTGCCGGCGGCCTTTTTTCCCAGTGGGACAGCACTATAAAGTCGCCATGAGTGAGCACTGTCACAAGTCGGTACCCGTCCTGATATGAACTTAGATGTTGCTAGGACGTAAAACAACAACAAACAAACAAACAAAACCATTATGTTGTGTTTCGTTTATGTTCCATTCTTTTTGATATGGTCAGTTATCTTCATTCTGTTCTGTTATGTTCCATTCTGTTATTTCAGTTATGCTCTGCTATATTCCGCTATGATATACCAGGCCCCGCTATGTTCCGCTATGTTCAACTTTGTTCCACTCCATTCTGGTCTGCCCAATTCCATTCTGTTCTGTCCCCTACTCCGTTCCGGTATGTTCCGTTCTGTTCCGCTCTGTTCCGTTCTATACCCCAGCCACTTTCTGTGTTGACAGGGGACCCATGACATTAGCGGAGTTTCTCATTGCAACAAACCATGTTCATTCACAGAGTTGAGATTCAAGAGCAGCACATGTATATGAGCCTGTGTCAAAAGGTGCTAACTCTTCATTTTGTTGTCCATAGTAACGATTGACACAAAACAGGACAGAAACGGTTACACTGAAAACACAAGGACATTTGCTTCAAATCAATATGTATTCAATTGGCATTATGAAACACCATGTACAAAACAAATCAGTTTATCCTGGGCAAATGCATAAGTAGATAGTGTTTTGATCATTACTATGGACAAAGTTTTGTCCCATATTGCTTAGCACCTTTTGAGACAGTCTCATATATATATCACATATATATATGATATATATGATATATATATATGTGTGATGATATATCCGTGCTGCATGTTCACTGACTGGCATTAAAGCTGCATAGTCCGATAAAAGAACCAAATTTTCAAAGCCAAAACAATTATCTAGATTTGATCATACATATCTACATCAAAGCCCAGTCACACCTCACCGGATTGAGGAACCGGACAGAAACCGGACACTGTCTGGTGAAATATGGCAATGTATGGTTTATATATGGTTGGCATCCAGCGTGTCCGTTATGTCTCCAGTCGTGTCCATTGTGTATGGTGGGAAGTTTTGAACGCGCACAAAACTTGTACCGGACACCACCGGACTGACATGTTCGGTTGGTGTCCATTTTAAGTCCGTTTAGTCCGTTTTGTCTAGTTCATGTCTGTTACCCATCCGTTATGTCTCCGGTTTGCTTCCTGCAGTGTCCATTGGCGGTGTTGCGGGAATTCCGTCGGTATATGTTTTTGGTACATCCATGAAAAGTCCGGTGCGTGGCCGTTTGGTGTTCAGTCCGTCCGATTGACATTCGATTCTCGTCCGGTTTTTGTCCGGTGGCTATTCATTAATGTACCTTCCTTGTCCATTTAGCGTCCATTTCGTCTGGCGGCCATTGCAACAGTTCGACACATTTCGGTCCATTTTGATACCGAACACCACCGGACTAGACAATTCTTTGTCGGGTTTATGTCCGTTGCTCAAGCCGGTAAGGTGTCACTCGGGCTTTAGATAGTGATGCACTTTTTAAGCATTTGTTGCAAAAATTATATAAAAAAAAGGAAAGTTTTAGTCAATTTAATAGAATATGTTACTTCTGAAGCCTATGCTGTCAGGATGTTAACGTGCTTGCCAAAATTAATTTTGAAGGTTTGTAATTCAAATATGTCGAATGGTAGCCATTTGAAATGAAAGTTGCTTCGAGCTAAAGGGCAGTAGATTGTAAACATCAACCTAATATATTTATCTCAGGAAACTGACAGAAAATCAAAGCCGTCGGTCTATGCAACTTTAATGACTTCTAGAATTGAGCCTTTTAGGAGGATTGTGCTCTTAAT
This sequence comes from Branchipolynoe longqiensis, assembly GCA_030323885.1. NCBI lineage: Eukaryota > Metazoa > Annelida > Polychaeta > Phyllodocida > Polynoidae > Branchipolynoe > Branchipolynoe longqiensis. The sequence continues at coordinate 57,487,387 of CM059192.1, forward strand.
GTCACTGGATTCGGAGTAGAAGGTTGGGCACAGCCTGTCACCTTGGTTACTAAAAGCTGCATAGTCCAATCAAATATCAAATTTTCAAAGCCAAACTAATTATCTAGATTTTATTTTACATATCTAACTTAGATACTGATGCACTTATTAAGCATTTGTTTCTGCGTAGAACGCAATACTGAGTCAATTTAACAGAACCTGTTACTGCAGAAGTCTATGGTGTCAGAGTTTCGGCAAGCTTGCCAAAACTAATTTTCCATGTTTGCACTCAAAATATCTCAAAAGTTTACCATTTAAAATAAAAGTAACTTTGAACTAGTGTAAAGTAGATACTAGTGATCGATCTAATATATTTATCTCAGAAAAAAATACAGAAATTCAAAACCATCAGACTATGCAACTTTAACATGTCTACGTCTTTCTGTATGGTTGGGGGTTTTACGTCCTAGTGCCATCTGAGGGTAACACATTCTCTGAGGTTGTTAATGTCATTGCATTCACCGTAGATGGTTGGGCACAGCCTGTCTGTCACATTGGTTACTTAACATTTCCACATATTTCCGGATGGTTGGGGGATTTGCACACTAGTACCATCTGAGGGGAACGTTCGGCAATTATGTAGAATAGCATGCAATTCTGAATGAGGCCATAATATCAGGATTGATATTCTCAGTATCAGGATAACGCGACTGAATAGCGATAGCGGTCTCTCCATGGGACAGCACTATACAGTCACAATGAGTGTGCACTATCGCATGTTGGTACGCATCCTGTTATGACCTTGGCTGGAGAGTATGTGGTGACTCAATGCTGATATTTACCAATGACGTATGCGTACTGAAGTTACTATCCATCAGAGAGCAGTTGGTGGTGCGAATCAGGAATCAGGAATCAGGAACCAGCAACCAGCAACCAGCAACCAGCAACCAGCAACCAGCAACCAACAACCAACAACCAACAACCAACAACCAGCAACCAGCAACCAGCAACCAGCAACCAGCGACCAGCAACCAGCAACCAGCAATCAGCAACCAGCAATCAGCAACCAGCAACCAGGCCTTTTCCGTAGAGTTTGACGCACAGTGATCTGCCACACCCCACAACATTAACTCTTGATACTGTCATCAGAGGGCTGGTCGGTGGTGGACATCACCTATACTATAAGACCTTTTTCGCAGAGAATGCTGCACAGTATACTGCCACCCCACAGCATTAGCTATTGATACTGTCATCAGAGGGCAGGTCGGTGGTGGATATCATCTATACTATAAGGCCTTTTTCGCAGAGAATGCTGCACAGTATGTTGCCACCCCACATCATTAACTCTTGATACTGTCATCAGACGGCAGGTCGGTGGTGAATATAATATATAATATAAGACATTTTCCGCACAGTATGCTGCACAGTATGCTGCTACACACATTAGTTCTTCCCGCTGTTGTCACACGGCTGGCGAGTTGATGGTGGAAATCGTCTATTGCAGATCTATTTGAAGCTGTCACGTACAGTGTCAACCACTGGATAGACCGCGCTTCTAATATCAACGGAAACTAACAAACCTGGAATGTAATGGGTCACTTTTAATGAGGTTCAAGTACAAACTGTCGCGGAATGTTTGGCGGCCATAAATCTATGCGCCACTGACAGCGGTCCTGCATATCTGCCGTTCTCTCTGCCGCTTGGAGGCGCCACCCCCCCCCCCCCCCACCACCACCATCCACACACCAAGCCACCACTCCTCACCCCCACCACCCTCCACCTCAGGCCGCGCCACCCCCCCCCCCCCCCCATTGCCCCCCCCGCATCCCTTCCCACCTGAATTACCGGCGCCTCTGACTATCTAATGATTCCATCCTGTCAGCCGGACTGGTTCTCACCTGATCATCTCCTCCGACGAAAAACACACACTCGCACACCCACGTCACAGGCACGTTACACTCCACACATCACAAGCCACACCCACTACAGAGCCTTGCCAAATACACCACATGCACACACGTCAGACACACACTGCTACAGAACCCCCACCCGTATACCCATGTTACACATACCACATACACTCAAGTCCACACCACATGCACACCAACGTCACACACAAACCACATGCACGCACCACACGTGCACACGTCACACACACACCACCACCCACACACCCATGTTACATACACGCCACACATCCCCCCCCCCCTGCTCCCCCCGCATCCCTTCCCACCTGAATTACCGGCGCCTCTGACTATCTAATGATTCCATCCTGTCGGCCGGACTGGTTCTTACCTGATCATCTCCTCCGACGAAAGACACACACTCGCACGCCCAAGTCACAGGCACGTTACACTCCACACAGCACAACCCACACGCACTGCAGAGCCTTGCCAAATACACCACATGCGCACACGTCACACACACTGCTACAGAACCCCCACCTGTATACCCATGTTACACATACCACATACACTCAAGTCCACACCACACGCACTGCAGAACTTCATCACACACACCACATGCACACCGACGTCACACACACCACATGCACGCACCACACGCGCAGACCTCTCACACACACCACCACCCGCACACCCATGTTACATGCACGCCACACATCCCCCCCCACACATCCTCATGTTTCAAACACAACATAACCGCCATACACACATCTCAAATGTCACATATTACACACACAACACACACCCTCACGACACACACTTGTCACACGCAATACACACTCACGACACACACATCCTCATCATACACCCATCCACACACCACAACCCTATACAGCACGCCAACAACGGCCGCACACACCCTACAAAGAGACGGGCATCCACACACTACACACACGCACATCCGCCCACACACCCACACACCTCCTCACAAGCAGCTCAAACTTGTTTTACACACAAGTACCCCATCATACCCCCGCCGTTCCAGATAACGTTCCCCCACCAGCCACCCACACACCCACACACACCCACACACCCTCACACACACGCCCACACACACCCACACCCCACACACCTTCGCACCCCACACACCTCCTCATAAGCAGCTCACACTTGTCCTACACAGAAGCCAGCCATCATATCCCCCCGTGCCAGTTAGTGTCCCCCCACCAGCCACCCACACCCACCCCCCCACACACACTCACATACACACCCTCACCCCACACACCTTCGCACCCCACACACCTCCTCATGAGCAGCTCACACTTGTCCTACACAGAAGCCAGCCATCATATCCCCCCATGCCAGTTAGTGTCTCCTCCACCAGCACCCCCCCCCCCGCCACACATACACACCCACACCCCACACACCTTCGCACCCCACACACCTCCTTATAAGCAGCTCACCCTTGTCCTACACAGAAGCCAGCCATCATATCCCCCCGTGCCAGTTAGTTTCCCCCCACCAGCCACCCACACACACCCACACCCGCACACACCCACACACCCACACCCCACACCCCCACATACCCCACACACCTCCTCATAAGCAGCTCACACTTGTCCTATACACAACCCACCCATCATATCCCCCCGTTCCAGTTAACGTTCCCTACCAGCCACCCCCACCCCCACCCCCACACACCCTCACACCGCACAGCCCACACACACCCCACGCGCTGCACCCACAAACACTGGCGGGCTGGTAGCAGGGTAGAGTCTATTTACTGAGGCGGGACTGATCCACGGTAAGGTCGCGAACTACCCTTATCGCTGAATCGTGTCGCTCCCCTAATATCGCCCTGAGCCGCCAGGGGGCAGGTCGAGCGCGCCGCACTACCGGGAGAGGTGGGGTGGGGGGGGGGGCGTTCTTATCAGACGGTGGATGAGGTGGGGAGTGGGGAGTGGGGGAATGGATGGGAGGAGTGTGGTGGTGGTGGGGGACGGGGGGAGGGGGGGGGGGTGATGCCGGTCTTGGTGGTGGCTGGGTGGTGGGGGTCGGGGTGGAGTGGTTGGGAGTGGGGGTCGGGGTGGGGGAAGGAGGTTATGTGTGACCTGAATTCAGTCAGATCCAGCTCCACACACACTCGCACACACTCACACACACTCACACACCATCACAGTCACACAACACACACACACATACTCACACACACGCACTGACACGCACTCACACACACTCGCGCACACACACGCACACTCACACACTCACATAAGCCCTCACACACACTCACACACACTCGCACACACTCACACCCACTCACATACACTCACACCCACTCACATACACTCACACACTCACACACACTCAAACACACTCACACACACTCACACACACTCACACACACTAACACCCACTCACACGCACTCACACACTCAAACCCTCACACACAGTCACACACACTCACACATACTCCGATACACCCACACACTCACACATACTCACACACACACACTCACACATACTCCCACACACTCCCACACACTCACAAGCACTCACAGACACTCACACACATACACACACACTCACCCAAACCCTCACAAACAGTCACACATACTCCCACACAACCACACCCTCACACACATTCACACTCACATACTCACACACACTTACACACACGTATTCATACACACATCTGATTTTGCCGACTCCGCGTTCCTCTTCCCTAGACCCTACTCTAAACCCTATACACCGCCACCTATCCTTCTCCCCCAACTCCCTCCCCGCTTCCTCCCCCCCCCCCCCCCCCCCACACTCCTCCTAATAAGACCCTTGTAGACTTCCTTCAATCCACAGCTTGGCGAGCCCGCACAACTGGTTCAAAGGATTCAGAAGACAGAATAGCTGGCGTGTCTTTAATCTAGTTCACACGATGCCTTTCTCTCGCCTCTCTCTTCTCCCCAGCACCCTTCTATCTCCCGGCCTGTCTATCATTTTCTTTTGTCTATTTCCTCTGTGTTCTCACTTTTCTCCTTCTTTGCAGCTTTAGTTTCGCTATCTTCTCTGTCTCTCTCTGTAATCTCTTATCCCTGACCTGCTCTTATCTCTCACTCTTCCTTCTTTCTTCCTTCTCTATCCCTTCTGCATCCCTTCTTGCTCCCTTATCTCTCCTTACTCTTTCCTCCTCCTCTCTCCTTTCTTTCTCCCTTCTCTCTCCCTTCTCTCCTTTCTCTCTCATTTCTCTCTCATGTATCTCCTCTTTCTCTCTCCTTTCTCTCCGTTCTCTCTCCCTTCTCTATCCCTTCTCTCCCCTTTCTCTCTCCCTTCTCTCTCCCTTCTCTCCCTTCTCTCTCCCATCTCTCTCCATTCTCTCTCCCTTCTCTCTCCTTTCTCTCCTCTCTCTTTCCTCCTGCTCTCTCCTTACTCTCCCTTCTCTCTCATTTCTCTCCTTTTTCTCTCTCCTCTCTCTCTCCTTGTTCTCTCCCTTCTCTCTCCCTTCTCTCTTATTTATCTCCCTCTTTCTTTCCCCCTCATCTCTCCTTTCTCTCCCTTCTCTCTCCCTTCTCTCTCCTTTCTCTCTCATTTCTCTCTCATATCTCTCCTCTTTCTCTCTCCTGTCTCTCCCCTTTTTCTCCTCTTCGCTCTCCTTCTCTGTCCCTTCTCTCTCCTTCTCTCTCCCTTCTCTCTCCCTTCTCTCTCCCTTCTCTCTCCATTCTCTCTCCCTTCTCTCTCCTTTCTCTCTCTTTTCTCTTTCCTCCTCCTCTGTCCTTACTCTCCCTTCTCTCTCATTTCTCTCCTCTTTCTCTCTCCTTTCTCTCCCCTTTTTCTCCCTCTTCTCTCTCCTTCTCTCTCCCTTTTCTCTCCTTTCTCTCTCCCTTCTCTCTCCCTTCTCTCCTCATTCTCTCTCCCTTCACACGATCCATTCAGTTTCCATATTCTCTCCCTCTCCCTCCCCCTCACCGCTTTCCCTCCCCTCTCTTTTCCATACCTCCTCCCTCTCCCTCTCCCCTCTTTTCGCTATCTCATCCCATCTCTTTACCAGCTCTTCACATTAGATCCACCGGGCGCGATGACCTCATTGGTAGAGCGAGGTACTCGCATGTGGTAGGTCGGCAGTTTGGTTCCCGGTCGAGTCAAACCAATGACTTTAAAATTGATACTTGTCACTTCCTAGCTTGGCGCTAGGCATTAATAGGATAGGGCAGGTACTCGTTAGCTCAGTGTCATGATAATGTGACTGAGTGGGATATCAGGTCATGCTGCTGCTGGCCTGATTTCCCAGTGGTGCAGCACTATAATCTCAACATGAGTGCGCACTGTCACAAGTCGGTACACATCCTGATATGACCTTAGATGTTGATAAAACATCAAACACCGACAAAGAAAAACACACATTAGATTCCCCAATACGATATGCGTCGAATAAAACAACCAATGAAGGCATACGACTTACTCACCCCAAAGGAAACAGCTGAGTCTGTGCGGGAGGGAGTGGGGTGGTTACTGGGGAGGTGGGAGGGTGCAGCGGTTTGCTGCTGGCATGGCATATTTTCCAGCAGGTTGTTTTGGGATTGAGGGGAACCATGGCGATCCCCCCGGGCTGTGTAGTCGATGGGTGGGAATGAGGCTGGGGGAGGTGGGTGTGTGGTTGGGAGAGGGGGAGGGGGAGGGGAGGGGGAAGGGGAAGAGGGAGGAGGGGTTTTGCCGTGTTGTGAATGACTGCAAGCCATACTACTATTAGATCTGTTTGAGCTGTACAATATGAATAGTTACATCACCATGTTGTATGGATGCGCAATATGAATAGTTACATTACCATGTTGTATCAGGTACAATATGAATAGTAACATCACAATGTTGTATGGCTGTACAATATGAATAATTACATTACCATGTTGTATCGGGGTACACTATGAATAGTAACATCACAATGTTGTATGGCTGTACAATATGAATAATTACATTACGATGTTGTATTTGGGTACACTATGAATAGTTACATCACCATGTAGTATGGCTGTGCAATATGAATAATTACATTACCACGTTGTATTGGGGTACAATATGAATAGTAACATCACAATGTTGTATGGCTGTACAATATGAATAATTACATAACCATGTTGTATTTGGGTACACTATGAATAGTTACATCACCATGTAGTATGGCTGTGCAATATGAATAATTACATTACCACATTGTATTGGGGTACAATATGATTAGTTACATCACAATGTAGTACGACTGTGCAATATGAATAACTACATTACCATGTTGTATTGGGGTACAATATGAATAATTACATTACCACATCGTATTTCGGTACACTATGAATAGTTACATTACCATGTTGTCTGGCTGTGCAATATGAATAGTTATATTACCACATTGTATTTGGGTGCAATATGAATAGTTACATTACCATGTTGTATTGCTGTATAATACGAATAATTACATTATAGCAAAATACCACCACTGATAAGTGATATTTATATCATGTTACACACAATATGTATATATATATATATATATATATATATATATAAAGACCTCCGCATTATTAAAAATGTCACCAGTGATATTAACATTACATTGCTCACTATATGTATATATATATATATATATACATACATAGAACTGAATTGCATTACAAATCCCACCAATTATATTGATATTGCATTCCTCATTCTGTATACTTATAACAAGAATTGCATTTCATTACAAAGTCTTCCATTGATATTCCCATTGTTTTCCCACTTCTATATGTGTCTATATACTTTGAACTGTGTTTTATTCAAAGTTCTACCTAAGATATTACTGCTGATGCCTCCCATAGCAGTCAAAGGATTTTAATAAAGTAAATATTGTAAGGGTTAGAAGTAAGAGTACTAAATTCTGTGTGGAGAGTAACAGTAAAGCCTTGCATTTACCGAGTTCAGACTATGTACACAATGGACAGGTATAACTATATATCTACATTTCATATCCCTATCTGCCTTTTAAGTCATAGACAAGTTGATCTATTGAAATATGAGATCCTTATATCTGTCTACATCGAAAACATAGCAGGTGCATTTCCATAGCTACAACGTGAATAAGCGTCTATACCCAACTCATGTGTCTTTGCATATTTAACCTATGGGCGAGTCGCCATCACTCTATCACCATGACACAACTGTGGTCTTTCCAATATAGGACGATAGATCCTGATATAGCACGGCACCAGTTGCCAATCAACGGCTGTCACTGCGGAAGGGTTATCAACAGAGAGAATTTGTCACCAACATCAATCCAGCACCAAATGAAGTGACGCATATTAAGCGGTTGTTGCCTGGTATTGGCTTTGAGCACCAATATCTTACTTATGCTAAAGCTGCATAGTCCGATGCACTGTCACATTTTCAAAACCAAGACGCTTATCTAGATTTGATCTGCCATATCAAACTTAGATACTAGTGCACTTATTAAGCATGTGTTGCCACATAGAAGGGCATACTGAGTCTATTTAATAGAACCTATTCCGGCTGAAGTCTATAGTGTAAGAGTTTTTATGTGCTTGCCAAAACTAATTTGACACGGTTGCACTCCAAGAAGCTGTGTCATACTCACAATCCTTGGTGAGTATGACACAAACCGCAGCCACTTTAACACAGACACAGCTTCTTATTTGTTTACTAACAAATAAGAAGCTATTTGTTAGTAAAGTTACTTCAAGTGAAGTATGGTAGATTATAACAATCAATTTAATATATGTATCTCAGAAAAATGAGAGAAACTCAAAAACATTGGACTATGCAACTTTTATAGCTAAGTTCTGTTAATAACTAAACTCTGTTATGAATCAAACTGTGCTATTAACCAAATGTGGTTATAGTTTATTAACCAAGTCACTTTTAAATTTGATTAAACTAGATGTTTTATTATATTTTTCAACTCAAAGGTAGCAGTAAAATATGAAGACATATACAAAGAATAAATGTTGCTTCTCAGATTGTGAAATTAGGCTCTCATTTCATCAACCTGCTTTTTCGACCGTTTTTATATAGGGCTGGTCTTCACCTGTGTACTGCGAGTACCAGGTGAATCCTTTATCTAGCAAAAAGTCTGACACCATAGGCTTCTGTGGTAATATGTTGTATTAACTTGCTTCCAGTATCTAAGTCGAATATGTAGAATCAAATCTAGATAATTGGTGTGGTTTTGAAAATTTGATATTTTCAGCACTAAGAAAGAAAACCTTGTGTTGCTGGTAGTCCGGCCATTCATGGGCTCTGCTCAAGACTTCATTCCGAGTTACTGAGCGCAGTGAATGCCAGACGAGGACTCACCAGTGCACTGTGTACCGACAGGTCAAACAACAGCAATCCATCTGTTGAACTTGGTGATTATGACACAAACACCATGGTGGTTTTTACACAAACATCAGACCAACTGTTGGACTAAGGTGATTATGACACAAACAGCTCGCCGTATGTTAGCCCTGGTGATTATGACATGAAGAGCACACCAACTTTTGGATGTGGTGATTATGACAGAAACGGCACGCTATAGGTTACAACTGATGATTATGACACAAAAAGCATGCCAGCTGTTGCACTGGGTAATTATGATACAGACAGCACACCATATGTTTAACCTGGTGATTATTACACAAACAGGGGGCCACCTCTTAGATAGACTTGGTGAGTATGACACAAACACCAAGCCAGCTATTGGAGTTTGTGAATATGATACAGACAGCAGGCCATTTGTTAGACCTTGTCATTATAACACAAACAGCACACCAGCTCTTAGGCACATTGGTGATTATGACAGAAAGGGCGCCCCATAGGTTATAACTGATGATTATGACACAAACAGCATGCCAGTTCTTGCCCCTGGTAATTATGATACAGACAGCACACCATATGTTTAACCTGGTCATTATTACACAAACAGGGGGCCACCTCTTAGATACACCTGATGATTATGACACAAACATCAAGCCAGATGTTGGCCTTTGTGAATATGATACAGACAGCAGGCCATTTGTTAGAGCTTGTCATTATAACACAAACAGCAATCCACCTCTTAGACACATTGGTGATTATGACAGAAAGGGCACGCCATAGGTTATGAGTGATGATTATGACACACACAGCATGCCAGCTGTTGCATCTGCTAATTATGTTACAGACAGCAGACCATATTCCTAAGCTCTGGTTTAGTACACAAACAGGGGGCCACCTCTTAGATACACTTGGTGAGTTTGACACAAACGGCTAGCCAGCAGTTGGAATTTGTGAATATGGTACAGACAGCAGGCCATTTGTTAGACCTTGTCATTGTAACACAAACAGCACACCGGCGCTTAGACACACTTGGTGATTATGACACAAACAGCATGCCATAAATTAGTGTTATACCTTGTGATTATAACACAAACAGCACACCAGCTCTTAGACATACTTGGTGATTATGACACAAACAACACACCATATCATACTGTTATACCTTGTGATTATAATACAAACATCACACCAGCTCTTAGACACACTTGTAGATTATGATACAAACAGCATGCCATACATTAGTGTTATACCTTGTGATTATAATACAAACAGCACACCAGCTCTTAGACACACTTGGTGATTATGACACAAACAGCAGGCCAGCTGTTGGACTTTGTGATTAGGAGAAAAGCTGAGTATTGATTTATTATTAAAACCTGGCGGTTTCGTGTAATCCCTTTGCGCACCACTTATGGGATCATCTCTGAACGCGCATGCGCTCTCCACATACACAGTTGTTTCCGGATTACCCACAATCCACCGCCATACCGCGCCAGCCACCACCCCCTGCCAACCGTCGCCACCCGCCGCTACCCGGCGCCACTCACCGCCACCCACCGCCACGCCACCACAAGCCATCATCCCCCACCACACGCCACCACACGCCACCACACGCCAAATTCCCATACACAATCGTCAGACCACAAAACCAACCCAGACAACGTACACACTACCAACCCACCACCACCAACCACCAACACCAGCAGACTATCACTACCATCAGACCACTCATGCCCCACCAACCATGATGCTCCCCCCACCCCCACCCCCGCCCACAACAACCCCCACTATTGCTACCATTACCTTCTATCCTGGCACCTGATGCCACACCAGTAGGCTCTACTACATACAGTCCATCTGATTTCACTCTCACATCTCCTACACTCTCAGTCAGTCCTTCCCCCACACACCTCCATCACCACCCACACACACACTCACACCCACACCCACACCCACACCAACCCCCACCACCACCACCACCATCACCTTCTGTCCTGGCACGTGATGCCACACCAGTAGTCCCTACTACATACATCCCATCTGATTTCACCCTCAGTCTCACATCTCCTGCACTCTCAGCCAGTCCTACCTCCCTCCCCCCACCTTCCCCCACCTCCCCCCACACCCCCCGGGTAACCGATCCCCACGCTGGCTGCATGTGACACGAGGTCGGTGACTGTTTGACCTCTGTCACCCTGCCCCACTACTCACCACCCAACAGCCACCAATACCGTCCTAAAGTAGGCAGCTCCCAACGCTCACCCAAAAGCAACACCAGCAACCAACAAACAAAAAATATACAACACCCAACAATAGTTCACACATATCAATCCCTGATGTCGATATACCGAACTAAACCCACAATACTGCTGAAATGTAGAAAATGCCGAAGCCTGCGCTTTGCGTAAGCAACAACTCCCTAACTACCCTCTTGACTGGCACTATATTTCTCTCCGGCCCTTGGGCGGATTTAGCCGGCGAACTGTGTGTGAAGTGGCCCAGGAACTACTTACTGGCGACGCACTGATATTGTTGGCACGCGGCATCTCCCCCGGGGCGCTGGTCGGTGATGGTTCAACTGGGATCGTGTGCGCCCAGCAGTCATTAGGAATTTGCACTGCAAATAAACTGTACCAGCACAGCCGCCCGTTCTACCAGTGCAGCGTCACAACTCAACCCTGTACTCCTCGATTATGTTCCTCCCTGGCGCATTGGTGGTGCCCCCCCCTACCCCCCTGAGCTGTCGGGGTAATTAGTGGGCGGGCCCCCCTCGCACTACATACACTGTGTAGAGTGAGATGAAAAGAGATTGCATTTAATCAGCATTACATAATATGCAACCACATTAAAGCTGCATAGTCCGATGAAGCATAACATTTTCAAAACAAAAATAATGATATAGATTTGACTCTATATATCTCACTTAGATATTGAAGCACATATTAAGCATTTATTGCCACATAGAAGGAAACACTGAGACAACTTGATATAACCTGTTACTGTTGAAGCTTATGGTGTCTGAGTTTTGGTGTGCTTGCCAAAACTAAGTTTACATGATTGATTTTCAAATATCTCAAAACTTATCCATTTAAAATAAAAGTTGCTTCAACCTGAAATAAGGTAGATTATAACGATCAATTTAATATATTTATCTCAGAAAAATTACCAAAACGCAAAACCATCGGACTATGCAACTTTACTTGCGAGTTTCTGGGGAAACCTCATTGGAAAATAGCTAAATTTATCTCAGTGATACCTTTTCTTTGTTATTCTATCTGTCTTAGAGAATAAACCTGAACAACTTTTAATGCAGCCTTTTCGCTATCACTGAATTAGATTGAAAACACATCCACCAAGTGGAGTGGGTAGGTTTATGATAATCAAGACCCAGCTTTGCGAGCCCACCAACAACTGATCGCATGATGCATGCAATGCAGGCAATTTGGAGGACGCCTGCTGGAGTTGTGCATGCGGGAGGGGTTGAAAAGCCAAGATGCATTTGTATTGTTGGTCAGGGTCGGGATTGGTTATCGATGACTTTCAGTCAATTACAAATAGTTAGTCTGAGTCCACTATGCAGACAAAGAAACTTATTTATTTTGGCCACATCATTCGTCAGAGTTCAATATACTGTACATTGTTGGAAGGGAAGGTGACTGGCAGCAGAAGGAGAGGGAGACCAAGAACATCATGGTTTACAAATATTTCACAGTGGACAGGCTTGAATTATTCACAGTCTATCAGAACAGCACACCATCGGGACAAGTGGAGAACCATTGTATCCAACCCTCGACTAGAGGACGGAACGATTGATTGATTGAGTCTGAGCTGCGATTTATTTAGAAGGTCAGCACACAATAGAGACCCTGGGTAACTGGGATTTGGTTGTGATTGGGTTCCTGAATTACTGGGACCTGCACTCTGTTGGGAACCTGGACAACTGGGCCCCTGACACCCTCGTACCCTGGTGCCCTGGTACCCTGGTGCCCTGGTGCCCTGGTACCCTGGTGCCCTGGTGCCCTGGTGCCCTGGTGCCCTGGTGCCCTGGTGCCCTGGTGCCCTGGTGCTATGGTGCCCTGGTGCCCTGGTGCCCTGGTGCCCTGGTGCCCTGGTGCCCTGGTGCCCTGGTGCCCTGGTGCCCCGGTACCCCGGTACCCCGATACCCCGGTACCGCGGTATAACGGTATCCCGGTATCCCGGTTTCCCGGTATCCCAGTATCCCGGGACCATGGGACCATGGGACAATGGGACAATGGGACAATGGGATAATGGGATAATGGGACAATGGGACAATGGGACAATGGGACCATGGGACCATGGGACCATGGGAACATGGGAACATGGGACCCTGGGAAGCTGGCAACCGGGGACCCTGGGAACCTGGGAACCTGGGACCGAGGGTCCCATGGTTCCATGGTTCCGGAGACCCAGGCTTTCAGCTTCCCAGGCTTTCAGGGTCCCATGCGACCAGAACCCCACTCTTTCAGGATCCCACTCTTCCAGGTCCCCAGTCGGCATGGGGCTCAGTCGGCCAGTTAGTGCGCCGGGCCCTCAACAGGCGGGGGGGGGGGGGGCTCAGTCGGTTATCCGTTGAGCACATAACGCTTTTTAATTGACATAATCCGAAAAGCTATAACGCCAACAACAGAGCCCCAAGGCCTTCATCTGGGCACAGCACCATCGGCTGGTCTGGCCGCACAAAGTGTTGCGGATTATTCGCCTGCTTGCTGCTTGTTGTGTGTGGCTTTGTGTTATTCTAGAACAAACACAGCGTGCACAGCGTACAGGTTCACTGGCTGGGGGAGAGGGGAGGGTGGAGGGGCAGGGGAGGGGGGAGAGGGGAGTGGGGAGGGGGGGAGGGGGGCGGGTGGATGGGAGGGGGGAGGGGAAGGGGAGCATTGTTGAAGCTTATGGCCCCGTGACACTATGGCGTATTGCATCAGTGTGTAAAGTCTATGGCTCGAATCTGCGGTTGTGTAGGCAGGCTATAGTGAAATCAATACAGACAAATAGAAAGGAAGAGTATAAAGTGTGAAAGAAGAGAGAGAGTCAAGCCCTCTGGTTTATTATTTATATGGTACATGGATTCAGTGTACAGTATCACCCCACCCTATTCCCCCAATCGGAAACAAGCATTCTTAGCTCTACCAATACTAGGGATCCAGCATTCCTGGTCCCCATGGTTACCAGTGATCTGCCCACCACCACCAAGTTGTTTTGCTCCCCTAGCCACATCCTGCCTTGAGCCTGAGGTAGGCTCTGAGTGCCCCTTGCACCCAGCCCTGCCAGCACTACTATGTCTATTTACATCTCACTCAGGCACCACCAGCATCTATATATACACATACATGCACCTGGTCACTTATGCCTGATCAGTAATAGAACATTTGCAATCCCCCACCAATGCATTAAATCAGAATATTTTACAAGTGTATGCCCAACGTATGAAATAAATTTCAAATTTTCAGCACCTTGGGGTGCGATGCCGTATGACACCGTTTACCAACGGGCTCTTAACGACCTCTACTTATGCCCAACGTACCCATAACGTATCTCAGTGTAACCTGTGTTGGTGCAAAATCACATACGTCGGCATACGCTGAGGCTTTATGGCATAGTGTGACAGGGCCTTAAGCAAATAGGAATCGCAGATAAGAATATTGCTGGACAATTAACTGCTTCAGATGATTGCATTGCATATTGCTGGTTTTTGCGGTAGGAATACATACGAATATGGTAGCTTTGACATCATCTAGTGTGAGTGGGTGTTTTTCTGCTGTTTTGGGGCTTTTTTTTAACTCCACAAATTAGGATCTGTTCATTAAAGAAATGAAACAACATATATGTAATATCGTGTGATAAACGGGTTGGTTGGTTGTTGGAGTTTTACGTCCTGGCAACATCTAAAGTTATATCAGGATGGGTAGCGACTTGTGACAGTGCGCACTCATGCTGGCTGTAATAACCGAGGGGATCGGTGTAATAAAATAATATGACTGAGTGGAAGATTTTATAGGGGGTAGCATAATGGCATCGCAGTGGGGCATCCCTATAGCTATAAGTATAAAGCCTTCTCTACGACGTCGTCGATCAGTATCCACCAGACATTAAATATATAATGCTGTCATCGGAGGAGACTCAGATAGGTTCCAGTGGATAAACCAGCTCACCACTGGGTCTGTCAGAGCTGAAGGTGCACATTGCCCCGACCAGAGGCAGTCCTTGTGGTCACTGCCCTGTGCCCCCACCTCTGCCAATTTGGATTTCCACCGCTGTGTATAACTTACAGCGTCATCAAAGGCCAGTTGCTTTCATACCATGTCTATGTGGTGTGGGAGGTTAAAAATCCCTTGGGTCGGTAAAGGTGTAGGCTCGGGCTTTCTATCGACAAACTGTCTCATGGTGAAAACAAGCCTATTCAGGCTTATCCATGCATGATAGGCAGTAGAAATCTTCAAGAAAAAAAAAACAAAGAAAAAACACACCACACTGAAAAGGGTAGTGGGCGGAGAGATGAAGGTCATGGTGGGGACAACGCATTCACATTTACTTTTTGTGTTGACTTAATATAGTGTGACCAGACGGGATGGCCGAATGAGTTAGAGCGTCCGTCTCCCGTGCTGGTAGATCATGGGGTTGTGTGTTCGAACCCTGGTCGAGTCAAACCAATTACTTAAACATTGATACTTGTCGGTTTCTAGCCAGGTGTTTGGCATTATTAGGACAGGGCAAGGACTGGTGTGCTCAGTGTCAGGATAATGTGACTGAGTGGGATACCAGGTCACGGTGCTGTCGGCTGGTTTCCCAGTGGTACAGCACTATAAAGTCGCCATGAGTGCACACTGTCACAAGTCGGTACATGTCCTGATATGACCTTAGCTGTTGCTAGGACGTAAAACAACAACAAACAAACTTGATATTGTATTATCTTGAAACCAAATTGAATATTACAGTCTCAGTTCCAGAGTGATGCTCTCCTGACACTGATTGTAGTTGGTTGGTTGGTGGAGTTTTACGTCCTGGCAACATCTAAGGTCATATCAGGGGAGGTACCGATTTGTGATAGTGCTCAATCATGGCAACTTTATAGTGCTACCCCACTGGGAAATCAGGCCACTGGCATCATGACCCGATATCCCACTCAGTCACATTATCCTGACACTGAGCCAACGAGTCCTTGCCCTATCCTATTAATGGCAGGCGCCAGGCTAGGAAGTGACAAGTATCAATTTTATAAATCATCGATTTGACTCGACCAGGAACCAAACTCCTGACGTGCCGCAAGCGGGCCTCACACTCTACCAATTAAAACACCACGCCCGGTAGAGCATAAGATGCAGACGTCATCTACACGGCATGCAAAGTCAGGACATCACATGCAGGCGCAGTGCGTGACAAAAGATTCAAACTCATACCGAAATAAAGGGAGGGATTGTGGAAGAGGGGGAGGGGGGAATTATAGTAATCATTGCCGTCAGAATTTCGTGTCTAGCATCCACTAGTACAGTCAGGTCACACATGGTGTATTGTAATGCACATTGCATGGGCATACCGGTATGCAGGTATTGTAATACCTCAGGGAGTTTGACACCCCTGCCCTGCAGAGATGTAAACCACTGCCTTGTGGTACAGGTTCTTGACAGACCCGAAGGCTAAGGGAGCAAACCACAACCACACAATAAATGGAGAGCGGCAGTCAAGTAATGAAAGCAGTCTTTGTCACATTTCGACTGACAGCATGATGATGATGATGATGATGATGATGCATGGGCATTTGATGGTGGGTTGTTGATTAGAGAGTCAACTGCACATCTAGTGGTGCCTAACTGTTACCAGCTTTTCATTGTTAGCTCAGACGGTGTGTGTTGGGGAGAGGAGGGCGGGGTTTATTTCTTGTTGTTTTCCTCCTAGCAACAGCTAAGGTCATGTCAGGATGGGTACTGACTTCTAACAGTGCACACTAATGGTGAGTTTATAGTGCGGCCCCACTGGGAGACCATGCCACCAGCATCATGATCTGATATCCCAGGCAGTCATATTATCCTGACACTTAGCCAACCACTCCGTGCCCTATCCTATTAATGCCGAGTACCTGGCTAGGAAGTGACAAGTATCAATTTTTAAGTCATTGGTGTGACTCAATTAGGGTTTGAAACATGAATCCCACCATCTACCAAAACGGTTGATGGACGCTCAACTCATTTGGCCATCCCGCCTGTTCTGACAGACTATATATGACCATGTACATATATATGACCATGCATATGACAGGTGAAAAAGCTGCATGCCTTCATGATGCGACACCTCAACCCAAATAAGGAACTACTCAAACGGAAGGGGCTACCCTCTATGGAAGATCTTCTGATCAAAAAGAATCTCCGGTGGACTGGACACTTCATGAGGATGTCATCCGACAGGCTACCAAAGCAGATCCTCTATTCTCAACTGTCTTCTGGTTACAGAAAGAGAGGGCGCCCTCATCTCCGGTTCAAGGATACCATGAAGAGAAACCTGATGCTGAGAGACATTAAGACCGACTCTTGGATGCAACTTTCACAGCAGAGAGATAAATGGAGAGCGGCAATCAAGTAATGAAAGCAGTCTTTATCGCATCGCGGCCGACATCATGATGATGATGCCATATATATGACCATGGATATATATGTGATATATAATTAATTATATGAGTATAAAATGAGCAGAGTAAGCTTGTGCTATCATATTGTATTTATTTCAGCATGCTATTTATTTGTGCGACTATGGACCGATCTGCCATTTACTGCGGGACTGATCCGGGCCAGGATAGTTTGGCACCACCAATGCCTGGCCATATGCCAGTCGGTACGGTGTGGGCGTCACATGAGCACATGAGCGCAAATTTTAAACTGAGAGGTCACGCGCGTACCACAACGTGCCAGGCTAGCTTTTGAGATTCTTCTGTTGTAGACTATGCCAAGAGATTTATGTGGCACGTATGTTGCAAGCCACAACGCTGCGGATTCGGAATCGTGTTATAAAAAGAGGGAGTTAACAGAGGCAACCTCTCGGACAACTTGGAGCTGTACCACAAAGATGGCAAAGGCGACTGTTGTGGACACCAGCGCGGAACTGGATATGTGTATGAGCAAAATGTCACTGGCAGACCAACGGAGAGAGACCCTCAGAGAGATTGAGGAGCTTAAACTGGAGGAGGAGCTGAGGAAACCATGGGAGGAACCGGACAGGATGTTAGATATGAGGGAGAAGCGGAATAAGAGCAAGTGGAGACCGACAATGGAGAGAATGATTCAATGGGACAAGCCCTGCTCCATTGAGCTGGGCAAGGCACGGGAACAGGAGCGGCGGGAAACCGCCTGTAAAATATTCTGATAATGATGCATTGGTGGCGGAATGCAAATGTTCTATTTGTGAAACAGGTATACATGGCCAGGTGCATAGATGTGTTTATGTAGTTGCTGGTGGTATTGATTGATTGGTAAATAGACACTGTGGTGCTAGTAATATAGTGTGTAAGGGGCACTCAGAGCCCTACACACTACCCCCTCCCCTCTCTGCTAGTCAGGGGAGCTTGGTGGTGGTGGGCAGATCACTGTAACCATGGGGACCGGGAATGCTTGTTTCTCATTGGTGGAGCTAGAAATGATTGTTTCTCATTGGTGGAGCTAGAAATGCTTGTTTCTCATTGGGAGAATGGGGTGGGGTGATACACTATACTGGATCCATGTCCCATACAAATAATAAACCTGAGGGCTTGACTCTCTCTCTTCTTTCACCCTTTATACTCTTTCTTTCTCTTTCCATGTATTGACTTCACCATAGCCTGCCTACACAACCACCGATTCGAGCCGTGGACTTTACACACACCAGCACGGCTGAGTCGGGATATTCGACTTACGGACGGTCGCGCCCAGGTCATGAGACAGGTATATGGCTATATATATATATATGGCCATGTATATATATGGCCATGTATATATATATATGGCCATGTATATATATATGGTCATGTATATATATATATGTATATGACCATGTATATATATATATGTATATGACCATGTATACATATATATGTATATGACCATGTATATATATATATGTATATGACCATGGATATATATATATATGCATGCAGACAACGTGCATGCGTCATAGACAAATGGCGTAGTATATAAAAGGTATGATTTATAGTAGTGTGGCAGAGTGGGTCGAGCATTAAGCTACAAGTGTGAGAGTGGTAGCTATGGAAACCGGATGTTTATAGCTCTGAACGCACTCTATGAGATACATATATATGTCATCGGGTTGATGAAAATGGGAAATATTGTGCCTAGAGTGAGACTCGAACCCACATATCTTTGCATTCCGGGCCAGTGTGCTAACTATTACACCACCTATGCTCCCTGATATCACCATACTACCCACACCTACCTGTCTATGTGGTTACTTGCCTGATAGGTCAGTGCAGACCACTACACTCGTCCTCCTGGAATTGTAAGTTGTTTAATGCTTACAATTACATACATACAGGCAATGCACTTACATATCCATACACAGGGTAGGTTCAACAACCATACAGCATGTAGCTTGTACAGGATCATGGTCATGGGCACCAGTGTCATGGGGGGTGATGAAAATGGGAAATATTGCGCCTAGAGCGGGACACTAACCCACATCTCTTTGCATTCCGGGCCAGTGTGCTAACTATTACACCACCTAAGCTCCCTGATATCACCATACTACCCCCGCCTACCCGTCTATGCGGCTCCTTACCTGAGAGGTCAGTGCAGACCATTACATATAAATATGTGATGCATAATGCATTATGCCAGTATAAATGCAAGGGTAACATGTACATCCTATCTTTCCTTGTGCGCATTGGTGGAGCGCCCCCCCCTCCCAGCTGTCGGGTATTGCCGGGCGGGCACCCCCTCGCATCAGACTCTGAAGGAAAATATCTATGTATATAGCAGTGTATATGTTGTAGTGTATATATATATTATATATATTATAGCATATATTGTAGCATATATATTTATTGTGGTACATGTCTTGCAATACATGAATTGCAATATTACATTGTGTTCGATAATATATTATGGGAATACAAAGAATGACACTACCACTTAGCAGTTCCCTTCTCTATATTAGTTATATATATATATATATATATATATATAGAAAAATGTATATATATATCGCGATATATATATTGTGCCATACGTACAACTCTGCTATGTGTTTATTGCAGTGGGGGACTCATCTGTTAGGGCTACGTTTTATGTGTTGCTGTATGATTGTGTTGTTACAATATCTGTTATAGGTACGACTGGCTATGATGTGACTGTTCACTGTGATATGTCTGTGCACTGTTATGTGACTTTCACTGTGATGTGACTATTCACAGTGATGTGACTGTTCATGCTGGTGTGACTGTTCACTGTAATGTGACTGTTCACTGTCATGGGACTGTTCACTGGGATGTGAATGTTCACTGTCATGTGACTGGTCACTGTCATGGGACTGTTCACTGCGATGTGACTGTTCACTGAGAGGTGACTGTTCACTATGATGTGACTGTTCACTCTCATGTGACTGTGCACTGCCATGTGACTATACAATGTGATGCGACTGTTCACTGTCATATGACTGTTCACTGTGATGCGACTGTTCTATGAGATGTGACTGTTCACTATGATGTGACTGTGCACTGTCATGTGACTTGGCACTGTGATGTGACTCTTCACGGTCATGTGACTGTTCACTGTAATGTGACTGTTCACTGTCATGGGACTGTTCACTGGGATGTGAATGTTCACTGTCATGTGACTGGTCACTGTCATGGGACTGTTCACTGCGATGTGACTGTTCACTGAGAGGTGACTGTTCACTATGATGTGACTGTTCACTCTCATGTGACTGTGCACTGCCATGTGACTATACAATGTGATGCGACTGTTCACTGTCATATGACTGTTCACTGTGATGCGACTGTTCTATGAGATGTGACTGTTCACTATGATGTGACTGTGCACTGTCATGTGACTTGGCACTGTGATGTGACTCTTCACGGTCATGTGACTGTTCACTATCATGTGACTATTCACTGTAATGTGAATCTTCACTGGCATGTAACTGTGCACTGTCATGTGACTCTTCACTGTCACGTGATTGTTCACTGTCATGTGACTGTTCATTGTGACGTGACTACACTGTGGAGACGACTGATCTCTCGTTATATATCATCTAATACTGTGTGAAGTATACCACTATAATTATGACTGTTCTCGCTATATAAACACGCTCTAATTGCCTTATTTAATTCAATACAATAATTTTCAATTTGACACCAATTTGAAATGCATAGGTAACGTAAGTGTGCTACCCGGTGCGGTGGCCAAATCGGTAGAGCGTGGGCCTCGCGTGCGGAAGGTCGGCAGTTTGGTTCCCGGTCGAGTCAACGCAATGACTTATCAGATTAATACATATCGCTTTGTAGTCTGGTGCTCGGCATTAATAAGGATAGGACAACGATGAGTTAGCTCAGTCTCAGGATAACGTGACTGAGTGGGATATATCAGATCATGACGCGGGTGGTTTGATTTCCCAGTGGGGCAGCACTATAAAGTCTAGTGGGCAATGTCACACTATAAAGTCGAGTGTGCACTGTCACTAGACGGTACCCGCCCTGATATGACCTTAGATGTTGCCTGAACGTAAAACTCCAACTACCAGCCAACCATGGTATATGGCTATATATATAGCACCCGAGCTATATGACTTTGACAGAGCATTTGCAGGGAATGAGGGGAAATACAAATATGACCTTAGATGTTGCTAGGACGTAAAACAACAACAAACAACAAGCAAATATGGAGATTTTTTAGTAATTGCTTATGGCATGATATTGGTTTAGGCGTTGGGGTATGTGAGCGATGTTGGGGGTGGGGGTGGGGGGGGGGGAGATGGGGGGGAGGCCAATGCTGATGATATCAAACCTTCTAATCTCGCATTGCATATCAGCATGGCTATACCACTCAGGACCCAAGCCCCATATCGTGCAATACACTTTAATATCGCAGTGTATTGTGCTATTGTTTGCAACCAGAACTGGCTTCTATGCCATTAGTTTCCGCGATGAGGGAGGCTGGTTGTTGGAGTTTTGCGTCCTGATAACATCTAAGGTCATACCATGACGGGTACCGACTTGTGACTGCATACTCATGGTGACTTTATAGTCCTGCCCCACTGGGAGATCAGGCCGCCGGCACCATGACCCGATATCCCGCTTAGTTACATTAGCTTAACACTGAGTTAATCATTTCTTGCCCTATCCTATTAATGCCGAGTGCCAGGCTAGGAAGTGACACTTTTAAAGTCATTGGCTTGACTCGAATGGGAACCAAACCCCGGACCTTCCGTATGGGAGGACCGTGCTCTACCGCGCCCGGTACGATGAGGGAGGTGTGGAGGGGGAGATGTGGGGGTTGGTGGAAAAGGAGCAGTGACACCAGACGGCGATGTTGAGGTGGGAGTGGGGAAGGGGATGAGGGGAGAGGGGGGAGGGGGAGGGATACAGTTCATAACACGCACAATGAAGATTATCATTTCCTCCAGTAACTCAACCACGTGACCTGCTCCAGGCTACATCATTCTGGTGGGTAACTCACCCTGAAATCCCCCCACAAGCTCACACTCCTTTACACCCCGTCACACCCTCTCCAGCCCCCCACACCCCATTCTATACGTTCACACGCTCACACCCTTTCACACCCCCTCACACCCCTCCACATCACATCACACCCACTCGTGTCCCTCACACCATCTCCAGCCACCTTACACTCTCTTCTATCCCCTCACATTCTGTCCGCCATTACACCACCACCTGTCAGCCACACACCATCCAGCCCCGTCAGCCCCCGCTCTACCCCCCCCCCCCCCCCCACACACCCTCACACACCCTCACATCCCATCACACCCCATCACACCCCCTCACACCCCCTGACACCCCATCACACCCCATCACACCACTCAAACCCCCTCACACCCCCTCACACCCACTCACACCCACTCACACCCCATCACACCACTCACACCCCTCACACCCCCTCATACCCACTCACACCCCCTCACACCCCCTCACAACCCATCACACCCACTCACACACCCTCACACCCCCGCACACACCCTCATACACCCTCACACACCCCCACACACCCTCACACACCCTCACACCCCCTCACACACCCTCACACGCCCTCACACACCCACACACCCACTCACACCCCCTCACACCCCCATCTACCCCCTTCACATCCCCTCTCAACCCTCACCCAGTGACAACCCATCCACCCCCCCACAACACCCTGCCATCTCCCCACCCTTTCCGGTTAAGACCTTGTCTTCCACACTCAGTTCCAATTAACATGCGAACCTACGCGAATATTTGGCAATTGAATCTGAGAATCTAGCATGGCGTTGGAATGGGATTGATTTCAATAATGGCATCGTGTCATGCACCGTTGATTATTGATAATTGATTATTGAACTTGAAGCCAGAAGTGGGAGTTCCGATGACCAATTGTCGGTGGGTGTGAGGCGGACTTTGTTCACTTCGTTGTACACTTCCGGTTGCCTATGGCGTGTAGGGTTGCCTAGGCGGTGTGGGAGAGTTAGTGTGGACCAGTGATTTTGGCTCATAAACATGGGGAAAGCATGTACTGTGGATACGCTGGGGGAACTATACAACTTCCGATATTTTCATCGTGAATGTTGTAGTCGTAGTCGTAGTCGTAGTCCACATCTATCGCATCGTGTGAAAATTTGATGTTTGCATCATACCGCGTAGCTTTAAGATAGTGTATATATATATATATATATCTGTGTGTGGTATATAATTGATTATGTGAATATAAATAAAGAATAGTCCCTAATGTTTTTCGGTGTCCCTGTCCGGGCACCTCTCGCTTCCGAACACCCCTTATTCTCTGCAGGCTCTACGGTAGCCAGGCGCTCTCTGCTTCCCGCCGACTGGGAACCGACTCCAACGGTCTCTCGGCTGTCACTTCAAATTAAATATATGTGATGTATTAGCATTATGCGAGTATAAAGCTACAGAATGAAATTGTTATTATTAATTGTAGTATTCATTATCTACCAACCACTATTCTCTATGTATTCACGTCTTCTCCTACATCCCGGTACTGGTGGCGCGACGAGAATATATGTGCTCTATAATCCATTATGGGAATATAAACAAGGACACTACCGATCTTCAGTTCCCTATGTAATAGTTGGCACTTATCCTATCTAGCTGACCCTGTTATTATGACATAGACCATGGTGGTGCCCCCTGTGAGCGGCCCTGTGCACTGTATGCCAGCTGCGCCTGGCCTTATCCATATATGCATGTGTGTGATATATGCATTATGTGAATGTTAAGGTGCGGAAGGGAATGTATTAGTATCCATTATTAATCATTATTATTCTTTATTAACCATTATTATTCATTATTATGCATTAGTATGCATTATTATCAAGTATTATCCAGTGTTAACCATTATTACCCATTATTATCCATTAGTATCCATGTATTAGCGATTACTACTCGCAATGTATTTACTCCGTTCCTTCCATCCTGGGACTGGTGGCGCCACCACCGGCCCACACCCTAACTACAGGCGCGCACATTGTCATACACACACATATATATATTTATATAAATATATATATATATAAATATATATATATATATGTGTATAAATACAGTATGTTCATATTGCTAATTCTTGTCAGTCAATAAAAACATCACAGTCATCATCATCCGATGTAGTCTACAGTGGCCCCCCCCCCCATTTCATCGAGTAGGGTGGGTGGTTGCCGGAGTTTTACGACCTGGCAACATCTAAGGTCATATCAGGACAGGTACCAAATTGTGACAGTGCACACTCATGGTGACGTTAGAGTGCTGCCCCACTGGGAGACCAGGCCACCAGGACCAGGACCTGATTTCCCACTCAGTCATATTATCCTGACACTGAGCTAACCAACCCTTGCCCTATCCTAATAATGCCGAGCGCCTGGCTAGGAAGCGACACATATCAATTTGTACATCATTGGTTTGACTCGACCAGGCTTCGAAGATGTGATCTGCCAAAAAGGAGAGGGACGCTCAACTCATTCGGCCATCCCGTCTGGTCTCATTGAGTAGGTGTCCCAAGGCAACCTGACTTTGTCAGTAATGGCTGACCTTTCTGGTGAGTCATTTAATTACTACCACATGAATTTAGCAACAACGCGGCTGGGTGGGGGCGGGCAGGGGTAGAGTTTTCGGTTGTAAGCACTTTGGCGTTGTGCTTTGAATCTAGACAGTATATGGTGCCTGGAACTTTGGTGCTAATTGGGAACCAGTTATCATAGTTCCAGGAAGGTGGGTGGGTTATGTGCTGTTGCTAAGAGATGCTGGACAATGATTCACAATCAACACCTCAACACCTCAACACATCAACATACCAATACCTGAACACCTGATATCAACACCTCAACACATCACCACATCAAAAGTGCAACATCTCAACACATCACCACATCACCACATCACCACATCACTGCTTCACCACATCACCACATCAACACATCAACACATCACCACATAACCGCATCACAGCATCACCACATCACCGAATCACCGCATTACTGCATCACCACATCAGCGCATCACCACATCACCACATCACCAGATCACCACATCACCACATCAACACATCACCACATCACCACATCACTACATTAACACATCAACACATCAACACATCAATACATCAACTGATCAATGCATCAACACATCAACACATCAACACATCAACACATCAACACATCAACACATCAACACATCAACACATCAACACATCAACACATCAACACATCAACTCATCAACACATCAACACATCAACACATCAACACATCAACACATCAACACATCAACACATCACCGCAACATTGCATCAACGCATCAACGCATCAACACATCAACACATCAACACATCAATACATCAACTGATCAATGCATCAATGCATCAATACAACACATCAATGCATCAATGCATCAACCCATCAACACATCGACGCGTCGACACATCGACGCATCGACTCATCGGCGCATCAGCGCATCGGTGCATCGGCGCATTGGCGCATCGGCGCATCGGCGCATCGGCCGGCGCATCGGCGCATCGGCGCATCGGCCGGCGCTTCGGCGCATCGGCGCATCGGTGCATCGGCGCATCGGCGCATCGGCGCATCGCGACGCATCGGGTCATCGCGGCGCATTGGCGCATCGACGCATCGATGCTTCAAAGCATCGATGCATCGACGCATCGACGCATCGCGACTCATCGACGCATCCACGCATCAATGCATCCACGCATCGACCCATTGACCCATCGACACATCGACGCATCGACGCATCGACGCATCGACGCATCGACGCATCGACACATCAACACCCCAACACCCCAACACCCCAACACCCCAACACCCCAACACCCCAACACCCCAGCACATCAACACAACAACACATCAACACCTCACTCATTCAACCATCAACACCTCAACACATCAACACTTCAACACCTCAACACATCAACACCGCAACACCTCAACACCACATCACCTCAACACCTCAACAGATCAACACATCAGCACATCAACACATCAACACCTCAACACCTCAACACCTCAACACCTCAACATATCAACACCTCAACACCTCAACACCTCAATGCCTCAACACATCAACATCTCATTACCTCAACACAACAACACCTCAACAAATCAACACCTCAACACCTCAACAACTCAACACCTCAACACATCAACACATCAACACCTCAACATCTCAACACTTCGTCGATCGCTATAAGTCTCCTATTCACAGATCGTAGCTCAGCCAAATAGGAATAACCCCAGTTCTAATTCATTTAATTTAAAAAAAGGATTAATTAAATAATTCAGCTACAATAACCTATTGCGGCCTTTTTGTAATGTCTCCATTGATACTCTAAATCACGCCGTGTATGTCTCACCCTATTTGCAATAGATAAAAGGGTAGGGAGAGATGGAAGGTATGATTGAGGTGGGATCGATCTCCTGCTGAGTTAAACTAGAATTACTTTAAAAAATAACAAACGTTGGAAAATAAAATGTCAAAATAAAAGAAGAAAACGTTGGTTCTTGTTGCTACCTCAGCTGGCACTTGGCTTTACTAGGATGGATACAGGAAGCATTCTTTTTGTGTTTAGCTCAATATCAGGATAATGTGACTGAGTCGGGTATTGGGAAATAATGCTTGCAGCCCTATAAATCCTCTATAAACGGAGGCTGAGTTGTTTGCGAATGGAAACCTGCACTCCGGTAGTGGGATAAATAACAACATCAAATACATTTGTATTCAGAAGAACAAAAATTGAACTACAAATAATACAAGAAACAAACTGTTGTTCTTCTTGTTTAAAACAAAAATTCAATCTGGTGATCAGTTTTTGGGGGGGATGGTTTATTTACCCTGTCCATAACGAGTAACTCTACATCGCAGCAATAGTCTAAATTTGATAGCAGCCTTTTCATCTTAGCTATTAGTCATTATGTTACTTTTTGTGGTTGTTTTTTTGTGGGGTTCCCATTTTACACTGTCACGTTGTGACGTCAGGGTATTTGAAGAATAGTTAGGATTTAGGTCTTGAATGATGGTTGTGAGTGTGGACATACTACATCAGACGACCTCGCAGCGTTTGTTCTTAGAAAATTACCTCTAGCCCCTTCATTGTAGGTTTATGATAGCGACATTCATAGTCAGTGCAGTTTGACCTCCAATTTGAGGGAATCATGCACTAATTCCCTTTTCAAGCATCGGTCGAAAATCACATACATTAGCATACGCTAAGGCTATACGTTGTAGTGTGACAGCCCTTTTACATACGTTGTGAGTACGCCAGAGACACCCAGAGGGTGTCAGTGCAACATACTCCTAACCTATGCCGACATACCCCTAACCTATGCATATCCTATGCTGGTGTACATCTAGCGTATGTCTAGCTTATGAGAAATGATGGTGTATTGGTCGAAAAGCGCATATGTTGGCATACGCTAAGGCTATAAATCATAGTGTGACAGCCCTTTAACAGAACGTTGTGAGTACGCCAGAGACACCTGGAGAGTGTTGGTGTAACATACGCCTAACCTATGCTGACGTACCCCTAACCTATGCGTAACCTATGCCGGCATACATCTAGCATATGTCTAGCATATGAGAAAAGTATGAGGCAAACGCCGGCATAGGTTGACAATTTTGAACATGCACACGCATTTGTTGGCGTATGACGGCATATGAAAAGCATATACGACCTATGCCCAACCTATGTGTAACCTATGCCGGCATATGACGGCATATTGGTAGAAAAGCGCATACACCGGCATACGCTAACGCCATACGTCGTAGTGTGACAGGCCCATAAATAAGGGCGCATTTCATGGCGCTACCTACCTTAACCGTACTAATCTTAACATCTAACTCATACGCCATCTAGCGGTTATTCCTAGTGCACTATATCCAAGCAAAGACGGACCCATGATTGGATTGCCACCTATATTTACATATACTAACTAGTGCTCTATGTCGCCTAGCAGATTTTGTATGATGTCCAAGTAACTATGGATGCAACTATGGTGCCATCTCTAAATCCATATGTAACTGAGCCTGTCTCAAAAGGTGCTAACTCTTCGTTTTTTTGTCCATAGTAACGATTGACACAAAACAGCACAGAAACGGTTACAATGAAAACACAATGAAATTTGCTTCAAATCAATATGTATTCCATTGGGATTATGAAACACCATGTACAAAACAATTCTGCTTATCCTGAGCAAATGCATAAGTAGATAGTGTGTCGATCGTTACTATGGACAAAGTTTTGTCCCATATTGCTTAGCACCTTTTGAGACAGTCTCAACTATATATCTAGCATGCCACCTACCATTTAACCATGTCAAACCTTTATATAAATCATGCACAATCGCATTGTGTCTCACCTCGATGCGAGCGCTAAGATGAAAACACTCAACTGCCAGACGATTTTGTCACCCCACCCACGCAGCAATAAAACAATGTAACATAAATAAGGTTAAGCATCTCTGGCCTCACAAATAATATACAAGACTTTGATATGTAATGCCAATATATTTAATATGTCGTGTTCGTATTGTTCAATTAGCTGATTAGGATTATGCCCCAACTAGACCGCAGATCGCTCAGCGTATGCACGAGTAAAATAGTTGTTTGGTTACGAGTCATCGTGAGTAGAAGTAAATCAGATGTAGCCAATATTATGCCGGGTATTGTTTCATTTATTAAAGCTACATAGGCTGATGAAGCACCAAACCTAAAGACTCACCTACATTTAATTGTCCATATCTAGCTTAGATATCGATACATGTATGCAGCATTTGTTGCCAGATAGAAGGGTTTACGCAATAAGTCAATTTAGTAGAAACAGTGCCTGCTGAAGCCTATTGTGTCAGAGTTTTGGCGTGCTTGCCAACATTAATGTAGCATGTTTTCACTTCAAATATCTCAAAAGTTAACCACTTGAAATATAAGTTCCTCTCAAACTAAAGTAACGTAGATTATAACGATCAATTCAATATGTTTATCTCAGAAATTGACAGAAGCTCAAAACCATGGGATTATGCAGCTTTGATAGACCTCTTTTAGTGCCTGCTCCAGTTTATGGGGCCAGTTGTGTGGCGTTTATTTAGCATTCACTGCGCCACCTACCGGAAGCCACACCCACATTCCCTACTCCCCCCCCCTCCCTCCCCCCTCCCCCCTCCCCCCGCCCTCCCCCCCTCCCTCTCCCTCCCCCCTCCTCCCTCTCCCTCCCTCACTCAGCCACTCGACCAGACGGGATAGCTGACTGAGTTTGAGTTTAGCGTCCGTCTCTCGTTTTGGTAGATCGTGGGATTTGAACTCACGGGGTTTTGGACCCTAGTCGAGTCAAATCAATGACTTAAAAATTAATACTTGTCACTTCCTAGCCAGGCGCTCGGCATTATTATGATAGGGCAGGTACTGCTTGGCTCAATGTCAGGATAATGTGACTGAGTGGGATATCAAGTCATGGTCACCTGGTGGCCTGGTCTCCCAGTGGGGCAGCACTATAAAGCTGCCATGAGTGCGCGCTGTCACAAGTCGGTACACGTCCTGATATGCCCTTATATGTTGTGATGACGTAAAACTCCACCAACCAACCAACCAACCCACATGCACCACTACTCACCCCCACCCTCTGCCACTCCACCAACCCCCCTAACCCCCCTCCTCCCTTTGCCACCCCACCAACCTCTGCCCGCCAGGCGGCGTTTACGACTAATGGTTCAGTGTGGAGCAGACGCCTGTCTGCGTTTGGGTGGCGCCATTTTAGCGACTGGCGGTGGATGCTTGAGTGAGGGCAATGGCGGGGGAGTGGCGGCCTTTGGCTTTTTGTGTAGTTTGTTTTTGTTTGGATGGAGATAGATAGCGGGGGGGAGGGTGGGAAGGGGGGAAGGCGGTGTGAATTTGTGTGTGAGTGTTGGTGTGAGTATGGGTATGGGTGTGATGCTTGGGGGATGTGTGTGTTTGTGTGGGTGTGGTGGGTGAGGGGCGCTGGTTAAAAATAGGCAGGAAAGGCATGGCCTGTTTTAATGTCCGGTCAGGACCGGCAAAATGTCACTTGACAGTTGGCAATGCCCTCAACGGTAATGTCCCGCCCATCTCCGATCATGTTACACCATAATCTGCCACGGGAGATCCCGACCTCCCCGCCGCCACCCGGCCCCGGCTGTCCCCCTCCCCCCACCCCCGCCGCCCGCCGCCCGCCACCGCCCTCGCCCCGCCCTCCCCGCCGCCACCCGGCCCCGGCCGTCTCCCGCCCCGCCGCCCCCCGCCCACCCCGCCGCTCCTCGACAGCTACCCCCGGTTCCCCCGGTCCCCATCCCACACACACTCCCACCCAGCCACCCCTAGTAACCAACCACCCACACACCACAACCAACACACGGCCCAAATAAGTGTGGGTGGGCGCGCATGAGGAGTGGGGAGGGAAGGGGGGGGGGAGTAGGGGAGGGGGGTTGTCAGCAGTGTGCGGTTGGTTGGGTATTGGAGTTTTACTTCCTGGCAACATCTAAGGTCATACCTTGTATCATTTTCAGGATGGGTACCGACTTGTGACAGTGCACACGCATGGTGGCTTTATAGTACTGTTGTACTGGGAAATCAGGACGCTGGTGCCATGACCTGATATCCCAGTCACCTCATCCTGACACTAAGCGAACCCTATCCTTGCCCTATCCTATTAATGAACCAGGCTAGGAAGCGACAAGTATCAATTGAATCTATTAACATGCTAGTCTGCCTAAATATGTCAACACAAGCACAAGAAGATAAGTATAAGTATAAGGTGTTCTATTGGTTTCACTAATTAATATGGTGAGAATATGATACCTGCATGTACATTAGTAATACATGATGGGGTGAGATTTGTGGAGGGTGTTTTGAAATTGGAGGTTGTGGGTGTTTGGGTGTGAAGGCCTGGGATGCGTGATGCGGGGTACGGGATGTGGCGTGCGGGATGCGGGATGCGGGGGTCCTAGATGCGGGATGCCGGGTGCAGGATGCGCGATGTGGTATGCTGGAGGTAGGATGCGGGATGTGGGATGCAGGATGCGGGATGCGGGACGTCTGATACTGGATACGGGATACGGGAAGTGGGATACAGGATACGGGATGCGGGATATGAGATGCGGGGTGCGGGAGGTGGGATGCGGGATGTGGGAGACGGGATGCAGGACGTGTGATACAGGATACGGGATGCGGGATGTGGGTTGCGGGATGATATATGCGGGATGCGGGATGCGGGATATGGGATGCGGGATGTGGGATGCGGAATATGGGATACAGGATGCGGGATGCGAGACATGTGATACGGAATATTGGATGCGGGATGTGTGATCCGGGATCCGGGATCCGGGATGCGGGATATGAGATGCGGGATGCGGGATGCGGGATGCTGGGTGAGCGGGGATGGGGGTACCATCATTGTCCTCCCTGATCCATGAGCATATTCAGCAGGGCACCTGTGCAGAGGAAGCAGCACTTTTGAAGTATTGGCTTTGCCATTAGTCGCCGGTCGTGGCTGAGGCGGGCATGACGCCGCAGGCTGAGTCGCTCTGCTGGCGTCCGTGTGTGATCAAATGGCGCCCCCTGGAGACAGACAACACCTCACCCCCACCCCTTCTCACCCCCACTGACCCCAAACCAATCCTGGCCACACCCGCCGCCTCCACGCGCGCGCAATGCATGCCAGGTTAACAACTTTATTTTGATTCTGATGTGAATGTCAAGGGATAGGCGTATTCAGGTTTGGGAGTACGGGTTACAAGCACCCCAAATGCACCCAGTCCACCAGTACACCCAGTACACTAGTACACCCACTACACCAGTACACCCAGTACACCAGTACACCCAGTATACCAGTACACCCAGTACAACAAGTACACAAATAGGACACTTTAGATTTTATTTTTATTAAACATTATTTTCAAGAAGGAAAGGTGATTTTTGTTGTTGATTCTGTTGTTGTTTCGCTACTGTTACAGGTCCTTGGGTTCATCACCTTAGTCGCCACCGATGCAAATGTAGTCATCCACACCGACCTGTCTGGCAAGGAGCCACATAGACAGCTAGGCGTGTGGCTATGGTGATTGCATCAGGGAGTCTAGGTAGTGTAATGGATAGGACGGTATCCCCATGATGTCAAAAAATGAGAGTTCGAATCCTGCTCTTGGTGCAATATTTCCAATTTTAATCGACTCATGATGCTGGTAGCCATGACCTGGATCCTGTAGAAGCTATGCACTGTATGGTTGTTGAACATGTCTATGTATATGTAAGTGCATTGCCTGTATCTATTTAATTGTAAGCATTAAATACAATTCATGGACATAAACCAGGTAAAAGATTAAAAATTTCAGGGGGGGGGGATGTAGTAGAGTATAACTCCTTTAAACCAAGCTCGGTTAAACCCAACGATCGGTTAATTCAAACTTTTTTCGTCGACCTGGCAAAATACTACCATTTATCATATGAAAAAAGTTGGTTAAACTGAAGTTGGTTAATCCAAATTATCAGTAAATCCAAACAAAATTGGCAGACCCCAGGCCACTTTCAGTATTGTTAAACCAAACTTTCATGCGGTTATAAGGTCATCTGAGATGCCACCAACTTTTTTATATGATAAATGGTAGTATTTTGCCAGGCCACTGAACAAATTTGGATTAACCGATCGTTTGGTTTAACCAAGCTTGGTTTAATGGGTTATACTGTATATACATAAAAGAAAAATCAAAGTGTCCACATACATTGTATATTACATTCATAATGCACTCGTGTTTTTGCCAAAGCCAAGTCAAAGTCGAAGCCAAAGCTCGGTTAAACCAATGATCGGTTAACCCAAACAAATTTCTAGGGTCCCTTCAAGTTTAGTTTAACAGGGTCTGACCTCTCAGACAATGAGCCACATGGGGTGTCCCGGGCGACTCGGGTCACCCGAGTTGTCAGAATTTCAAATCGAACACCGCGAGTGGAGTCGAGAAATACATGTGCGGTGTGCAAAATGATCCGACCCCAGTAACCCACCTCTTGGCTGGGGTTTGCTAGGAGCGATGACGTCACATCTGTGCTGGTACCTGTAGGATAACAGCTACCGGTATACCTCCTACGTGTTGTTTTAATGCTTTTTTTTTAATAACCCATGATTTTCAGCTTCTATAATCATAAAATACTTTCAATCCTATTTTGCTGTACTTCTATCGGTTATTGAACAAAAATATTAAGTTTTAGATTAAGCCACCATTTTGTCCACCCCGAGCATATTCGTTTGTTCAACCTGAGTCTGTAGGATGTGCCCATGCCCCATAAAGTGGCTCGGGTGACCCGAGTTGATTAATCGATTACGCCCTTGGATAGGATGGAGTCACATTCATGTGGTGGAGGTGATGGGACAATGAGAAATATTGCGCCTAGAGCAGGAATTCAAACCCACAGTCCTCTTGCCATTGTGGGATAACATGTTAACCATTACACTACCTATGTTCCCCAATGCAATCACCCTATCCACCGTGTGTTGGGGTTTTACATCCTAGCAACAGCTATGATCATGTCAGGATGCGCACGGAATTGTAACAGTGCGCACTCAAGGAGACTTTATAGGGCTGTCCTATTGGGGAGATCATGTCGCCGGCACCATGACCCGATCCCCGACTCAGTAACATTATCCTAACAAGAAACACAAATAAGTCCTATTTATAAAAGAAAATGAAATGTATCAAAATTGTTTTCAGGTGGGAGAGGTTCTGGGCTTTAACAAAAAAGAGGGTTTTCCTCTCTCTCTTTTTTCACTTTCAAGGATCTCACCAACACACTCTTCTTTTTTTTACTGGTTTTTTTTTCTGGAATCTTTTTTTATAAATGGTTTTCCCACTCTCCATTTTTTCACTTTCAAGAATCTCACCCACCCTCCCAACCATCAACCCACTTCGGGGCCTCCCTTTTGTAACCAATGACCTACACTGGGAACCTGGAAATGAGATTTCTACTTCAATGAGCAGGAACATTATCGTCTGGACTGAGGTGCCCGTCAGTTGTTAGTGAATAAACTGCAGCTGATCGCGAGGAGTCAGACCCGGCGCGTCCTCCCGTAGCCACTTCCGGTTCCGGTTCCGGTTCCGGTTCCTATGCGCAGGCGCGTTGCAGAATGCCGGCAGTATGCCCGGTCACACTGCCAACATGGCTGGATTCTCCGACACTGAGATCCAGAGCATCAATAGCTCCTAACTCGGGCGTGGTGGCCTAATCGGTGGAGTGCAGGCCTGGTATGCGGATGATCGGGAGTTCGTTTCCCGGTCGAGTCAAACCAATGACTATAAAATTGATACTTGTCACTTCCTAGCATGGCACTCGACATTAATAGGATAGGGCAAGTACTGGTTAGCTCAGTGTCGTGATAAAGTGACTCTGCGGGATATAGGATGATGGTGCTGGTGGCCTGATTTCCCAGTGGGGCAGCACTATGAGTGCGCACTGTAATAAGTCGGTACCCATCCTGATATGACCTTAGATGTTGCTAGGACATAGAATAACTAAAAACAAACAAGCTACTCACTCGGGATTCCCTCGGTGCGCATGCGCCACACACTGTATGAAGTGCCATCTACCGGATGTGTACCGCATTAGCAGACCGGAAGTGAATCCGTGACGCTGTGGATGGCATTTAATTCAGACACT
This sequence comes from Branchipolynoe longqiensis, assembly GCA_030323885.1. NCBI lineage: Eukaryota > Metazoa > Annelida > Polychaeta > Phyllodocida > Polynoidae > Branchipolynoe > Branchipolynoe longqiensis. The sequence continues at coordinate 57,522,971 of CM059192.1, forward strand.
GCGCTGTCTTCACGCATGTATGATATTGACACTCACACAGGATTTACTGCTTGGCAAAAAAAAAGTATGCAGGAATTTCTCTGAAAACTTCATTTTGGGGGAATTAAGTGTTGTTTGGATTATGTATTACTGGTAGAGTCGATATTGGTAGCTGGGTGTGTGGGGGAGGGGGGATAGTTACTCCCACAGCCTTGATCAAAGACCCTATAATACTAAGACGGCTCACTCAGCCTGTACTGTCTAATCAAAATGATCAAACCCACCACTTGGTGCGCTGGCTGTTCTCTTGGTTAAACAGGTGCTATGTTATATGTATAAATGTATATATGAATGTGAAAGATGTGTGATGATGGCGATGATGATGATGATGATGATGATGTGTATTTGTTCATAGCAATTTCATTTTGATGTGTATTCATACTTACCTATCTCATGTATAATATTTTTATTTTTATTTTAATTTTTTTTCTTGAAGATTTATACTGCCTATCATGGATAAGTCTGAATAGACTTGTTTTCACCATTAGACAGTTTGTCGATAGAAAGCCCAAGCCTACACTTTTACCGACCCAAGGGATGTTTAACCCCCCACACCACATATACATGGTATGAGAGCAACTGGCCTTTGATGATGCTGTAAGTTATACACAGTTATAATTATATGTGTTTACATGTGAAACACCAACCAGCAGCCAGGCTGATCAAACCCACCACAAGGTGGCACTGCAAGATTTACATTACCATGGGAGAGATAGGGAATGAGCCGTCTTAGTATTATAGGGTCTTTGCCCTGATTCTGAGACAGGGCTGCTGAACAAACTATTAGTAAAGGTGGTGGGTGCATGGGTAAAGGATATGACCTCATACATTCTTAATTTTAAAAGAAAAATATATTCTTCACATACCACCATAATTAACCGCTATTTATAAAGTGTAAAAGAGATTAAATCATGGAGATTAAAATACACATTAAAAGTCAAATTGAGAGCTTTCTGTGGTCGCCATCTTGCCATTTCTTTCATTCTCTCCCAGTTCACTAACTCTGTGCCAACATAGATAAACACTCCACACTGGAAAGACTGCTCATCTACAGTTAATTCATACTGAAAGACGAATGGTTTTATCTGAATTCAAGCGCAGGAGCATGACGTAGCTCAGGCGGTAGAGTGTCCACATATGAAGGTGTCAGTCATCCGATCGATCTTGCTGAGTGGAGCCATTTGCAGTTTGGGTTATTTTACGTTCCAACCAGTGGTTCATCAAAGGTTTTGCTATGTGCTGTCCTGTCTGTGGGAACTTCCATATGAAAGACCCCTTGCTGCTTATTGGAAGGAGTAGTCTATGTGGTGGCAGCAGGTTTACTCCAAAGAAATATGTCAAAATGACCATATGTTTGATGTAAAATAGCCAATGATAAAAATCAATGCATTTTACAGGCAACATTAAATAACACAAACTTTCGTTCTTTTAAAAAGAAATTTAAGCAGACTTGTTGTACAGTCCTGCACTGGTTAGTATGATGTGAGTCGTTATCTAGGAGTGTGGGTGGAGTGGGTCGATGTATTGAGTTACCTTTAAGCTATCGGAAGTTTCTGGCAAATGGAACAGCAATGCCGACCGACACATTCAATCTGTATTGTGTGAGGTTCTAATTAACAACAGATGAGGACACAGAGCAGGTCAAGGTGGAGACCTTTAATTAAGGGTCTCAGTATCGGTTGCAAAGTCCAATGATAAATATATGGCGTTTCATGTTTCATTTCAAATGTCAGCCATAGTGTACTGCGATAAGGCGAGAACACACCTGAGATGAACTCTGGGAATCTGAGAGGTCATTTGAAGGACACCTAAGGATAGTTTCCGACTAATAGTGACATCCCTGGAAGGATGTAGTCACCCGCATACCCATACTAATGTTTGTGTGTTTTGTAGACAGTTTGAAGCACGTCCTGCATACTGCCACAAGTTAATGCCAGTCCTGATATGAACTTAGATGTTGCCAGGGTGGAAAACTCCAACAACCAATCAACATCAGTTAATATTTTCATTGCTGTCTTGTTTTCTGACACAGTTGACATTCCCAGATAATGTGGTGTCGCCATTGCTTAGACCTTTAATACAATCGTATTATTAAATGCCAAACTGATATTGACAAAACACTGTCCCTCTTGCGACAGCTATTCCAATAGTAGAATACAACCAATAGGTGTGAGGCCTGAGGCCTGAGGCCCGTTATCGCTTTGGTTGCATTTTGCTGTTTGTTAACTGAGCATCAAGAGCAAACACACATAGAAATAATGCATGCCGTAGATAGCCACGCAGCAACTGAAAGTAAGAAAACAAGGGAAACCACGAGATTATAAAACAAGTCATTAGACTTAACTGTTTTGGGCAGCATAATTACACCATATCATAATAACAAAATATTTTGAAAACCAAAGCACTTTTGCGAACTTGTTCCTAGGCGCATGACCTGTGCTTGTTAAGCATGTATTTCTTTGTCAGTTGGTGTTCCTATGCTATGTATGCTGCTATGATTAAACGTCGCTAATCCAAACTTATATACATTATTATTACATTACATGAGAAAGGAAGACAAGACAGAAAGTTGGATCGAGACAGAAACTCTGGCTGGCCCCCTAAAAAGACCTACCATATACTTTATATAAGCAAAAACTGGAGGAGGAGTGGGCAGATGGAGGGGGCAGAGGTGCCACCTGGAGGGAAGGAAGGGAGTAGGGCTGCTTGGAGCAGCTAGCCTGCCCTCCAGGCCGCACTCCAACTACCAGCAACCACCTACCCAACACAACATACTTACAAGGAAAGGTCACAGGTGGTTGGAGAAGACAATATAGAGATACAGGATAATTGTACATGTTAGCATGACATGGCTAATTCACGGCGGAGACTTGACAACTACACAAAACGCCGACGCGCACCATCCGCGCCCCCTGTACTGAACTGATAACACTAATGCAACTCAGCAGCTACTGCCCATACGGTGGCACCAACTTGAGGAATCACCATGCGACGAATCAAAAAACTGCAGAGACTCCACCAGGTGGCGACGCAAGGCTTTCCCGCCATTTCCGCCCGAACCAACGAATGATTTGAAACTCCCCACAGCCCTTTAAGTCGCCATCAGCACCACATCGCCACATCACCACCTTTCTTCTCCCCCCCACCCACACCTCAAGAAGGATCACCCACCGGTGAGGTTGATGGTTCTAGTCCCGCCCGGTCACACCAGAGGGAAGACTGATGGCACGGGAGATCTTGATGAGCTTACGGTCAACCATGATGTACTTGATGACCCTTTCCATGTTGAATAAAAAAAACATTATAACCACTACTGTCTCCGCCTTCGTGAATTACATTGCATCATAATATACACATAAGAATTTATACATGACATGATTTCAGTTTACATTTACGTGGTGTGTTTTTTTCTTTTGCACATTAGTCAATTAAGCATGGGAAATTTCAATCGCGGATAATTAGTCTTCCTTATTTCACTGCTCCTTGCCCTATCCTAGTAATGCTAACTGCCAGGTTAGGTGGCAAAAAGTACCTAATTTTGAAATAATTAGTTTGATTCAATCAGAGTTCATAAAGTAACGTACCACTGGACATGAATTAGCTGGGTATTTGTATTAGAATTATTACTAGACTATGACAATCAGTAACAGATGGACAATCAGTGTTTGGGTGCATCCTAAATAATATTTGCATAACAAGTTATACCTCAGGTACTAGTCATCTGATAGACTTGAACCTTGATTCTTTCCTATATTGGGCAATAACTGCTTAGTGTCACTTATAATCAACCCCTCTAAACTCGATGCTGTGGAATTATGCCGATATTGGAAAAAATAATAAAGCCTTGAAATTACTAATGGGACAATACATCATACAATGCCTACCGACAGGTGTCAGCTGGGTCTTTTGTGCTTTTCTTTTGGTAAATGAATGTTATTCATATAAATCTTTTGTCATTTTTATATCTGTATGTCTTTCTTTTGTTCCTGGTTCTTATGTGTGGTATGTTTATTGCGTGTTTTATTTTTGGGGGGATTGTTTATTTTCCCTGTCCTTAACGAGTAAGTCGCATTGCACCTTGTTTTTATAGCTGAACAGCAATAGTCTCAATTTGGTAGTAACTAGCCTTGTCATCTTAGCTGTTAGTAGTTACGTTAGTTTTTGTGAGTTTAGTGTTTGGTGTACCTTTTATTTTATTTATTTTCTTTTTGGCGATAGTTTATTTACCCTGTCCCTAACGAGTAAGTCGCATCGCATGTGCTTGTCAGCTTCTTTGTTCTAAGACTGGCCTGTGACAATGTATGCCTCTGTGGACTGGCTTAATTGTGGTCGGCGTCTTTCTCCATTTGGACCTAAATGCTAAGACAAAATAACATTTGACTCATCATAATCTTCGCTTAAAAAGATGCTTATGAAGGTGTATAACATATATGTCCCAATAGAGGCGCAATGCGCGAGTGCAGACACATTGATGCGTGTCTATTCAAAATTAAAGAATTTTATGGCGTGCCTCTGAAATAAAGTGAGATTGTCTTATTTCATGTGCATTCCATCCGAATATGAACATACATTTTTATTTGTTTTTGTCGAGCCTCTGAAATAAAGTGGGATTGTCTTATTTTATGTGCATTCAGTCTGAATATAATCATAAATGTGTGAGTACTTTCAATCTTGAAATGGGGTGTGTGCTTCTATTGGGTGGTGTGCTTCTATTGGGACATATACGGTATATATATATTTATATGGATAAGCCAATATAACTCTAGTCTCCTATATTGGACCAATGTGTCGGTTTGATAATTGCTTTAATTGTTATTTTCGTGGAGAATCAGTCGACGAAGTGTTGGTGAATTGAAGCGGCTCCTGACTCTAGCCTCACATGTTTGTTTCTGTCTGACCTTTGACCCTGTTAAATCTGGCGTTCACAATGTCTGCCGCTGTTCCCACCTCTCCTCTTCTCCTACCATGTCATCTCCTCCATCCCCTCCCATGCACCCATCCTTCGTCTCCTCCCCCTCTTCTCCCTCACCCCCTTCACCCATCCCTTGCACCATCCTTTCCTCCACCCCATCCACCACTCCCTCTCAATTCCTCCATGCCCTACCGCCTCCCCTCCCCTGCCCCGTCCATCCCTACCCCAGTCCCCTTCCCTCCTCCCCTCCTCCCCTCCTCCCGTCTCGCCTCCTACCCTCTCCTCCCCTCTCATTTCCTCCTCTGCTCTGCTCTCCCGTCCTTTCCCCACCTCCTCTACTCTACTTTCCTCTCCCCCTCCTCCCCTCTCATTTCCGCTCCTTTCCTCTCTCGTCTCGTCTCCTCTCCTCTCCCCTCCTCTCCCCTCCACCTCTCTCCTCCTCTCCTCTCCCCTACTCTCCTCTCCTATCCTATCACGTCCTCTCTTCTCCTCTCCTCTCCTGTCCACTCCCTTCTCCCCTCTCCTCTCCTCTCCTCTCATGTCCTCTCTTCTCCTCTCATCTCCTCTCCTCTCCTCTCTCCTCTCCTCTCCTCTCCGCTCCTCTCCTCTCCTCTCCTTTCCTCTCCTCTCCGCTCCTCTACTCTCCTCCTCTCCTCTCCTCTCCTCTCCTATCCTATCACGTCCTCTCTTCTCCTCTCCTCTCCTATCTACTCACCCTCCCCACGCCCCCCGTCCTTCCCCCCCACTAGCTATACCAAGAGACCTGGTGGAGGTTAGCATTTTATTTAGCTCGAGGACTGCTTGTTTTCGACTGGTCCCTCACCAGCTTTATTAACCCATTCAGTCTTCATGCAGTGCTCTAACCAAAGCGGCTCTGATCGATTTAACTGTACCCAACTTAAGATGCACTTTTATGTTATGTATCAATGAACAGTGATCGTGAGTGTCATGAATTGATAAGTTTACGGTAATAATGGAAAGGTTTCTGATGCCTGTTAAATTAAATTAAATTATCCAGTCCGGTAGGTTTGAGTGACTGCCATATCTTCCCGCGACAAATATAATAGGCTGATGATTAAAATCTACCTACTTTTATTTAACTCTTATATTAAAGCCGTAACCTTCGAGAGCAACCAGTGGTCCATAACTGGTTCATCAAAGGCTGTGGTATGTGCTGTCCTGTTTATGGGAAAGTGCATATAAAAGACCCCTTGCTGCTTATCGGAAATAGTAGCATATGTGGCGGCAGCGGGTTTCCTCCAAAGAAATATGTCAGAATGACAATATGTTTGACGTCCAATAGATGATGATAAAAATCAATGTGCTCTAGAGGCGTCATTAAATAAAACAAACTTTTGTTTGTTAACCTTGGAGAAATTAAATCATGCCACATTAGTCTTATCATGGACAACATAAGCCTCCGCAGTAAGAGGTTTGATTCGATTGACTCACCATTCCCATATATACAGTACCAACTGATTAATAAGTACTTCATTGTCTAAATTAGACGCGTAACAACAAATCTAGCTTGGCTTTTTTGGGTTCAGAAAGTGGATGCTTTCATTACATTATGCGGCTTTAAATACAATTCTACAATTTGTTGTGAATGTGTTTGGGTTCCTTCCCCAAATACATTGCCTTCAGATGGTGCTACTAAATTAGCAAATGCTTTGATGTTGTCACGATTGTCTTGCACGTCATCTAATGTTGTTTACTGTACACGCCATTCAAGAGAAACTGACATTTGGGGACACCGACAAATAAAACACAAAAATAGATGATTTCCACTACTAGCTGGCGTTCTGATTACAGGCGATGAACAGAGGTTGTGAGGGGCAATTCCCTCTTCAGCATGGTCTGCCTCTCCCTCTCCTCTACTCTCCCTCTCCCTGGGAAAAATGTCTTATAGAGGACTTCCAACACCACCTTCCCTCTGATGGCAGTTGGTTGGTTCGTTGGTGGAGTTTAACGTCCTGGTAACATCTAAGGTTATATCAGAACAGGTACCGACTTGTGACAGTGCACACTCATGGCGACTTTTCATTGGTGCCCAACTAGGAGACCAGCCTGCCAGAACCATGACCTGATATCCCACTCTGTCACATTATCCTGACACTGATCCAACCAGTCCTCGCCCTATCCTAATAATGGCAAGTGCCACGCTAGGAAGTGACATGTATCAATTCTTAAGTCATTGGTTTGACTCGACCAGGGTTCGAACCAGTGGATTCGAATACCACAATCTACCAAAATGGGAGACGGAGGCTCAACTCATTCAGCCATCTTCCCATGTCCCCCTCCGATCTCCCCTCCCTCCTCCTTCTCGTCCCACCTACCTCCCCCCTTTCTTTCCCTTCACCGCCCTTCCACCATTCCTTCCCAATACACAGCTAGCAAAATCTCTGCTGCCCATTTGCAAAATCCCACCTGTCAGACAACTGCCAGTCTCCATTCAATCTGTATGCAGCATTCCCCGATCCCCGATCCCCGATCAAGGACGACAAAATGGCGGAATGTACGGTTCTCTTTGATCCTCACTCTGGGTACCTCTCTAATATGACAACCGTTTCCCGCTCCCCGCTCCCCTCTCACCGATCTTCGATCCCAGATCCCAGATCCCAGATCCCAGATACTAGATCCCAGATCCCAGATCCCAGATCCCAGATCCCAGGTCCCCGATCCCAGATTCCAGATTCCAGATCCCAGATCCCAGATCCCAGATCCACGGTCACCGGTCCCCGCTCACCGATCCCCGATCCCCGATCCCCGATCACCGATCACCGATCATCGATCATCGATCATCGATCACCGATCACCGATCACCGATCACCGATCACCCGTCCCCGATCACCGATCACCGATCACCGACCACCGATCACCGATCACCGATCACCGATTACCGATCAAGGACGACAATCATTGCGGAATGTACGGTTCTCTTTGATCGTCACTCTCCGAGTCCTACTCTGGGTGGCTCTCTCTAATCTGACAACGGCTACCATCACCACCACAACTACCATTATCACCTCTCCTGCCTGCAACACTCCCATGCACCACCCACCACCCACCCACATCACCACTAGCACGGCCTGCACTACTAGGCAGCCAGCAGGCTGCCATCCACTGAGCTCTCTCTCTCTCTCACAATAATTGCTGTCCGTTTTACTAGAACATTAAAATTGCATAGTCCGATAGTTTTGAGTTTCTGTCATTTTCTGAGATAAATATAATAGATCGGTCATTATAATTTATCTTACTTTACTTTGAAATAACTTTTATTTTAAACGGGTAACATTTGAGATATTTGAAGCGCAAACATATACCGATTTAATTTTCGCAAGCACGCCAACATTCTGACACAATAGGCTTCAGCGGGAACATGTTCTATTAAATTGACTTGGCATTTCCCTGCCGTGTGGCAACAAATGTCTAATATGTGCATCAGTATCTAAGTTAGATATGTCGAATCAGATCTAGGTCAGTGTCTTGGTTTTGAAAATGTGATGCTTTCATCGGACTATGCAGCTTTAAGCCTGGACGAATGTTATCTACTAACACGCGCATTGCCACAACGCCCGTCAAAAAGTATCTCTCTCTATCTCTCTATATATATATAATTTAATATAATATATGTGTAATGTCATCATCATCATCATCATGCTGTCGGTCACGATGCGACAAAGACTGCTTTCATTACTTGACTGCCGCTCTCCATTTAGCTCTCTGCTGTGAGAGTTGCGTCCATGAGTCGGTCATATATATCAATATATAGATATATATTTGTTTCATGTCTTTTATTTGTGTCGTTGTTTAAATATTCGGATAAAACAATAATTGTAACGAGTTATTTCATTTTGTTTTTAAATACTGCAAAACTACAATTCAATTTATAACTTGTTTAAATTGTTGAGGTTTGTTTCAGCTTACGGAGTGTTTACAAAAAGTATTTTTTTGTTTCCCGCTTCGTTTCTCTGTGTATGGTTCCCGATCTGCCCCTTGATTTGTACTGGCACCGTGTATGTTGATTTAAAATAACAATGTTCTGCTAGCAATCCTTTCCCCCTTCCCCCCTCAACCACAATCATTGCCCAATCCCCGCCTCCCACAACACACATCCCAACATGCAGTCAGTCAGTCAGCCGAACCCCCATCTCCGTCTTCCGCTCCAACTCCACTGCTCCCCCCCCCCCCGCCTCCCTCCCCTCTCTCTACAGGTCCCTTCATCCTCTTCCTCCTCCTTCCCCTCCCTCGCCCTCCCTCGCCCTCCCTCCCCTCCCTCCCCCTCCTCCCCCTTCCCCCTTCCCCCTACCCTCCCTCCCAATGCCCCTTCATCCTCCCCCTCCACTCCTCTCTCCCCTTCCCCCTCCATCCCCCTCCGTCCCTTCCAGCCCCTCAATCCCCTCCCTTCCCCCTCCCCCTCCCTCCCCCTTCTCCCCTTCCCCCTCCCAGCCGCGCAGCTAGCCTAGCTATAAAAACGGACGCGAATAATTACATCTAGGCTAAATACAAACTCGCTACCTGGCATTTTCTAATGATGGCAACCGGCCCTATTAGAAAAGGCAAGTCGGGCCAGCCGGGCCGGCTCGTGACAGAAATATCATAATGGGTTCTAGGCGAATAGGCCGGCGACAGGCCTCCGAGCACGGCCAAAATAGACCCGAAGGTCAGCAGTCGAGCGGGCCGCCCAACAAAACACCTTCTTTCTCGGCGATGCCATCCCCGTAATTTCCACTTCATGCAAATTAAAGACCAGCTGTCTCCCTTTTCTTGTCTGCCTTCATTTCTTTTTCTCTTATTTTTGTTCTTTTTGCTTCATCTTTTGTTCGCCCCTCCCCCTGCCCTCTCCCTGCCCCTCCTCCTCCTCTCTCCTCCTCTCATCCTCTGTCTCTCTCTGTCTCTATCTGTCTCCCTCTGTCTCTCTCTGTCTCTCTATCTCTCTCTGTCTCTCTCTCTGTCTCTCTCTCTCTCTGCTCTTCTCCTGATGAGTCACACCAGCTTTTTTTTAAAATAAATTTTATTTTATGCTTTATTTTTATTTTTATTTTGTTGACATTTGTTTTCTGTTTATTTATTGTATTATACGTTTTTTGGGTTGTTTAATTCCTTTCTTTCTTATCATATCTGTTGTTAATAATGTAGTAGTCTGCACTGACCTCTCAGGCAAGGAGCCGCCTAGACAGTGGCCCGATATGCAAAGAGATGTGGGTTCGAGTCCCGCTCTAGGCGCGATATTTCGCATCACCCCTACGACAATAATATTCTCTTTATCTATGTAGTTCCTTAAAAAGATATTGTTGTTATTTTTGTATTTCTTTCCTTTGCTCAACTATGAAAGCGCCGCGAACAGTAGAGCAAATGACACAACATAGAACAGTAGAATACATGACACAACAGAGAACGGTAGAGTATATGACACAACAGCGCACAGTAGAGTACATGCCACAACAGGGAACAGTAGAGTACATGACACAACAGAGAACAGTAGAGTACATGACACAACAGCTAACAGTAGAGTCCATGACACAACAGCGAACAGTAGAGTACATGCCACAACAGAGAACAGTAGAGTGCATGACACAACAGAGAACAGTAGAGTACATGACACAACAGAGAACAGTAGAGTACATCACAGCACTGCAGAGTGCATCACAGCACAGCACACCAGAGCACTCCAGAGCACAGCACACCCAAGCATATCAGAGCAAGGCAGTACACAGCACAGCATAGCAAAGCAGAGTGCAGCACAGTAGAGCACAGCAGAGCACAGCAGAGCACAGCAGAGCACAGCAGCGCACATCGGAGCACAGCGGAGCACAGCGGAGCACAGCGGAGCACAGCGGAGCACAGCGGAGCACAGCGGAGCACAGCGGAGCACAGCGGAGCACAGCGGAGCACAGCGGAGCACAGCGGAGCACAGCGGAGCACAGCGGAGCACAGCGGAGCACAGCGGAGCACAGCGGAGCACAGCGGAGCACAGCGGAGCACAGCGGAGCACACCGGAGCAAAACGGAGCACAGCGGAGCACAGCGGAGCCCAGCGGAGCACAGAGGAGCACAGCGGAGCACAGCGGAGCACAGCGGAGCACAGCGGAGCACAGCGGAGCACAGCGGAGCACAGCGGGGCACAACGGAGCACCGCGGAGCACAGCGAGACACATCGGAGCAGAACGGAGCACAACCGAGCACAACCGAGCACATCGGAGCACACCGAAGCACATCGGAGCACATCGGAGCACAACGGAGCACAGCGAGGCACAGCGCAGCACAGCGGGGCACAGTGGAGCAGAACGCAGCACAACCGAGCACAACCGAGCACAACCGAGCACAACCGAGCACAACCGAGCACAACCGAGCACAACCGAGCACAACCGAGCACAACCGAGCACAACCGAGCACAACCGAGCACAACCGAGCACAACCGAGCACAACCGAGCACAACCGAGCACAACCGAGCACATCGGAGCACATCGGAGCACAACGGAGCACAACGGAGCACAGCGGAGCACAGCGGAGCACAGCGGAGCAAAACGGGTCAAAGCGGGGCACAGCAGGAAACGGGCAGGAAACGGGCAGGAACATGCACGAAACAAGCAGGAACAGGCAAGAAACAGGCAGGAAACAGGCAGTAAACAAACAGGAAACAGGCAGCAAAAAGGCAGCAAACGGGCAGGAACATGCCGGAAAATGGCAGGAAACAGGCAGGGAAGACAGGAAACAGGGGGGAAACAGGTCGGAAACGGGCAGGAAACAGACAGGAAACAGGCAGGACACAGGCAGGAAGCAGGCACGAAACAGGCACGAAACAGGCAGGAAACCACCAGGAAACAGGCAGGTAACATGCATGAAGCAGGCATGAAACAGGCAGGAAACAGGCGGGGAAGGCAGGAAACAGGCATGAAACAGGCAGGACACAGGCAGGAAACAGGCAGGAAACAGGAAGGAAACAGGCAGGAAACAGGCAGGAAGCAGGCAGGAAACAGGCAGGAAACAGGCAGGAAACCACCAGGAAATAGGCAGGAAACCACCAGGAAACAGGCAGGAAACAGGCGGGGAAGGCAGGAAACAGGCAGGAAACAGGAGGGGAAACTGCCAGGAAACGGCCAGGAAACAGGCAGGAAACAGGCAATAAACAGGAATGAAACAGGCATGAAACAGGCAGGAAACGGGGAGGAAACAGGCAGGAAACAGGCAGGAAACAGGCAGGAAACAGGCAGGACACAGGCAGGAAACAGGCAGGAAACAGGCAGGAAACAGGCAGGAACAGGCATGAAACAGGCAGGAAACAGGCAGGAACAGGCAGGAACCAGGCACGAAACAGGCACGAAACACGTAGGAAACAGGCTCGAAACAGGCAGGACACAGGCAGGACACAGGTAGGAAACAGGCAGGAAACGAGCCGGAAACAGGCAGAAAAAGGGCAGGAAACAGGCAGGAAACGGGCAGGAAACAGGCAGGAAAAGGGCAATAAACAGGCAGGAAACGGGCATGAAACATGCATGAAACAGGCAGGAAACAGACAGGAAACAGGCAGGAAACAGGCAGGAAAATGGCAAGAAACAGGCAGGAAACCGGCAGTTATCAGGCAGGAAACAGGCAGGAAACAGGCAGGAAACAGGCAGGAGACGGGCAGGAAACAGGCAGGAAAGGGACAGGGAACATGCAGGCGATGGGTTGGGGAGGTTCGGAGGTTCGAACTGATAATACTTTTCAAACTTTGTTGCAATCCTGAACAATGCCTCCTTCGATGTGAATTTAATCGACACTGATGTTAATGGGGCGCGTTGTGGCCATTTCCTTTAATGTGATCCGATTCAGCCGCCCCACACACACATAACACCAGCAACACCGGCAACAGCAACAACAGCAACTAAACACCAACAAAGAAAGGCAATATAACAACATCAAACTCCCGGTCCCACACCCAACAACAACAACCAACTATTCTGCACATGACAACCATCACCAACGACACAGGACTGACTGAAACGCGCCGAGTGAATTACGACAACTTCATAGCAGAAGACGGGGTTTGCGGGGGGGGGGTGGCATGGGGGGGGGGGTGGAAGGAGGGGTTTTGGGGAGGGGGGGGTGGAGGGGGCAGCGCGTCAAATGTGAAGTACAGATTACGGCAGGGCGGGAGAGCTGCAAGCCGCCGCCATCGCCGGGTTTTAGTCGTGACAAATGGCCGCCTTCCCCAATAATCGGCAGAATGTTGCTCATGAATAATGATATCACAGGCGTCGGCCTTAATTAGAAGCTCGCGATTATATTCTAATATAAGCGTGCCCTACCCCCACCCCATCCCCCACAGACACACAACTCTCCCACCCCCCGACTCCTCTCCTCCAGGCACTCTCCCACCCCCGCAACTCACCACTCTCCTTTCCCGCTTCCTCTCCCCTCCCGCTCCCTTCTTCCTCTCTCCTTTACCATCCCTCTCTACTCCCCTCCTCTCTCCTCCCGCCTACTCCCCCACTCTTCCTCTCTCTCCTCTCCTCCCCCTCTTCTCTCCTCCCGCCCCTTCCCCACTCCCCTCCACTCTCCCACTCCTCCTCTCCTTTCCCCCGGCCTCTCCCTCCCATCCCTTCTTGCTCTTTCCTTTACCCTCCCTCTCCTCTCTCTCTCATCTCCCAATCTCCCTCTCTCCTCCCGTCCTGATATGACCTTAGATGTTGCTAGGGCGTAACACCCCAACAAACAAACAAACCCTTTCCCCTTGGCCACTTCTCCCGCATCACTTTTTCTTTACCCTCTCCTCTCCCCTCTCCCTTGTCCCCCCGACACCCTCACCCCAAAATCTTCATCAAAGACCCTCGCCCCAACATCTTCACCCCAACACCCTCTCAGAGCCACACCCTCTCCCCCACACTCACACCCCACACCCTCTTCCCAACACTTTGACACTCTCATACAACACTCTGACCCCAACACCCCCATCTCAACACATTCTCCCCCACACCCACACCCCAACATCCTCTCCCGAATACTCGGACCCCTACACCGTCACACAACACACTCACCCCCACACCCTCACACAACACCCCTCTCCAACACTCGCTCCCCTACACTCACACCCTGTCCTCCTACCCCGCCCCCCCACCCTCACATCCCCATCCCCACATCCCTACACCCCCACACACCACACACCCACACCCTCACACAACACCCCTCTCCAACAATCTCTCCCCACACGCACACCCTGTCCTCCTACCCCCCCCCCCACATCCTTACACCCCCATCCCCACACACCCCACACCCCCACACACCCACCCGCCCACACACCCACACCCTCACACAACACCCCTCTCCAACAATCTCTCCCCTACACGCACACCCTGTCCTCCTACCCCCCCCACCCTCACACCCCCACCCCCCACATCCTTACACACCCACACCCACACACACACCCACACACCCACACACCCACACACCCACACACTCACACCCTCACACAACACCCCTCTCCAACACTCTCTCCCCCACACGCACACCCTGTCCTCCTACCCCCCCACCCTCACACCCCCACACCCCCACATCCTTACACCCCCACACCCACACACCCCCACACACATCCACACACCCACACCCTCACACAACACCCCTCTCCAACACTCTCTCCCCCATACGCACACCCTCTCCTCCTACCCCCCACCCTCACACCCCCATCCCCCACATCCCTACACACCCACACCACCACACACCTACACACCCCCATTCCCCCACACACCCACACACCTACATACCCTCACCCCAACACTCCCACACCCTCTCTTTGGCACCATCATCCTGGCACCACTTTTCCTCATGCTAACGCCCCAATCCTCCTCCTTCCGTCGCTAGGAAAAAAAGAAATCGGGGGTAATCGCGGCGCATGCGCCCGGTGCGCTCTATTGGCCTAGTAGGTTATTGATGTGGGCCATGTTGCTTGGTAATAGAATAGATTGCGGGGTGGGGCGACTACGCCTTGAGTTATGGCACTCATGGGGATAGGGAACCCCATAGTATGGTGTGGGGGACACGCCAACCAAGTGTTCAGTATTGTGTATAACATTGCTTGATTCCCTGTATAACATGCATAACGCCATGTATAAGTTAGTACTGCGATTTTTAGTGATGCTACCCACCATGATGAGATTTTAAACGCAATATTTATTTTTAGTATTTCGTTGTGATAGTTCGGTATGATGTATAACATTGCTTGATTCCCTGTATAACATGCATAACGCCATGTATAACTGAGAACTGCGATTTTTAGTGATGCTACCCACCATGATGAGATTTTAAACGCAATATTTATTTTTAGTATTTCGCCGTGACAGTTGGGTATGATGTATAACATTGCTTGATTCCCTGTATAACATGGATAACGCCATGTATAACTTAGTAGCCCGATTTTTAGCGATGCTATCCTGCATCGACCATGATGAGATTTCTTTTGAATATTTCTTTTTAGTGTTTGGCTGTGACCGTTCAGCTGCTAGTATTAGAAACCACTATCTTCCATACTGCCGCCATTTGGACAGCTTAAAGTTTGTTGCATTAGCCGAAAGTAAGTTAGTGGTTTGAGTTGTCGACAACCCATTGTAGATCGAGTTATAGAGACATACATATAGAGCTAAGCACGAGCAGACAGGAGAATGGGGGTATATATGTGTTGTATAAGCAATTATACGACTATAAATATCCTGAGTAAGGTGCCGAAGAATGCAGTAAGGTGGAGCAGTGTGCAGTAGAATGGGGCACTGCGCAGTAGAGTGGGGCAGTGTGCAGCATATAGCCTACTATTAGTACGTGCTTCAAACGCTGCAGCACCATCAGCATATACTAAAACATGGTGCACATGCCACAGTGCTATCAGCGTATACTACTAATACATGCTTCAAATGCCACAGCACCATCATTGTATACTAATACGTGGTGCACATGCCGCAGTGCTATTAGCATATACTACTAATACGCGCTTCAAACACTGCAGCACCCTCAGTGTATACTAATACGTAGTGCACATGCAACAACGCTATCAGCGTATAATACCAATACATGCTTCAAACATGGCATCATCCTCAGTGTATACTAATACGTGGTGCACATGCTGCAGCGCTATCAGCGTATACTACCAATACGTGCTTCAAACATGTCGGTACCCTCAGCATATACTACTATTACGTGTTTCAAATGCTGCAGCACCATCAGCGTATACTAATACTTAGTGCACATGGCACAGAGCTATCAGCGTATACTACCAATACGTGCTTCAAACATGGCAGCACCATCAGCGTGTACTAATATGTGGTGCACACGCCGCAGTGCTATCAGCATATACTACTAATACATGCTTCAAATGCTGCAGCACCATCAGCATATACTAATATATGGTGCACACGCCACAACGTTATCAGCGTATACTACTAACAAGTTAGGATCAGCTTGTCATGATAGTGTTTTAAACTTGGGTAGTGTTTTCAATGTACGTAGGGTAGTGTTTTGAACTTAACAGTAGTGTTTCGAACTTACGTTCAAAACACTACCATAGTGTTTTTAACTTAGGTTCAAAACACTACCGTAGTGTTTTGAATGGGGCAGTGTTCTGAACATCCTACACCGGGGTTTGTGACTATGTTGAGAATAGACGATAGATCGCAGCTCAGACCAGATGGGATGGCCGAATGAGTTGAGTGTCCGTCTCCTGATTTGGGAGAGCGGAGCATCCGAACCCGAGCGTTTGTGGTCAAGTCAAACCAATGACATAAAGATGTATTCTTTTCACTTCCTCACCAGGCGCTCTGCATTATTAGGATAGGGCAAGGACTGTTTGCTCAGTCAGTGTCCAGATAATCTGACTGAGTGGGATAGCAGGTCATAATGCTGGTGGCCTGGTCTCCCAGTGGGGCAGGACTATATGATCACCATGACTGTGCATTGTCACAAGTCGGCATCCATCCTGATATGACATTTGATGTTGCTAGGACGCAAAACAACAACAAGCAAAAAAAAAGATTGCAGCTCCATACGAAGATACATTTGCCCACAGATTGCCCACACCCATCCTAGCAGCATGAGACCAAAGTACCCTCTCCATGATTGAATGTGGCAACGGCCCCAGCACATTTGGCAGCGTCCACACCGAACAGCCAGTCTGATTCCGCCACGCTGTCTGGTTAGAGTCAACAACAAGTACCACGTGACGTCATCGGACAAAACTAGGCCAATGTGGGAAGTAATTGAACTGGGATAAACTGCAGTAATCTACAATTAGGACATATCTATATGAGTCAGCCTAACGAAAACGGGCCAATCGGTGGTCAAGTGAAGATGTCGGTGTCGCAATTCTTAAAAGTGTAGTGCATTTCTTTGTTTCATATTAAATTATCCTAGAAACAAATAAGGTTGTTGTATTTTCTTGACCTTAAAGGACGTTCCACCATCTCTGTCAATGCTAAACTATAATTATACCGATCGACGCAAACATCCAATGATCGACGCCGACAACTTTAACAGATATCGGTGTCGCAATTCTTAAAGTATCATGCATTTCTTTTTTTTATATTAAATTATCCTAGAAACAAATATGGTTGTTGTATTTTCTCGACCTTTACATTCAGGATAAATTTTAAGACTTTCCAACACCTCTGTCACTGCTAAATTATAATTATACCGATCGATGCCGACATCCATGCTCGACGACGACAACTTCCACCAATTGACCCAACATAATACCTTACAGTGGTTAAGTGTTAGTGTCATTCTGATCAGTACTCCTCTGTCAATCGGTGCTGACAACGTGCATCATCGTACTCCACTGCTGCTTCACCATCTATGGGCTGTTAATAGCATGTTTTGGTGTGCCTACAATATGCATTTCATATTAATTTTGATGGTTTTTTGTTTTTTTTACTAAATTTGGTCACTTCGATCAGAGTGGCATCCATTTTGAGACACATAACCACAAGTGTTGTTAACTCCACCATTAGATAGTGTCACTGATCTGGTATATCGCATAATGGTACAGGTGGATTCCACCAGATGGCAGCACTATATTGAATATAGTCAGAAACCGTGTATATATATATATATATATAATGACAGTTCGACACAATATTGGTTCAGGGATTGAGGTGAAGCTTATTTTAACATGTTCTGTGCACGGGAGAAAGCCAATGTCCAATCGTTTTTTTCTTGAAGATTTATACTGCCTATCATGGATAAGTCTGAATAGACTTGTTTTCACCATTAGACAGTTTGTCGATAGAAAGCCCGAGACTACACTTTTACCGACCCAAGGGATTTTTAACATCCCACACCACATAGACATGTTATGAGAGCAACTGGCCTTTGATATCGCTGTAAGTTATACACAGCGGTGGAAATCCAAATTGTCAGAGGTTGGGGCATGGGGAATCGAACCACCAACCTTCAGATTAGGAGTCAGACCTAGAAAAAAGTCAGACACTCTAACCACTCCGCCACAGAGAACACCAATCTAATATGCTAAATATATTGGTCAAATATGTATCTATCAGAGCCCTCTACTTTGAGAGTGTGTAACGGATTAAATCATGCATTTCAGTAGACCTTAAAAGTCGAATTAAGACGCCTCAGTGGCTGCCATCTTGTTTCCTTTGCACTCTCTCCCAATTCCTCAATGATATGCGCATGTTGATAAAGTCAGCGCACTGAAAGCAGCGTTCCACAACTTGTGTATTATTGACTCATACTAATGCAGTTGTTGCTTGGAAATAGACATGATCGTCATTTACTCCAAATCTGGCTGCAGATAACTATTTTATATTAGCATATATGTATTCTTATGTATACATATACATATATATATTATATATATATATATGTAGTTAAAATTTGACCGTCCAAATGGATCTATCTATAAGCGATAACGGCCAGACACAGCTGGCATACAGTGATCAGAGACCCTCACAGGTGGCGCCAGTGTGGCCAATAATGTAACTACACAGGCCCGATTGATTGCTTGATTGATCGGTGGTTGCTTTATGCCGTGTCGGCAGCATAGGGCATATCCATGGCGATTCACACTGACCAGGATATAGGATGTAGTGAGTATGGTGTAGGGAACTGAAGATAGATAGTGTCCTTGTTTATATTCCCAGAATAGATTATACAGCTCATATACCTATGTTCGTCAGTATATAGACTGAGGGGTGTCCAGTACAAGTATTAGTGATGCTAACTGCCGGGTGGTGGCGCCACCGGTAGCATTTCCTGAATAGTCAAATAATAATGTGACATTGTCTTGATTTTCCGTAAAATGTATGCTCGCATAATTCTTTTATGTATCATACACATTTAAATAGAACAAATCTTCCTTTTTTATTTTTTTATTTTTTATTGTGGCTGTATTTATACTATCCATAGCATATAAGCCTGGGTATTCAGGCTTGTTTTCAATGCTGGCCAGCTGTAGTGTCGGTGTTATCTTATCATACAGGAGCTGCTGATAAGGTATTTGATTGCCTGCATTTCAGCAGCAGATAGATAGTTGGTTGGTCTGGTTAGTAATCTATGTTAATATTTTTGGAACACAACAATGTGGAATGGCAACAGGTAGCGTCTGTTAAGGCCCTGTCACACTACGACGTTTCCCCTGGCGCGCCGGCAACGCGCAAAATATTTGCAACCCGTCGAGAAACGTCGAACTTTTCGGTGCTTTGGGAGAAAGTTTGACGCGGTGCAGCGTGTTAGTAGCGTGCTATAAGCGCGCGGCCAACGCTTTTCGATGCGCGGCAGAACAACATGTCAACGTCCCACCAGCGGGTTCCCAGCATGCCATCGGCGTGTTGTCGGCGCGCTGTCGGCGCGTTGACGGCGCGTTGGTGTTGCGTTAGTACCGTGTCAACGGGTATATACCCGCCAGCAACACGTTAGGACGCGCCTGCAGCGCGTCCACACCGCACGGCCAACACGTCCAGGCACGCCGGCAACACGTCCAACGCGCCGAGATACGCTGGAGCAATGCCAATAGCGCGCCCAGTACCCGTCGATGGGACGTTATGGACGCGCCGACGGAACGGTCGCATTTTGGGGGGAAAAAAGCCGATGTTAACCGACGTTGATCAACGGTCTGCCAGCGTTCTGCCGGCGCGCCGCCAACGTGTGTCAACGTGTTGCTAACGCGTCCGTAACGCGCCCGCCAACACGCTGCCGCGCGTTGCAGCCCGTCGAAAGTTTTGTGCAAGCACAAAACCTTGACGCGGCCCGACGCGCGCCGACGCGCGCCGACGTGTTCATTCAAACGTTGATATGTACCGACGCGCCGGTAACGCGCCGGTAACGCGCCGTTAACGCGCCGGTAACGTACCGGACGTGTACCGACGTTTCGACCAAAAAGGCAACACGTCGACGCGCGTTGGTGTGTGACAGGGCCTTTAAAATTAGGGACGAGGAGAACCGATGGTGGTGCTACCGACCAAATGCATTGGGTCAAGCAGGCAATACATAGAATATTTGGTATTGTAATCAAAAATAATTTTCCGTTGTGCCTTTATACTCACATAATATGCTATACATCATATATATGTGCATATATATATGCTGTATAATCCATTATACATGTATAATAAGGCCAGAAGCTTCCTCCGCCCTATCTCCTCCCACAGTCATCTACTGGAGCAGCCTGTCTGTTAACAAAAACACGTCCATCCTACTTACACTCAGATCCGTTGGGGGGCGCCACCCGTCTGTGCACGCACCACTTCCGGCCCCCAAATACACTCGTTGTACCACCTGATATGACCTTAGATGCTTCTAGGATGCTGCTAGGATGTAAATCCCCAACAAATAAACAAATATACATGTGAAGATTTCCGGCGCAAAACCTTGTAAACGCTAATCCAAAAATTGAATTTAAAGAAAAGATCTTTACCTGAGGGTAATTTTAACTGTCACTAATTTCATGTTATTTATAATGAAATAGCTTTGGAGCAATGAACAATGAAATAGGAATGTAAACATTGAACCTTTTGAAGGTTTGACTCCACTATTTATCTAAATGTTTGGATTGGTTTTTATGGGGTCTTGCACCTGAAACCCTCATATATAAATGTATATAATATATATATATATATATTTATATTCCACCGTTACTAAGTTGTAGCTATTAGTGAGATGGATACACCAAGGTGGCGCCACCAATTTAATTAAGAGAGAAGGATTGCAATTATAGAACCCCCAACTATTTATAATTGCAGAAGTCTTTACGGGTCACAAAGATTCCCTTACCCTTCTCCTGCTGTGCGAATTCTCCACTCGTTATAAATAATAAATAAATGTATGCGATACTTACCAACCTTGTGAGATTTGTTGTAAGCGCTCACAGCCTGTATACTGTCACACTTTCTTTTAAATCGCACATAACTTCATAATGTACTAATATGCCCAATCTACCTACCCGCTGATCTACCTATTTACAATGTAATGTAAACGGCCGGAAGACCAGTGCCTCGGCGTTGAATAAAAATGTATATTCTGATAAATAAACTGTTTTACCAAAGAAGAGACTGCCATACAACACAATGTTATTTAAAATAGTGTTAAAGCTGGACACATAGTGGCATACAAGACACCAGCATCGCCCCGGGCTGCCACATTGCTACCTTCAGGCAAATAGGGTGTCAACTGCCAGGTCGATGCGCCTGCACAGAAACGACGTTTCCATATCCGGTAACAGGCCCCAGCCAGCCAATAAAGTTGTGTACAGAACCTAACCCGAGGCAACCCAACCCCCTACACCCACACCCCCCACATATCCACAGCCCGAAGCCCACATTCACACACTCCCACATGCCCACACTCCCACATCCCCACACTCCCACATCCCCACACTCCCACATCCAAACATTCCCACATCCCCACAGTCCCACATCCCCACATATCCACACCCCCACACCCTCATATCCCCATCCCCCCAACATCCCCACGTAACCCCATCCCCACATCCCCACCTAACCATATCCCTACATCCCCACCTAACCATATCCCCACATCCCAACACTCCCACATCGCCGCATATCCAGACCCTGACATCCCCACATCACCCCACCCCCACCTGGACATCCCCATATCCCCACATATCCACACCCATATCCCCACATGTCCACACCCACATCCCCACACCCCACATCCCCACATGTCCACACCCACATCCCAACATCCCCACACACCCACATCCCCACACACCCACATCCCACACCCCACATCCCCACATCCCCACATTCCCACACACCCACATCCACACATCCCACACACACCCACATCCCCGCACACCCACATCCCAACGCCCCACATCCCCACATATCCACCCCCCCACATCCCCATAACCCCACATCCCCCCACCCCCATAGCCCCCACATCCCCACACCGACCCGGCCCCTACAACCCCTCTACATTGACTCTCCTTCCGCCACTACCCACTCACACCCACCCACACATACACCCACCCACACTTGCACACCACCACCACCACCGCCCCCACTACTACCGACACCATTATCCAGTGCCAGTATTAACCAATGTGCAATAAAGGCTATGGAGTAATTGCTTTGGCATCTAATCATGGCCTAATTGGATCAAAGCCATCACGGAATGATGGTGTGCTGTGTTTTGTTTTGTTGTGTTTGTGTTGTGCTGTGTTTTGTTGTGTTGTCTTTGTATTGAGTTCTTGTATTGTGCATGTGACTAGGCACTGTGACCGAATCGGAAGAGTCCAGCCCTTACATGTGGAAGGTCAGGAGTTCGGATCCAGGTCGAGTCAAACCAATGACTTATAAAATTGATTCTTGTCACTTCCTAGCCTGGCGCTAAGCATTAATAGGATAGGGCAAGGACTGGTTATGGTTAGCTGAGTGTCAGGATAATGTGGCTGATTGATAGGATGTCGGGTCATGGTGCTGGTGGCCTGATTTCCCAGTGGGGCAGCACTATAAATCCACCATGAGTGCGCACTGTCACAAGTCGGTACCCATCTTGATATGGCCTTAGATATTGCCAGGACATAAACCTCCGATAACCAAACCAACATATTATGCCTGTGCCTCGGTCGCCGATGCAGGAACTTCAGAGCGTTATCCCAGCCAAAACACAACTGGGTTGTTTTGAACCTACATTCAAAACCTGCTGCTTAAGTTGAAAACACACCGATTTGTTATACCCCTGTCACATTACAACGTTTCTGCCGGCGTGCCGGCAACGCACAAAATATTTGCAACCCGTCAAGAGACGTCCAACTTTTCGGCGTTTTGGCAGAAAACTGGACGGGTAATACCCCTGTCACACTACGACGTAACGTTATGATGACGTCATAATGACGTTAGAGTGACGTCGAGCTACGTCATGTTACGTCGTGTTACGTCGGCGCGCGTCGAGGTTTTGAACCTGTTCAAAACTTTCGACGTATCTCGACGTGAAGCCGTCACGTCGGGATGACGTGACAATGACGTTAGGTAGACATTCCGCGATCGTTATAGCAGCGTACATGACGTTAGAGTCATGTTATGTCACATCAGACCGACGGCCCGGGTGGGAGCAACGTGTGGGCAGCGTTTTGCACGTTACGGTCACGTTACGGTCACGTTACGGTCATGTTACGGTCACGTTACGGTCACATTACGGTCATGTTACGGTCACGTCACGGTCACATCACGGTCACATTACGGTCACGTTACGGTCACGTTACGGTCAGGTTACGGTCACGTTACGGTCACGTTACGGTCACGTTACGGTCACGTTACGGTCACGTTACGTTCACGTCACACCCGTTACGGCGACGTTACGCTCACGTTACACTAACGCCCGGTCACGTCGCCAATTACCCCTCCCCTCTAACGTTGTCACGTTACAGCTAACGTCACGACGTACACCGACGTTACTTTCACGTTACGCTCACGTCAACTACGCGGCATTCACGTCCACAATTTGCATATTACGCCGATAACTTCGACGTGATATCATTATTTTCACGTTGTGGTTACGCTGACGTAGTCACGTCGTAGTGTGACAGGGGTATTAGTAGCATAGTATTAGCGCACAGCCAACGAGGTTCGACGCGCGATGGACGAAAGTGTCAACGGGCCACCAGCGGGTTCCCAGCGTGCCGCCAGCATGCCGTCGGCGCGCCGTCGGCGTGTTGATGGCGTGGAGGGAGCGAGTTGATACAATACCAACTCGCTGCCTCCACGCCGGCAGCACGTCCAGACCCGCCGCCAACAGGTCCAGGCGCGCCGGGAACACGTCCAACGTGCTGAGAAACGCTGGCGAAGCACCGACAACGCGCTGATAACACGCTGACGGCACGCTGGGAACCTGTCGGCGGGACATTGCAGACGTGCCGACGGAACGCTCGCAATATGGCGAAACAAATGCCAACGTTAACCGACATTGATCAACGTCCTGCCAGCGTTCTGCAGGCGCGCCGATAACGGGTCCGACGTGTTGCTAACGCGTCCGTAACGTGCCCGCCAACACACTGCTGCGCGTTGCGGCCCGTCGAAAGTTTTGTGCAAGCACAAAACTTTCTCCGCGGACCGACGCGCGCCGACGGCCGCCGACGTGCCGGTACACACATTGCTATGTACCGACGCTCCGGAAACGCCCCGGTAACGTACCGTTAACGTACCGGACGTGTACTGAGGTTTCATCGAAAAACCCAACACGTCGGCACACGTCGACCCGCGTTGGCCCGAAACGTCGTAATGTGACAGGGCCATAAGGCTTCATCGTTTTGCACACATCTTAATCTTTGTAATCACATCTTGAATCATTTATTAGGTGTAATACATGGGATGGCCAAATCGGTAAGAACGCTAGCACACGCGAGAGCCTTCCACTGTGCGAGGTCGTGGGTTCGAACCCCGACCGAGTCAAGGCAATGACTTACACAATTGATATGTGTCACTATCTTGAAGATGTATACTGCCTATCATGGATAAGTCCGAATAGACTTGTTTTCACCATTAGACAGTTTGTCGATAGAAAGTCCCAGCCTACACTTTTACCGACCCGAGGGATTTTTAACCTCCCACACCACATAGACATGGTATGAGAGCAACTGGCCTTTGATGATGCTGTAAGTTATACACAGCGGTGGAAATCCAAATTGGCAGAGGTGATGGTGCATGGAATCAAATCACTGACCTTCACATTAGGAGTCCGACTTAGAAAAAGGTCTGACACTCTAACCACTCCGCCACAGAGAAGACCGCGATATAACCTAGTGCTCGGCCTTACTAGGCTAGGCCAAGGATTATTTAGCTCAGTATCAGGATAATGTGACTCATAATGGTTGGTTGGTTGATTGGTGATTGGAGTGTTACGTTCTGGAAACATCTAAGGTCATATCAGGACGGGTGCCGAATTCTGACAGTGTGCACTCATTGCGACTTTATAGGGTTTCCCCAATGCGAAACCAGGCCACTAGCACCATGACCTGACATCCAACTCAGTCATATTATCCTGACACTTAGCTAACCAGTCCTTGCCCTATCCTATTAATGCCGGGTGCCTCGCTAGGAAGCGAAAGGTATAGATGTTTAAGTCATTGGTTTGATATAGAATAAGTCATTGATTGATATAGACAATATGTCTGTCTGTGTAAATATTCCCTAGTTTTCGTCAATCTACGGCTGAGGATGGACATTAGGGATGAAAGCCTGTAACAGTCACAGCTGGACCGGATGGGGCCCCAATCTTCAATGGAGCCTGTATAACTCCTAGAAAATAGGATGTTTCAAAAGATACAATATATGAATATTGTCATTTCGTCATGAGAATTATGAATAAGTAGAATTCTGTCACATAACTGCCCATTTCAAGTTGCATAGTCCGGTGGTGTTGAGTTTCTGTCATTTTCCCGAGATAAATATAATAAATTGATCGTTATAATCTACCTTACTTTAAGTTGAAGTAACTTTTATTTTAAATGGTTAACTTTCGAGATATCTGAAGTTGAAACATGTCAAATTAATCTTGGCAGGCAGGCCAACGCTCTGATACCATAGGCTTCTGCAGTAACAGGTTCTATTAAATTGAGTCAGTGTTCCCTTCTATATGTGGCAACACATGCTTACTAAATGGATTAATATCTAAGTTAGATATGCAGAATCAAATCTAGAAAATTGTTTTGGTTTTGAAAATTGGATGTTTGATTGGACTATGCGGCTTTAAACTCATCCACTGACGTAAGGGCCAAGCAAGGTGTATGTGTTATAGGCTGAGCGATCTGCGTGACAGTTCAGGCTGGTAGCTACTGGTGAACCGAGGGCTTAACCCCCACCAGCAGGAAGGGGAGTGGTGGGTGGGTGAGTGTGTGGAGGAAGGGCCATGGCTGGTTATGGCACGGGGGCTTATTTGTAAATCCATGTATAAATTATACACTGCAGTGGCGTCCCACCACCAGGTCTCGAGGCCTGGTACAGAGCTGGTATAACACGCTGAAACAACTCCACTTTTAAACCACTACTTTATTGGTAGTCTCTTCAAGCGTTCTACACTGCAGACAGTATACATGACCTTTTTACTAAGGTAAAACAGGAAAACATTTTAGCCTTTTTGAGGGGCAGCTGGACTGAACCACCTCATATAGTTTACTAAATAGATTCTATCAATTATTAATAAAACCTTTCGTTTTCTATGGGAATTTGCTTCCCTTGACCACAAATATATGATTGTGAGCTTTCTAATTTAATGAGTGTCTATTGGCACATAATTGATTGTCTGCTTTTACATGTAAAATCGATGGTTTGAAGAAAAAAATAAAAAATTGTATCGCTGTGAATATGGCCTATGCTGCCGACACGGCGTGAAGCAACCACCAATCAATCAATCAATCAAGCGTTGCAAAAACACTCTGGTGCCTAGCTTAAAAATGCATTGAAGTTACATAGTCGCTTTCCATAGTTTGTTAGTTCCCGTCATTTTTGTTCTGTGATGATTTTTGTGTGTGTTATTTTACTCATTACAATCAATTTTATTTTGGTTTGAAGTGACTCTGATCTAAAATAGCTAACTTTGGAGATGTTTTTAAGTGAAAGCATGCACACATTGATTTACATGTGAACATTCTGACGCCGTAGGCTTCAGTATTAATATGTTCTAGTAAATTGGCTTAGCCTTCACTTTGATTCAGTAATAAATGCTTATTAAAAGCACAGTTTGTTTTATTTCTTAGCATTCACTTTGATTCAGTAATAAATGCTTAATAAAAGCAAACTTTGTTTTATTCAACAATGCCTCTAGAGTTCATTGATTTTCATCATTGTGTATTGGACGTCAAACCTATGGTCATTCTGACATATTGCTTTGGAGGAAACGCACATCCGCCACATAGGCTACTCTTTCCGATAAGCAGCAAGAGGTCTTTTATATGCACATTCCCACAGACAGGACAGCACATACCACAGCCTTTGATGAAGCAGTTGTGGGCCACTGGTTGGAATGGAAAATAGCGAAAACTGCAAAGAGCTCCACCAAGCAGAATCTATCGTATGACCAACAGCTTCACAGGTGGACACTCTAATGCCTGAGCTATGTCCCACTCCTAAATGCTTAATAAGTGCGCATGTATGTAAATTATATATGAAGGATTGATTACAATGGTAGCGCATTTACTTTGGTTCGAAGGGAATGACTCCCCTGACATGCCTGAGCTGCTCATAAACGACCGAAAGCCATTCCAGTCCATGCTGCAGGGCCTCAGCACTTTCAAACATAGTGTAGGTTAGTCCCTAATAAATCAGCCTGCTGCTCTCCATCGACACTTCCCAGTGAGCCAGCAAAGTGAATGTATCAATTCATTATACCCGCATTATTAATTATGTAATTGTTTCATAATTTTAATCGCTATCTACTCGATTTGTATTTGTGCTGATATATGTCATCTAACTACTATAATATCCACCTGCTATTTGAGGTCATTGAGGGAGGGAGTGAGGAACCTGTGGGGCGACCCGGTCTGCTACTAGGCAGGCACCTTTCTGTTTCCCACTTCTCCCGCCAGGTGCTGCTGCAATCACTCTGCATCTGCCCATTTCTTTTTGGATATCCCCAATATTATCCATTTATAATAAAAGCTCCTTCAAGGTAATTTAATTTAGGTTCTAATGACAAACCTATTGTGCATAAAATAGGAGCAGAAACTCAAAACCATCAGATTATGCAACTTTACAGTTGCATAATTCGATGGTTTTGAGTTTCTGTCATTCCTTTAGATAAATATACAATTTGATTGTTATTGTAGTAGTCTGTACATGAGCTCCACGACCATGCAGTGGTGGCAGACACTACGCTGCACACCTACGCAGTTACACTGAACTGTGCTAAGTGGCGGCATGCTAGCCACACGGCATGGCCCCGACTGGGCTGCCCTCTTCTGTGTGTGGCTAGCACCCCCCCACCCACCTATAGAGGTGATGTCGGACCTACCGAGTTAGGAGGAAGGTCACTTGATTGTTGACGCCGCGGGGAGCGGATAGTTACCAATAAACCAAGTGAAGTGTATTGTATCTGTATCTTGGCGTTCTTCCGTCTGTGTGTGACAGCGAATGTTAGTTCGTTGGATGGCTGACATCAGGCCTATCACATTATTAGCTACCTTACTTCATTTTTTGAAGTAATTTTAAATTGAAATGGCTAAATTCGGAGCTATTTGATGTGCAAACAGCTCAAATTAATGTTGGCAAGCAGGTCAGAACTCAGACAACATAGCGTTACACAGGAACTCAGTGGGGAATTGACTCAGTGTTCCCTTCTATGTTGAAACAAATGCTTAATCAGCACATCAGTATGTGCGTTAGATATGTAGAATCAGATCTAACTATTATAGACCTCATAAGAGACAATGTAACACAAGTATGTTGGTTGAGATCGATACCTCTGGCTGGCCAACAATCTAGCCTACCGTTTATTTTTATGGTAAAAACTTCCGACGACAGTGATGGTGATAGCAGTGCTCCTGACATCTCGGCGGCGACTCGGTGTGGGTTTGCTTACCTGCGTGCAAACCCAAGTCGCTCAGGCACCTCCATTTCCAGCGGGTGGGGGCGATAGGTAATGTTTTCAGATCGAACTCTACAGTCCCTCCATTATGTAATATTTATCAAATAAGCACGAACAGTGTTTTGGTTTTTGAAAATTGTATGTTTAATCGGACTATGCAGCTTTAAGCAATTGACCTATACAACACCGCAATAAGCCATTGTACAATTCTGGAAATAAGACTTTGTTTACGACTCGGTAGTGGTTGCAATTCCCTCACAAGGCCTTGCAAATGCGGCCAGCCTCTGGGGTACCGGGGATTTAATCAGCTGTTATCTACGATATCAGTAATGGGCAACGGGGCTATGGACAAAATTCAAGACACGGTCCCCGATTGGCTTGTAGCACACATCGTGTAGTGTATGCTGGTCTTCACTGCCGCAACTGTTGGGCTCTCTGTGAGCGGCTCAGTAGATATATACAGTAAAACCTCTCTAAATCGACCGACGCTGGGACCAACTTTAGGCGATCCATTTAGGGAGGTGGTCGGATTGGGGAGTTAACAAAAAGTACAATGGTATTGCATGGGCGATCATTTTGGACCCAAATAAAGCGATCGATATATGAGAGTGGTCGATCTGTGGAGGTGGTTGGTTAGAGAGGGTTTACTGTATTTATTATACAGAGAGATACCCACTGAACTGTGCACATTTATAACAATTTCAGCAGTACAGTGAGTGAGCGTAATGGCCGCTGAGGCATGGGCGAGTAGGTGGCGCCACATGGGGAGGTCAGTTAGTACCAGTAGATGACCTAATGAGTAGAAGTGACCAGCCGATAAACTTAGTGGCAGTGAAGTAGATGGATGCTCCGACTTATTATACTTTTATTATGGTTTATACAACATATATATAGAGAGACAGTTATATCCATAGATATATATAGATACAGATATATATATAGATATAGATATATATATAGATAGATCTCTCTATATATATAGATGGCGTGTTGGCACAATTCAGTCTGGTTCCCAGTTCCATCTGCGCGTTACCCTGTTCAGTTCCTTCTGACACAACACCATGCCCTCTGTAGCTACTACTCTCAGTGCGACTGCGCAGCACACCCACAATTCTCTGTGCAGCACATGCGCAAGTGCTGATACCGCCTACAAGCAGGCGGTGCACTCTGAAGTGCAAGCATGCGGGGTAGTAATTACTCAATGCACACAGAGGACAAGCACAACTGAAAGAGATGTTTACATGCACTTGGGCATGTATACAAATAGACTGGGTGACCATTGCAATTTCAAATTGGTTGAAGCCGAAGGCTGAGGCCCATTTGGAATCACATTAATCACCTGTTAGGACTGCTCTCACCTGTGAAGGTGTATAATCTTGTATTACACCCCCGATGGTTGTCAAACTGATGACTTACAAAGTTGATACTTGTCGCTACCTAATCTGGTTCTCGGCATTACCAGGATAGGGCAAGGACTGGTTAGCTCAGCATCAGGATAATGTGACCTTGTGGGATACCAAGTCATGATGCTAGGGCCCTGGTGTTCATGACCACAATTGACACGTGCCCCCCTCCCCCCCACCGCTCCCCTGTGACGTACTTTCTACGCTTACTGGCAGCGCCTCCCTGTTGAACGGGACGCACCGGAACCTTCCTCATTCAAAGGTTTATGATACTGGGCCGTCACTTCCAGGGCCCCAACTCACTCTGACAACCTCATCCCACACCCACAACCACACCCACACCTCCAGCCGCACCCACACCCACTCACACCAATACAAAACCATACCCTCGCCCACACCCACACCCACACCCACACCCCTCACCACTACCCACACCCATACCCCACACGCACAACCTCACCCCACACCCACACCCACACCCACACCCATACCCACACCCACACCACACCCACATACACCCACACCCACACCCTCACCCACACCCACACCCCACACCCCACACCCCAATCCATACCCACTCACACCCACTGCGCACACACCACACCCGCACCGCACTCCCACACCCCACACCCCACCCCACACCCACTCACACCAACACAAACCCACACCATACATCTCACACCTACACCCCACCCCCACACTCACACCCACACCAACACACACAAGCACACCCCACACCCTAACCCACAACCACAACCACACCCTCACCCACACCCCACACCCACACCCAAGCCCACATCCCATCCCACTCCCACAGCCCACACATCCACACCCCACACCCCACACCCACACACCCACACACCCACACACACACACACCCGTACACCCACACACCCACACCCATTGAGCTGCCATTGCGGAGGCGGCACACCTCTCTCAGTGCTGCCCAGAATGCACCGCGCCCCGCCCTCCTCTGTGTCGTCACACTGGTGACACGCCCCTATAATAGCAATTAGACCCGTCCAACGCAGCTTCCAGGGGCCCTAGAGCCTCACTTCCGGTTACCCCCACCGTCCTCCTGGGTCCGAATGTCTCCTCAGTCCGGTGGTTGTGGCAGCAGGACGTTGGTTTTACTAAGAAATCGACCGCTTCCGGTTTAGCGATTATTGCGAAACTGTTCTGTTTTACATGATGAGTAATACATATAAAACTCACTATACAGCATATATATGTGTGTGATGTATAACGTGTTATCTGATTATAAATGTTTGACAAGAAATAAATCGTATCCCTTCCTCCTGCACTGCCGCATCGGTGGAGTACCCCCCTCCCTCTCTGGGGTGTTGTTTGAAAGCTTGATTGATGATTGATTGGTGGTTGGTTTACGCAGTGTCAGCAGCATAGGCCATATTCATGGCGAGAAATGTTTGTTTTTGTTCAAACCATTGCTTTTACATGTAAAAGCATAAATCAATTTTGTGTCAATGGACACTCATGAATTTTGTAAACTCACATCATAATAGCTAAATAAAAGTCTAAATGATAGTATTATACACTGATGAAATTTGTTTAAAAACCTATATGAGGTGGTACAAACCGGCTGCCCTCAAAAAGGCTAAAATGTTTTCTTGTTTTACTTCAGTAAAAATGTCATGCATGTTGTTTCCAGTGTAATTTTTTTGGCACAGAGTTTGTTGTCTGGGTGTTCATCCCGTTCGATCTGCCATAGGTTCCAAATGTATTTTTGAATGGTAGGTTTCAGATCAGAGTGGGAAATATGACAGTGTTCCAAAGGAGCAGTCAGGGCTCGACTGGCCGCTTGATCTGCGCTCTCATTTCCTGGGATGTTTGAAAGCAGGTACCCCCCCCCCCATCCTGCCACCGATGCAGTGTTGTGTCTTAGTCTTACGGAGTATAACAATAATCATAATAATAAGTAATATTCCCTGGTAAAGTATTTATTCATCTGAATATGACATTTGTCAGCGCTGGAGTACTGGTCTTCCGGCCATCTTACTATTGGAATTGACAGTCTAAATAATCTAAGTTTGGTCAGTGCTGTATATATCACGCCACCGATCCTGTAGAATTAAGGGAGTGGCTCCTGCTGTATAATGTACACCACCAGTCACTGTAGTTCATGCAAAAATGGGGAGCAGCACTGAGTAGAAGGTGTATACTTGGGGCAACTCAAACAATCGTTGTGGGTTACATTTCTTCTGTTATAAAACAAGCTAAGTTTATAGTTGACAAGACATTTTGTCTGTCTTATATAATGTTCAATGTGTTTAAACAGATTGATAGTTGTGTAGGATGTTCGGAGTGTTGATGGTTTGTTCATGATGGTTAAGGGTGGTGGCAGGGGAGGGGGTCCCATTGGGGTGGGTGGTAGGGGGGAAAAAACTTCCGTATCTTTATACTCGCATAATAGGGTATGCATCACATGATTATTTTAAGAAGAAAAGAGAGGTTCTGGCTTGACTCCCCCAGCCCTCCCCCAGTCCCCACCCCTCATGGGCAACTACCGGATACAGGTTCACACATGCGCAATTACGTTAAGAGATTGACAAGCTTCTGGGGCGGGTACGCCCCCTAGGGAAACTCTGATTCGTGCCTGAGTGGCCGACGGGAAGGCCCGCCCTCTGGCGGGGGCAGTGGCTGCGACTGCGGCGGTGACTGCGGCAGCAGGGGCGGTGTCGATGATGACAGTGATTGTAGGGGAGGTGGTGCGGGGATGTGGGTGGTGGTGGGGGACGTGATGGTGGTTGGTTTTAGGCCGAGCCTTACAGCGGTTTGTAAAGGTAGCAGTGATTGTGATTGGTGGTTGTTTGGTTGTGGTGTTTGGGGTGGTGAATGGCCTGGTGGTTGGGGCAGTTGCTGGTAGTGAGGGGAGGAGTGGGGTCATAGTTCAAGTCCTCTGTAGCGGTGGTGATGGCTGTGGTGGTGATGGTTGTGGTGGTGGCTGTGGTGGTGATGTGGTGGTGGTAGTGGTGATGGTGATGTTGGTGGCTGCGGTGGTGGTAGTGGTGGTGGTGATTGTGGCGATGGTGACTGTGATGGTGGTGGTGGTGATGGTGATGGTGGTGGTGGTAGTGTGGTGGCAGTGGCGGTGGCGGTGGTGGTGTTGGTGTTGGTGGTGGTCGTGGTGATGGTGGCTCTGGTGGTGTTGGTGACTGTGTTAGTGACAGTGACTGTGTTGGTGTTGGTGATGGTGGATCTGGTGGTTGTAACTGTGGTGATGTCGGTTTTCCCTGTGGTGATGGTGGTTGTGGTGGTGGTGGTGGTGACAGTGAAAGTGACAGTGGTGGTGGCAGTGGTGGCAACAATAACGCTGACGTTGACGCTGAAGCTGATGACAGTGACAGTGACAGTGACAGTGGCAGTGGCAGTGACAGTGACGACGACATTGACGACATCGGAGGTGAACTAGCTTTCACTTCTGAGTGCGGATTGATCGCCAGTCCATCAGTGCCTCCCACCCCCTCCCGTCCTCCCACCTCCCCCTTCCCCCGCCCTCCCCCCTCCCACTCCCTCCCCGCGCCCCTACCGGCGGGATTATGATGCATTACCACTGCTGATTTATAACACGGCCGCCCTAAAGCCTGTTCAGCATCCGGCTAAATTCTACGTCATTTAGCCTGTCCGCTAGAGGGCGCCACTGCGGCGCTCCCCGGGGTTAGGGACTCACCCGGAAGTATGTGTCTGTCGGACCGGCAATACCGACATACTTTACCCCCTCCATACCTCGGTCGGCTTAGCAATGACAAACTCCACACCCCGACCAGACCCCGACTGCCCCACACCCCCACACACTCCCACACTCCCACACACCCACACCCACACACTCCCACTCCCCCAAATTCCTGCATCCTACACCTTCCCCCACACCCAGACACCCCACACAAGCACACAATCACACACCCATGCCCACACACCCGTATTCAAACCCTACACCACACCCACACTCCCACACTCCCACACTCCCACACTCCCACACTCCCACACTCCCACACTCCCACACTCCCACACTCCCACACTCCCACACTCCCACAATCCCACTCTCCCACACTCCCACACTCCCACACTCCCACACTCCCACACTCCCACACTCCCACACTCCCACACTCCCACACTCCCACACTCCCACTCTCCCACACTCCCATACTCCCACACTCCCACAATCCCACACTCCCACACTCCCACACTCCCACCCCCCCCACACTCCCACACTCCCACACTCCCACACTCCCACACTCCCACACTCCCACACTCCCGCACTCCCACACTCCCACACTCCCACACTCCTACACTCTCACATTCCCACACTCCCACACTCCCACATTCCCACACTCCCACACTCCCACACTCCCACACCCCACACTCCCACACTCCCACAAGCCCACACTCCCACACTCCCACACTCCCACACTCCCACACTCCCACACTCCCACACTCCCACACTCCCACACTCCCACACTCCCACACTCCCACACTCCCTCACTCCCACACTCCCACACTCCCACATGTTGTTTACTACAGATAACAACTTTTAAAATTAGACAACAAAATAAATAATGATGCCTACGAAAACACAATGCGAAACATTTATATGAAACCAACCAGCGACACTATGCCAAATGAGTTGAGCATCGCTCTCCATGTTTGGTAGATCATGCGATTCGAGCCAACGGGTTCAAACTCTGATTGAGTCAAGCCAATGACATAAAAATTGATACTTCTCATTTCCTAGCACTGCTTGGCTCAGTGTCAGGATAATCTGACTGAGTGGGATATTGGGTCATGGCGCTGGCGGCCTGATCTCCCAGTGGGGCAGAACTATAAAGGTGCCATAAGTGTGCACTGTCACAAGTCGGTACCCGTCGTGATCTAACCTCAGATGTTGCCATGACGTAAAACCCCAACGACTAAACAGCAAGCAGAGAAATATGGGTATATTAATCAAAATGGAACTATTTTTGAATCTAGAGCTAAATGGGCAAGATATCGTCCGTGTTATGAATCGGGGTGAACTAAATAAAAGCCCATTCAGACGGGCCCTAATTTGGTTACGTAATTTAAGGACTTGGCCATCGTTGCGAACGCGCCAATAAACCGTTTGAAATCGCATCAGTTGGAAAGCCTGCAACGCCGCAATTTGGGCTCCAAAAAAAGAGAGCCTGCTGAGGAGGTTGTGTTTTGAGTTTGTTTAGCTTGGCGGTCGGCATTAGTAGGATAGTACAATCACTGTTTAGCTCAGGATAATGTGACTGAGTGGGATATTATGTTATGGTGCAAGTGGCCTGGTCTCCCACTGGGACAGCCCTATAAAGTTGCCATGAGTGCGCACTGTCACAGGTCCGTACCCATCCTGCTATGAAGCATAGATGTTACTAGGATGTAAAATAACAACAAACAACCAAAAAGCAAAATATATCACAAGTCGGGTACCCATCCTGATATAGCCGTAGATGTTGCTAGGACGTAAAACAACCAACAAACAATCAAAAGCAAAACACATCACAAGTCGGTACCCATCCTGATATAGCCATAGATGTTGTTAGGATGTAAAACAACCAACAAACAAACAAAGGCAAAACATGTCACAAGTCCATACCCATCCTGATATGGGGTGTAGATGTTGCTAGGACATAAAACAACCAACAAACAAAAGCAAAACACATAACAAGTCGGTACCCATCCTGATATGGGGCGTAGATGTTGCTAGGACGTAAAACAACCAACAAACAAACAACCAATCTGTTAAAAATTGTTAATTTGATGTGAATTCCCCGCAGGAATGCAAGTGCAAGTCAGCTAGCTATCAACACCGTTTTCTCCCTGTTTAATTAATGGATGTTTAATGACAAAACAGAAAAGGGGAAGCTAGATATGGGGAACACTGATCTGGCTGATAGTGTCGGTGATTCTTATTGATGCTTGGCAAGCGGGGAGGGGATTTGGTCGATTGGGTCAACAAAATGTCGCGTTCCTCCGAGGCCATGACACAGATCACTGCGAGTTGGACAGCAAGAGAACACAGGTTTCTAGTTCCCAATATTGCCGTGTAGGGGGCGCTGTTGAAGGGAAGGGAGTGGGACGCAGCTCAGATGGCAGTGTGTCCACCTGTTACGGTGTTGGTTGCCTTATCCATCCTGCTCACTGGACACATTTGCAGTTTGGGTTATTTTCCGTTCCAACCAGTGGTGCACAACTGGTTCATCAAAGGCTGTGGTATGTGATATCCTGTTTGTGGGAAAGTGCATACAAAAGACCCCTTGCTGCTTATCGGAAAGAGTATTGTGGCCCTGCATTTGTCATTAATTAGTATCAAGATTACTGATATTCATTTGTGTATTTCTTTTTAAATCTGATTATTAAATGCCTTTGTTCTCTCTCCTTGAGATGATCTGCCGGAAGCCAACTCCCCGCCACATGGGACCGCCTTTGGCGGTGCCCATACACTGCTGCAGACTTGCAGCCTTCAGTGTGCCAACGCAACTGAAAACTCCCCAAAGCAACATATTAAATACATGCCTCACACCACACACCTATCACATCTCACAACCAAACATGATGGCCAAATGAGGTAGAGCGTCCGTCTCCCGTCTTGGTAGACCATGGGATCGTGGGTTCGAACCCTTGTTGAATGAAACCAATGACTTAAAAATGTATACTTGCCCCTTCCTAGCCAGGCGCTCGGCATTATTAGGATAGGGTAAGGACTGGTTGGTTCAGTGTCAGGATAATGTGACTGAGTGGGATATCGGTTCATGCTGATGGTGGCCTGGTCTCCTAGTGGGGCAGCACTATTAAGGCGCAATGAGTGCGCACTGTCACAAGTCGGTACCCATCCTGATATGACCTTAGATGGTGCTAGGACGCAAAACAACAACAAATCTCAGACCTAACACACTTGTCACACCTGTCACACCTCTCACTCCTCTCACACCTGTCACACCTGCCACAGCTCTCACACCTCTCTCACCTCACACCTCTCACACCTCTCACACCTCTCACACCTCTCACATCTCTCACACCTCTCACATCTCTCACACCTCTCACACCTCTCACACCTCGCACACCTCTCACACCTCGCACACCTCTCACACATCTCACACCTCTCACACCTCTCACACCCCTCACACCTCTCACACCTCTCACACCTCTCACACCTCTCACACATCTCACACCCTTGCACCTCCGCCTCCTGCTCTTTGTCACATATCACGTCTCTCACCCCTCACATACCGCACCCTCAACTCTCTATCACTTCACACCTCACACCCTTCACACCTCACACCCTTCACACCTCACACCCTTCTCACCTCACACCCTTCACACCTCACACCCTTCTCACCTCACACCCTCCACACCTCACACCCTCCACACCTCACACCCTCCACACCTCACACCCTCCACACCTCACATCCTTCACACCTCACACCCTCCACACCTCACGCCCTCCACACCTCACACCCTCCACACCTCACATCCTTCACACCTCACACCCTTCTCATCTCACACCCTCCACACCTCACACCCTCCACAGCTCACACCCTCCATACCTCACATCCTTCACACCTCACACCCTTCACACCTCACACCCTTCACACCTCACACCCTTCACACCTCACATCTCGCACACTACGTTGGTTCAACTCTCATACGTGTCACACCCTATATTCAATGTCTCTCGCTGACAATCAGCATCTCTCAAATAATCTATCCCACACAAATCAAACTCCTTACATCTCACAGTCCTCATCATACCTGTCCTCCTCCAAATGTCTGCGCCCCTCACACCATCACACTGCACACAACCCCTCCCACCTCCCCACCCACACACCATCACACTGCACACAACCCCTCCCACCTGCCCACCCACACACCATCACACTGCACACAACACTTCCCACCTCCCCACCCACACCCACACTCCAGACCATCACACCACATGGCCCTAACCATCACCTCGCCCAGCTCCCCACCCCTACCCATTCCCAACGCACTTCCTCCCTCCCACCTCCGACCC
This sequence comes from Branchipolynoe longqiensis, assembly GCA_030323885.1. Lineage (NCBI taxonomy): Eukaryota > Metazoa > Annelida > Polychaeta > Phyllodocida > Polynoidae > Branchipolynoe > Branchipolynoe longqiensis. The sequence goes on from CM059192.1 coordinate 57,561,374, forward strand.
CTCCCTCTCACCCATCCCACCCCCCACCCCACCCCGCCCGCCTCCCCCACCCCTTACACCGTCTACCCCTACCGACCACCCATCCCTCCTCCCCATCCACTCCTCCCACCCCACCCATGACCATTCCCACCTCCACCTCACACTTCCCCACCCCTCCCACCTGACAACCCCACACCACTCCCACTCACACTGCACACCATTACACCTCACACATCTACCCACCACCTCTCTCCCACCCATACTACACCCCTCCCCGTCCTTCCCCACCCCACCCCCCCTCCCCACCCCTGGCCTCTCGGCTCGGCCTCCTAGGTCTCTGTAAGCGGCTTTCAGTGCATTAATGATTGCGATTCTCCAGGCGTCCTAAGCCCTCGTAATGACATCCCAAATACTGGATCGTGTCCTGACTTGCTCCACCCGCCGAGACCTAATTGGCATATTTACAGCGGAGGGCTCCTACCCACCGCCACACACCCACACCTGACATCCTCAGAGAAAGCTTAAAATATTAAAATATTTATTTAGTTTAATCTAAAATGATAGAAAATATAATATTGTAGAAGTTTGCTGCACTGACCTGTCCAAAAATGAGCCACATAGGTGTAATGTATGTAATGCATGCGCTTATGTTAATTAGCCCAGGTATGCTTGGATAGGGTGATGACATCAGGGCCCCTAGGTGGTGTAATGGTTAGAATAATAAGCCATAATGCAGGAGGATTAGTGATGAACTAGGTGCAATATTTCCAATTGTCATCACCTCCGTCCCCATGACCCTTGTGGCCATGACCTGGACCCTTTACAAGTTGTGTGTTGTATGGATGCTGAACGTATCAAGGATCATGTGTCATCATCATCATCATGCTGTCGGTCGCGATGCGACAAAGACTGCTTTCATTACTTGACTGCCGCTCTCCATTTAGCTCTCTGCTGTGAGAGTTGCGTCCATGAGTATATACATGCAAGTCATCATCATCATCATCATCATGCTGTCGGTCGCGATGCAACAAAGACTGCTTTCATTACTTGACTGCTGCTCTCCATTTACATTTCATGAAAGCTGCCTGCAAAAGTGTTGAAGTGCTGCTGGCTTTTGCAAGTTTCCAGCGGCACTCTCTCGGGGAGCAAATAGAGGTTTCCCACCGGCAAGAACATGTCAAGACAGGTGCAAAACTATTTGTCCCTGCAGTGGCTTGTCGGGAAATGTTGGGAGTTCCATACATCAACTGCCCTTAATGCTACCACAGTGACAGGGTTTTCTGTTTAGGGTTTGCTCCCTTAGCCTTCTGTAAAGAACCTGTACCACAAGGCAGTGGTTTACAACTCTGCAGGGCAGGGGTGTCAAACTCCCTGAGGTATTGCAATACCTGCAATACCTGCATAGCCACATGCAAGTACATTGCCTGTATCCAATATTAAGCATTAAACCAACTGACGGACGTAAACAATTTAAAATACATAACATTCCAGGTGTGTCAATGTACCAGTTTGCACTGACCTCTCAGGCAAAGCGCCACATAGACAGCTAGGCGTGGATAGGGTGATGACATCAGGGAGTCCCGGTGGTGTAATGGTTAGCACACTAACCTGAAATGCAAGAGATATTCGTCCAAACCCCTTCTCTTGGACCAAATATTTCACATTCTCATCAGCACTATGACATTATTTCAATAACAAAAAACTGCTGACTGAAATTGCTTTCCGCAGATGTTTCGTGACAATTATGACCCACGCTTCAGGTTGCATTGCTACTGCATTCGGGCAGTTTTATCTGGAATTAATGTTGCCCCGCCCCCTCCGCCTTCCCCTGATTTGGGTCCTTCCACTTTTCGCCTCCACTTACACGCCTTTTCAAGTGTCCGCATAAATATGTTATTTTAATTCGATCCATTTCTTTCTCTCCCTTTTTGTCTAGGTAAGTGTTAATCGCGCGATGACTGCGGACGCTCGGTGGTCACGTGGGTGGAGGAGAGCCGTGATCGAGTGGGGTTCGTTGGTGTTTATTGTTTTTTTATGGACACTGTGCATTTATTATTTCTTCTTATTCACATTCTGCCTTTAAATCTGTTTCCCATCCTCGGGAAGGCATTGGTTTCCTTTCCCTTTCCTACTACTTCCCGCCCTGATATGACCTTATATGTTGCTAGGATGTAAAACAACAACAACCTACTACACTCCCCTTCTCATATTCACTCCCCTCCACTCACTTCCTGTCCTCTCCTCTCTCCTCTTCTCCTCTCCCCCTGCCTCTCCTCTTCTCCTCCTCCTCCCCCATCCCTCTCCTTTTTGCTCCTCTCCCACGTCCCTCTCCCTTGTCCTCTTCTCCCCCATCACTCTCCCTTCTCCTTCTCTGGCCGTTCCCTCCTTTATCCTCTTCTCCACCATCCCTCTCCCTCTCCCTTCTCCTCTTCCCCGTCCCTCTCCCCCCTTCTCCTCCTCTCCCCCGTCCCTCACCCATATCCTCTCCCCTGTCCCTCTCCCTTCTTCTCATCTCCCCCGTCCCTCCCTTCCCCTCTTCTCCCCCATCCCTCTCCCTTCTCCTTCTCTCCCCCAACCCCGTTCTCCTTCTCTCCCGCGTGCGTCCCTCTCCCTTCTCCTCCTCTCCACCGTCCCTCCCTTCCCCTCTTCTCCCCCATCCCTCTCCCCTCTCCGTCTCTTCTCCATCCCCTTCTCCTTCTCTCCCCGTCCTTCTCCCTCTTCCTCCTCTGCCCCATTCCCCCTTCTCCTCTTCTCCCCCAGCCCTATCCATCCTTCTCTGCCTCCTCTCCCCGTCCCTCTCCCTTCTCCCCCTTTCCCCCATCCCCCTTCTCCTCTCCCCGTCCCTCTCCCTGCTCCTCTCCCCCATCCTGCTTCTTTCTCCTCCTTTCCCCCACCCCCCTTTCTCCTCCTCTCCCCCGTCCCCTCTCCTTTCTACCTCCCCATCATCTCTCCTCTCCTCCACCTTCTCCCACCCCCCTCCCTCCCTCCGATCTTTCCAAAGCAACCCAAGCTCCCAAGTAATAATTTGACAGGGCCTTAAAATGATGGCCCTCCCCAGTGGCTGTCGTGCAAGGACCACACAATTGGGGCTGGCTGTGTGGGCGGTGGCGTGGGGTGGGGTGCTGGGTGTGGCTGGCGGCGGGGGGTGGCTGGAGATGGGGGTGGCTGGAGGAGGGGGTAGAAAGAGAGAAGAGATATAAATAAAAAGAAGAGAAAACTGCGTCCTGGTGGTGAGAAAATTCCGGGAGACTAATGTGAATGACTAAAGCCAATCGTCAAATTCGGCGACGCTCTCAGATGAGATAAGATTGAGTTGAGAATTTGTCGGCAATTCTCGGCAGCCCTGAGTGGTGCAGTTCTTCCCAGTCCCCTTCAATCCCTTGCTGTTGAAGCTTAAACAGCAACCTTAGCTGACCTCAGCAAATCAGTGGTGGATCACGGAGTAGGAGGGGAGGAGTGCCGGGGGGATGTTTGTTGGGGCAGTGTGGTTACATTCGGGACAAAGGCAAGATCTACCATGCAATCGTACTATCCACCCTACTATACGGAGGCCTGGGCAGTATTCATGGGCTGGTAGCAGGCTTAGCCGGTGCTATACGCTAGCTCTGGGGTAGCTATCCGCGGGTTGAAGAAATAGGTCAAGTGGTATTCACCAATGTCCAACCCGCCGCGGATAGCTAACCGTGAAGTTATTTATAGATTTGGTAATTCCCTGCATTCAACGATATGAATAAAGCCTCCAATGTGGCGGCGGTGTTAATATCGGTTCGAATTTAGGGTTAATTTGATTAAATTTCAGTTATGGCGTATGTAATTGTGTTAAATATGACAGCATTTAATAGATTTGGGCCTAATATATTACCGCCGATACGGGGGTGACGGCGGCGGCCATGTTTAGTTGACGTTGGACAGTATGGATATCGACGTTGCTGTGGCGGCGGCGATTTGTTTACTTTACATTTGTCGATTCGAAAATATTAATATCTCCGCTGATGCGATGGCAGCGTTAATATCACTTTGAATTTAGGGTTAATTTGATTAAATTTCACTTATTGCGTATTTAATTCTGTTAAATATGATAGCATTGAATAGATTTACACCCATACACGCACACTAACCGCCCCGGCTAGCAGTTACCCTTGTTTTGAAAGCGGGGTAGCGTTGCCTGGGTTACGCTCTGCAGTTAGCGCTGGCACCGGCTCATGAATGCAGATTTTCCACAGTTAGCTAGGTGGGGTACGACTAACCGCGGTTAGAGCCCGAACCCTAGCTCATGAATACGGGCCCTGGACAGTGTACAGACGACAGGTGAAAAAGCTGCATGCCTTCATGATGCGACATCTGCGTTCAATCATGAGGCTAAGCTGGAAGGACAAAGTGACAAATAAGGAAATACTCGAACGGAAGGGACTGCCCTCCATGGAAGATCTGATCAAAAAGAATCTCCAGTGGACTGGACACCTCATGATGATGTCATCAGACAGGCTACCAAAGCAGATCCTCTATTCTTAACTGTCTTCTGGTTACAGAAAGAGAGGGTGCCCTCGTCTCCGCTTCAAGGATACCATCAAGAGAAACCTGAAGCTGAGAGACATTAAAACCGACTCATGGATGCAACTCTCACAGCAGAGAGCTAAATGGAGAGCGGCAGTCAAGTAATGACAGGTACTAGATTCAATAAATTATTCCAAATATGTGTTACATGGGTCATCTAGCCGTGCTAATGCCCACCGGGAGTTTTCCTACCTAAATGCAAACCCAATTTATCCAGGCCATTATAGCGACAGCGGAACCGGGTGGTAGTACCGTCAGCAGGGCGACCAGCTACACAGACTCCGTAAAATAATATTGATATGATGTATTTATACAGTACAATATCATGGTTCTGTAATAAATAATTAAAGCTATTTCCCAACATTACGACTCACACACTCACACACACTCACACGAGCTCTCACGTACTCACCCACACTAGCACACCCTCACATACTCGAACACACTCGAGCACACTCACTCACATTCACTCAATCATTAATACACACTCACCCACTCATGCATATTCACACGGTCATGTATTCTCACACACATACACACACAAACACACACTCACCCACACTCGCCCACACTCACACGCACTCACACGCACCCACACGCACTCACACACACTAATACACACTCGCACACACTCGCACACACTCGCACACAAGCACACACACTCACACACCCTCACCCACCCTCACGTACTCACACACACTCACACACACTCTCATCCACTCACACACACTCAAACACACTCACACACACGCTCACACACTCACACACATTTACATATACACATACATACTCACACACACTCACACACACTCACACACACTCACACACACTCACACATACTCACACACCATCACGCACACACACACTCAAACATACTCACACACACTAAGACACACTCACAGTCACACACAGTCATACACACTCACACCCACTCAAACACACTAAGACACACTCACACACAGTCACACACACTCACACACACGCACACACTCACACACACCCAACAACCATCCATTTCCAGGAAAGCACCTTCTTTGATTGCGGATTGAGTGAGTTGGAAACTCAAGTATTGCGGGCATCACCTTACATGGGTGAAATTGGAAGGGCTGAGGTGTGGGTGTTCTGTGGGTGGGTGTTCTGAGAGTGTGTGAGGGGTTTAGGGGGGGGGAGAGCATCAGGCAGCGACGTCCTTAGCTCTCCAGCCAATCCTTGATCACATCTTTTCTTACACTCGGTCATGTCAAACTGATTTGCCGCCCGACGTCCGCGTTCTTTGAGGGCCTCGTCAAATTAACGAGGGGCACTGAGCTGGGTGTGTCACACACACACTGACACACAAACACACACGCACACGGACACGGACACGGACACACACGCACATACTGACACACAAACACACACGGACAGGGACACGGACACAGGCACACACATGCACACACTGACACTCTAACATACATGCACACACAGACACACTAACACACACGGACACACACGCATACACGGACACGCACGCATACACTGACGCACTGGCACACACGCATGCACGGACACACACATGCACAAATATACACAGAAACACACATCCACACACTGACAAACTAACACACATGGACACACACGCACACACCCACACACCCACACACTGACACACTAGCACACACACGCGCACGGACACACAGCCACACATACGCAGAAACACACATGCACACACTGACAAATTCACAAACACACAAGGACACACGGACACAACAACACAAACGCACACACGAACACAGAAACACACACGCACACAGAAACACACACACACACTGACAAACTAACACACAGTGAGCTGGGCGTCTCACACACAAGCACACACACTGACACAGAAACACAAACGTATACAGGGACACACTATCACACACACACTAACAGGTACAAACTCACAAACGCTGAGCCGGGTCCGTCACACACACGCACACACTGACACACAAACACACACACTAACAGGCACTCACTCACATACACAGAGCGCCCCATGCATGCATACTCTCCACAGAATCAAACGTACTCATACATACTCACTCACACGGACACACACTTACAGACTGACACACACACTAACACGCACTCACTCTCAACCACAACTCACCCCATACGCCCATATTCTGGCAATATCAAGCACACTCATAGATACTCCCTCAGACGGACACACACTGACAGACTGACACACACACTAACACGCACCCACTCTCAACCACAACTCACCCCATACCCACATATTCTGGCACTATCAAGCACACTCATAGATCCTCACTCACACGGACACACACTGACAGACTGAGACACACACTAACACTCAATCACTCTCAACCACAACTCACCCCATACCCCCATATTATGGCACTATCATGCACACTCATAGATACTCACACACGCGGACACACACTGACAGACTGAGACACACACTAACACTCAATCACTCTCAACCATAACTCACCCCATACCCCCATATTATGGCACTATCATGCACACTCATAGATACTCACACACGCGGACACACACTGACAGACTCACACACACACTAACACTCACTCACTCTCAAACACATACCACCCCATACTCTGGCAAAATCAAGCATACTCATGGATACTCATCCTCAGGCACTCACCCAATACCTGTACACTTACTCACACAGCTACACTTCCTCACTCACGTACTCACTCACTCACACAGACCGCCCCTTACACGCATACTCCCACACAATCTAACACACTCATACATACACGCACACTCATACACACTTTAGCTGTAAATGAATTCAACTTCCCTGCCGCAGACTATCCTGACCGGCAAAATCTGACAATTTAGCCCCCGCCCTCGTACTTGTATCCTGGAGCATAAACCAAGGGGACACCATTACTAAAATACACACACACTACCCTTACTGAGAGCTCTCACATTACTACACCCCTACCCCCAAATATAGCACGGAAAACAAATGAAAGAGCTATTACACGGGCAATGGGATGCGAATCAGATCATCATTAACACACTAAAGGCCCGGTCATATAGCCGTTAATGGACGTAGTGATCCATAGGATAGATTAACGTGGGTCAAACAGGGTGTAAGTATGTTAAACTATGTTGAAATATGTTAAGGTATGGCAGGTTTTGGTATGGATACATATGTTACGGTACGGATAAATAAGTTATGGTGTGGATGTTCAACTACACTCAACTACGTTCAACTACGTTCAACTATGTTAGCCTCCATGATTTTCACTTACATGTACTAATGGCGATGTCACCAGGGCTTCGGCCAAGTACACTAGAGTATGCTAGAGTATGCTAGAGTATGCTAGAGCATGCTAGAGCACACTAAAGTATGCTAGAGTATGCTAGAGTAAGCTAGCATCACTGATGTAAATTCAGCCTCTAACATATGTAATGTCCAAAAATTAAATCGAAGATCACGGCTCACCCACATTATTACCAAGTTAACATCACGGACAAGTATGGATGCTGGTACGTTCAACTATGTTCCACTACGTTCAACTATGCTCAACTATGTTAAACTACATTCAACTATGTTCACCTATGTTCAACTACAGTCAGCTACGGTCAACTACGTTCAACTGAATTCAACTACATTCAACTACATTCAACTACATTCAACAACTATGTTCAACTACGTTCAACTACTTTCAGCTATGTTAGCCTCCACTACTTTCAACTACGTTCAACTACGTTCAACTACGTTCAACTACGTTCAACTACGTTCAACTACGTTCAACCATGTTCAACTACGTTCAACTACATTCAACTATGTTCAACTATGTTCAACTATGTTCAACTGCGTTCAACTACGTTCAACCACGATCAGCTACGTTCAACTATGTTCAATCACGTTCAACTATGTTCAACTACATTCAACTATGTTCAACTATGTTCAACTATGTTCAACTACGTTCAACTACATTCAACCACAATCAGCTACGTTCAACTGTGTCCAATCATGTTCAACTACGTTCAACTACGTTCAACTACGTTCAACTACGTTCAACTACGTCCAACTACGTTCAACTACGTTCAACTACGTTCAACTACGTTCAACTACGTTCAACTACGTTCAACTACGTTCAACTACGTTCAACTACGTTCAACTACTTTCAGCTATGTTAGCCTCCACTACGTTCAACTACGTCGACTAACTGCTATGTGACCGGGCTTAAACTGGACTAGTGATGCCCAGCCGTGAAAACACACTTATCCGTTATGAGCAGGGTAAATAAAATTGTTATGAGCAGGGTAAATAACGTTGTTATGAGCAGGGTAAATTCATCACACCCCCCCCCAACAAAATGTACAGTTCCCTACGTTGGTTGGTTGTTGTAGTTTTACTTCCTGGCAACATCTAAGGTCATATCAGGACGGGTACCCAATTCTGTGCATAGCATTATTTGTTTGCGGTTTATTTAGTGGTTTTTAGTAAAGTGTCGCTCCATTTTGTGAGGGTCGGCAGCCCTACTCGCTGGTATGGACCATTATGTGTTCGGCGTGATGGAGGGGCAGTCAAAGGTCAGTGGTTCCGTAATGAAGTTACGGGAGGTGAGGGGTGAATGAGGCTGCGGTCAGTGATGTGGGCGCCTCTGTCGGGGGCGGTGGCGGTGGCAGGATGGGGGCGGTGGAGGAGGTCGATGGACCTGGCTGTGGAGGAGTGCGGGGGGGGGGGGGGGGAAGTGGTGAGGGTGGGTGAGAGTGGGTGTGGAGGATGGAGGAATAGAGTGTGTGCAGGAGAGAGGAGAGGGAGGAGAGGGAGAGGGAGTGTTGTGGGTGGGTGAGAGGGTGGGTGGGGGATGGGGGATAGGGTGTGTGGAGGAGGGAGGAGAGGGAGAGGGAGTGTTGAGGGTGTGCAAGAGGGTGAGTGGGGGATGGGGGAGCGGTGTGTAGGGGAGGGAGGAGAGGGAGAGCGAGTGTTGAGGGTGGGTGAGAGGGTGGGTGGGGGATGGGGGAGATGGGGTGTGGAGGAGGGAGGAGAGGGAGTGTTGAGTGTGTGCGAGAGGGTGAGTGGGGGATGGTGGAGTGGTGTGTGGGGGAGGGAGGAGAGGGAGAGCGAGTGTTGAGGGTGGGTGAGAGGGTGGGTGGGGGATGGGGGAGATGGTGTGTGGGGGAGGGAGGAGAGGGAGAGGGAGTGTTTAGGGTGGGTGAGAGGGTGGGTGGGGGATGGGGGGTGGTGTGTGGAGGAGGGAGGAGAGGGAGAGGGAGTGTTGAGGGTGTGCGAGAGGGTGGGTGGGGGATGGGGGAGATGGTGTGTGGGGGAGGGAGGAGAGGGAGAGGGAGTGTTGAGGGTGTGCGAGAGGGTGGGTGGGGGATGGGGGAGATGGGGTGTGGAGGAGGGAGGAGAGGGAGAGGGAGTGTTGAGGGTGTGCGAGAGGGTGGGTGGGGGATGGGGGAGATGGTGTGTGGAGGAGGGAGGAGAGGGAGAGGGAGTGTTGAGGGGGTGCGAGAGGGAGATGGAGAGGGAGAAGGAGTGGTGAGGTTGGGTGAGATGCCGAGGAGAGGAGGGGGAGAGTGGGTGGAGGAGGGGAGAGCCGGTGTCTGGAGGAGAGGGACAAAGGAGAGGGAGTGGTGAGGGTGGTTAGCGGGTGTTGGGCTGAGGGTGGGTGTGGAAAAGGGGGAGATGGCATGGGGAGGAGGGTGTTACAAAGTCAAGGTCTGGACATTGTGAGAGCCTTATGGCTACTGGTTTATTAACACAAGCATACAACAACACATGGGCGTTCTGCCGGGCAGGTCGCATGGTGAACCGACTGCCGATTGCTAATATATGTATACATATACATTACATCTTCCTCTTGAAGAGTTTCAATTCAAAATCAAAGTCTGTGGGCGTTCTGGTCTGTTAACAAATCCGTCCTACGATATACTTACTGCTAACTGATACCGGTCATTGTGCTCCTCAATGGTTGAACTGTAAATAAGGATGTCATCGGTGATGACATTGAGTCCAGGTAACCCGTGCAATATTTTATTCATTTCCTGGATGAATATGTTGCCTGCCGTGTTCATGCCAAATGGCAGGCGAGTGTAGTGGAACCGACCTCATGGTGTGTTAAATGTGCATAATTTCAAACTTTTATTGTCCAATTCTATTTACCAATAACCGCTATGTGCATCTATTACAGACTAATATTTAGCACCTGCTGTTTTGGAAATAACTTTTTCTATCATTTGTGTCAGGAAAGGCCTTCTTAGAATAGCTTTATTTAGCTTAGTAGGGTCAAGGCAAACACAGATTATAGTTAGAGAATTGACCCATGGGATCGGTTTGTATTCTTCTACTAATACTCCTAGCCTGAGCATTTTATCTAGTTCTTCTTTTACACTGTCTGTTATCGCCTGAGGAATTATCCTAGGTGGGTCGACGATTGGTTGAACTCTTTCGTCTACATGAATAGTGGCATTATTCTTCATTTTCCCCAGCCCTTGAAATACATCCAAATATTTATCTACTAACCGCTGTGCACTTAGTAAGCCATCTTTTATTTAACAGCAATGATCCATCTCTACAAATATGCTTCGATGTTGGTCGTTGGAGTTTTACGTCCTATCAACATCTAGGTTCATATCAGGACGGGTTAGAAATAAGCAGATAGTATTTGAAACATTGTTAATGTTTTGCAGAGAGCCGATAATCTTTTATTCTATCCACCGACAACGATTAGCGTGCATCTACTTAAAGGCCTATGTTGGCTTATCTTTAGATACGCCTGCCCAATCCCAATGTAACTGATGACGTCATCAATCTAGCTTGTCTTTACTCAACCAAGATTTACTTGCCAAATCCCATGAAGGCACTCAGACGCAGATCCCGGCTTGTGTTATGTGGTGTTGTTTTTTTCTTGAAGATTTATACTGCCTGTCATGGATAAGTCCGAATAGACTTGATTTCACCATTAGACAGTTTGTCGACAGAAAGCCCCAGCCTTCACTTTTACCGACCCAAGGGATTTTTAACCTCCCACACCACATAGACATGGTATGAGAGCAACTGGCCTTTGAGGATACTGTAAGTTATACACAGCGGTGGAAATCCAAATTGGCAGAGGTGGGGAGGGCACTGGGAATTGAACCCCTGACCTTGAGATTAGGAGTCTGCACAGATACTATTAACAATCACCTGCACAGATACTTCTGTGTAGTACCATCTGCCCTCTGCCCCTGTGGAGCATATCCTACAGAGCTGCTTGAACCATCACTCACTGAGGGAAGAGATATGGCCAGCTCCCACTGACTTGTAGGAGAAGCTGTACGGGGCTGCAGATGTGCTACAGAGGACTGTCAATTTTATTATGAGAACTGGGCTCCAAGTGTAATTGAAGGCGAATGAAAAGAAGAAAGAAAGATTAGGAGTCTGACCTAGAAAAAAGTCAGACATTCTAACCACTCTGCCACAGAGAACACCAGAATGTAGTATGTCATGATCTACCAGCAGGGCACAGATATCCCAAGTTTCCATATTCTATTTAATGTCTTTGCATTGTACTGAGCTTTTTTTTGTATATAAAAGTAAAGATTTTTTTCATTTAACGACGCCTCAAGATCACATTGATTTTTTATCATCGGCTATTGGACTTCAAGCATATGGTCATTCTGACATATTTCTTTGGAGGAAATCTGCTGCTGCCATACATAGGCTACTCTTTCTGATAAGCAGCAAGGGGTATTTTATATCCACTTTCCCACAGACCGAAGAGCACCTACCACGTGTTATGCATCACGTATCTGTTTGTTTGTTGTTGTTTTACGTCCTAGCAACATCTAAGATCATATCAAGAGAGGTACCAACCTGTGACAGTGCGCACTTATGGCGACTTTATAGTGTTACCCCACTGACAAACCAGGCTGCTGGCACGATGACCCGATATCCCAGACAGTCATATTATCACTTGCACTGTGCCAGCCAGTCCTTGTCCTATCCTATTAATGCCAAGCGCCAGGCTAGGTAGCGACAAGTATCAATTTTGTAAGTGATTATTTTGACTGGGCTTGGATTCGAACTCCCGATCTTCCACACGGGAAGCCTGCGGTCTACGACTTCGGTCACCGCATCCGGTTATGTATCTTCTCTTCAAATATAGATCCTAAATATCCCTTAGCTAATTGGGATTAATACACATACATATCTGGTTTATTTAAATAGCAATAGTATTAAATATAGCTCGACCAGCCAAAAATAAACACTATGGACAAGTAGAACATGTCTCATGTTGGGTACTTTTGAGAAACAGTTTGGTTTTGGGGGGTTTGGCTTGCTAGCAACATCTAAATGTATACCATGATGGATACTGACTTGAGACAGTGTGCACTCATGGCCACTTTATAGTGCTGCCAAACTGGACCATCGGTCCACCAGCACTATGAACCAATATCCCACTCAGTAATATTATCCGCATATGGATATGGTGCTAACCAGTCTTTGCTCGATCCTATTAATGTCAAGCGCCAGGCTATGTAGCAAACAAGTATCAATTTTGTAAGTTGTTGATTTGACTCAACCAGCGCTAGAATCCCGATCCTCCTGCATAAGAAGCCAGCCAGCCAGCGCTCTCAGCGATTCGATCCGGTCTATTCTGAGGGACACAGTGAGAGATGGTTTTGTTAATGCACCAGCACACAACGACTACACCTGCAACACGGTGCAGCACCATCAAACACCGCAAACATGGCACCCTCTCCTTTCTAGGCCCATTTGTAATGCCGGAGCTAGAGGACAACCTTATCAGAGCCGTTTGTTTATTTGCAGAGACTTCTCTTGGGGTAATTAGAAGAAGTCAGGTCTAGGCGTTCTGATTAACTGACCGCTCCCTTATTGACAGCGGGCGACTAGAACGGGCTTGTCATGGCCTTGGTCTCGTTTATTTTTATCTAACCACCCTCTTCATGTACGCGTATCCCAGCAAGATGACGCAGCACCACAAAATGCCACAAACATGGCAACCTCTCCTTTCTAGGCCCATTTGTGATGCCTAAGCGAGAGGACAACCTTATTGGAGCTGTTTGTTTATTTGCGGTGACTTCCAGTGGGGTAATTAGAAAGAAGTCGGGTCTGGGCCATTCTGATTAACTGACCACTCCCTTATTGACAGCGGGTGCTCTGGATGGGCTTGTCGTGGCCTCGTTCTCGTTTATGTTTATCTAACTGCTGTTTTGCTGCACCCCTCTCCCTCCAGCACCCTGCACCCCTGGGTTAGCCTAATCTCCGGACGGGGAGAGCATACATATTAAATTAATCAATAAAACCACGGTGCCGGCAAATGGTTGGAGGAGTGAAAGGATAATGTGTATGTTAGTGTGCAGATGGTAGGTGGGTAGGGGAAAGGATGGAGAGAGGAGGAGAAGGAGGAGGAGGAGAGGGATGGCTCTGGGATGATGGAAGGAGGGAGAGAAGATTGTGGATCGAGGAAGCGCAATGAAAGATTAGGGAAGTGTGGGAGATAGAGAGAAAAGGTAAGACAGACTAATTAAGTGAGGGATAGGGGAAGGGTGGGACAGAGAAAGGAAAGAAAAGAGATAGAGAAAGGGTTGAACAGACTAAGGAAGTGAGGGATAGAGAAAGTGTGCGAGAGAGTAAGGAAGTCAGAGAGTTAGAGAAAGTGTTGGACAGACTAAGGAAGTGACTGGATCCACTGATTTGCATATTTACACTATAATATATATATATATGTGCATTCCAGATATCTTATATCTTTTTGAAAAAAAAGAAGAGAGAAAGACAAAGGACGAAAGAAGTGCTTAAGACAATTCTAGAATCATGCAATACCATGTGATGCATATTCACCAAGTGCATAATACATATGTTGAACTGGAATTGTGTGCAGTTACTATTACAACTAATAGGTCATTTATGTTATGCTTCTATTATCAAACAGGATTTTCATGTGGTTATTATTGGAACTGATATTGTAATTTATGTACCAACAAATAGTGCTGAATGGTTGGAAGACCAGTGCTCTGGTCCTGACAAAAGGCATTATTCACAGAATAAAATACATTTAGTAAAAATAAGTATATATCAGGATAAAATCAAATATATAAAAAAATATAAATAAATACAGACATCATTGGACAGAGTAAGGATGTGACGGTGGAGGGGAAGAAGACCCGCATAGACAGGTAGGTGTGGGTAGTGTGGTGATATCAGGGAGCCTAGGTGGTGTAATGGTTTGCCCACTGGTCCGGAATGCAAAGAGATGCGGGTTCAAGTACTGCTCTAGGCGCAATATTTCCCATTTTCATCACCCCCACAACAATATCTACATATCCATATATTCTTCCGAGTGAGTGAGTGGAGTGTCAAGCCCCGCTCAGGGGGGTGTTGTATGCCAGAAGCCCGCCTCCTCCCATCCCTGTATGGAGGGGTAGAGAGGGGGAGGCACTACATAGCATATTATACACAATAACGTTTTATTTTACTAAGTGTAGTTTATTCAGTAAATAATGCCTTTTGTCAGCGCCAAAGCACTGGTCTTCTGGCTGTTCAGCCCAATGTGTTAGTACATAAATGACAATATCAGTTGCAATAATAACCAGATGTTCGATAATAGCAGCATAATATAAATGAACTATTAGTTGTAATAGTGACTGCATACAATTCCTGTTCAATATTTATATATGTTGCATGGGCAATTATGCAAATATAAATAACAAGAACAGTAGCTACACATTTAATTACCAGCCGCTGATGGTAGCGTACCCACCCAGTGTCCAAACTATGCCTAGCATGCGTAGACCATCAGAGCTTTCTGGTTTCTTTCCAGCTGTTGGTATCCAGTGGATAGAGAGTGAGATTTATAACGGAACAACACAGCCTCGCGACTTGCTGGGTCATCCACTGTGTGCTGACATTGACCCACTGATGGACATGCTAAGCCATACCGGCCGCTGCGGCCCACACAGCATCACGAGTTGCTGGGTCATCCACTGTGTGGTGACGTCTACCCACTGACGGACACCTTAAGCCATACCGGCCTTCAGGGGCCCACACAGCATCGCGACTTGCTGGGTCATCGTCCGTGTGCTGACGTCGACCCACTGACGGACATGCTAAGCCATACTGGCCGCTGGGGCCCACACAGCATCGCGACTTGCTGGGTCATCCACTGTGTGGTGACATTGACCCACTGACAAACACCTTAAGCCATGCCGGCCGGTGGGACCCACACACCGTCGCGACTTGCTGGGTCACTCTCTGTGTGCTGATGTTGACCCACTGATGGACACACTAAGCCATACCGGCCGCTGGGACCCACACAGCATTACGACTTGCTGGGTCATCCACCATGTGCTGACGTCGATCCACTGATGGACATGCTAAGCCATACCGGCCGCTGGGGTCAATGCACCGTCGCGACTTGATGAGCCATCCTCCGAGTGCCGACCTCGACCCGGTGACGGACACGCCAAGCCATACTGGCCGTGGGGGCCGATCGGGTGTCTGGACCAAAACAAAAGGGTGGGGGGGGGGGCGGAGATGCTGGAAGTAAGGATGCAGGGTGAGGCGCCCCCTGCCGGGCGGGACTGTTGTATCAGGGGCGCCTCCCCTCCCAGTGGACGGTCCTGTTACTTTGGGGACTACAAGAGGCCGGGGAGGGGGAGCGGGAGGGGGTAGTGGGAGGGGGAGGGGGGAGGTGAGAGGAGGGAGGGGGGAGGTGGGGGGATGGGAGACGGACATGCGCCGTGCAGTGCAGGCGGTTTTATACCTACCCTGGCGCCCCCTGGTGTCAGGTATACTCCCACAGTGGGGGTTGGTTTACGCAGAGTTCCCGGCGTTAGCCCTGTCAAGCCTGCACAATGGACCTACGTAGCGAAGTGTCTGTGGGTCCTTATAATGTCCAAAATCCCAAAATCCCAAAATCCCAAAATCCCAAAATCCCAAAATTCCCATCCTGCTTTTGTTTTTCTTGAAGATTTATTCTGCCTATCATGGATACGTCTGAATAGACTTGTTTTCACCATTAGATTGTTTGTCGATAGAAAGCCCAAGCCTACCACTTTACTGACCCAAAGGATTTTGAACCTCCCATGCCACATACGATTGCCGTTCAGTCACGCTGCACGTTATACACTGCAGTTGAAATCCAAATTGGCAGAGGTGATGGCATGGGGAATCAAACCACCGACCTTCAGATTAGGAGTCCGACCTAGAAAAGAGTTCAAACACTCAAACCACTCCGCCACAGGAAACACCATTTCGATTCAGCCCTTGCTTTGCATGCTCCTCTTTGGTTTACCGAACGCGGTGGCCGAATTGGTAGAGCACATGCTCCCCGTGCGGGAGGTCTGGAGTTCGAATCTGGCCGAGTCAAACCAATGACTTATAGAATTGAAAAGTGTTGCTACCTAACCTGCTGCTCGGCATTACTAGGATAGGACAGAGACTGGTTAGCACGTTACCTCAGCGTCAGGATAATGTGATTAAGTGGGATATCAGGTCATGGTGCCAGCTGCCTGGTCTCCCAGGAGACAAGCTTTAAAAATCCGCCAAGAGTGTGCACTGCCACAAGTCGGTACCTGTCCTGATATTTCCTTAGCTGTTCCTAGGACATAAAGCAACAACATGTACACAACGCTCTACTGCTTCTGTCATTTATCTGACCTCACTATTTGACCATATCCTTCCACCTCACCCCTCTTATCTCATACATATCTCACTGTCTCTCTCTGACCCTTTTCTCTTACTATGTCCTCGCATTCTTACATCGCTCTCTCACGCTACATTATCGTTCGAGCATTGGGACCGCTCATACGCGTACGTTGAGCCGATATATTCCGCTCTTACCTCGTGTGCCGCCCCAGTATCCTCCTCTGCTCGAGATAGCTCTCCGTCAGTCGCTCGTCTGATCTCCGCGCTGTCCTAGTCTCGCATCCTGCGTCCGTTCGCGATCTCTCCGAGCGCCCTCGCTCTCTGCGGTCCTCGATCGTCCTGCTGATCAGCGCGCAGCTCCAGCGAGACCGTGCGCTCGTTGCTCTCTCCTGCGCTCTCAGCCTCTGCGCACACCTGCTAACTCCTCGTCGCTCCACGCTCTCCTTCTCTCTCGCTCGATGCCGTGGTGCAGCCTCTCGCTCGCTCATGTAGCCGCCTGTCCATCCTCGCTCATACTCGGTGGCCTCTCTCGATGCCTCCTCCTACGCCGCCCTCTCTCTCTCCACCTATCGTCTCTAGTCCTCATCTCCTCCTCTTACTCCTCTCTCCTCTCACTCTCCTCCTACTCGCTCCTCTCTCTCCTCTCTCACTCTCTCCTCTCTCCTCCTCTCGTCCTCCCTCTCGCTCCTCTCTCTCTCCTCTCTCCTCCTCTCTCCTCCTCTCTCCTCCACTCTCCTCCCTCCCTCCCTCTCTCCTCCTCCTCCTCTCCCTCCTCCTCTTCTCCACTCTCCAACTCTCTTCTCCGCTCTCCTCCTCCCTCCCCTCTCTCCTCCTCTCTCCTCCTCTCTCATCCTCTCTCCTCTCTCTTCCTCTCTCCTCCTCTCCTCTCCTCTCTCCTCCTCTCTCCTCCTCTCTTCTCCACTCTCCTCCACTCTCCTCCTCTCTCCTCCTCTCTCCTCCTCTCTCCTCCCTCCTCCTCTGTCCTTCTCTCTCCTCCTCTCTCCTCCTCTCTCCTCCTCTCTTCTCTCTCCTCCTCTCTCCTCCTCTCTGCCGCCCTCTACTGCTCACTTACCGTGTCCTCCAATCCCAACATCACCCCCGTCCTGACCTTAAAATCTCAACCCTGTCACCACCTACTGATATCTGTCGGCCCACATATCCCAATCCATCCCATATCACTTCGAAGTCAATACTCCCAACACCCACTACTCAAACACCCATCCACCCCTCATACTAGACTACGCTACAAGCCCCACCCACCCACCACACAGGCTGACAACACACCGCCGGTATTACAAGATCCTGATTATTTGTGTGCAAGATCAGAGACAGTGCTAAGAAGGGCCAGTGACATCGGCTGTCCTACAAAAGGAGTCCGACATGTTTTGAATTCTTTGCGTAAGCTCTATGCCAACAGCAAGCCGTGATGTGTGCGCAACCCTTCACACACCAGGGGCGTGCATGCGCAAACAAGTACAGGCTCTCCTCAGCAGATTAACTTCCGGTTCGTCTTCTTACCTACCTACCCGCACGGTGGCGCCACCTGGCGATGCTGCGGATTACTGAAGTACCGCCCAGGACTCACAGATTGGAACCCCCACCCCCCCTGCCCGCCTTCCGAAGGCTGAATTAATTAATTAATTAACTAATTAACTAAACATCACTCATACTGTTTGTCACGTGAACAACACCTAGCAGGTTTATAATATTAGAATAGCTGTGTAAGATAAATAAGCGGTGGAAATAATAAAGAAAGATTTGTTTTTAAGCGCCCAAGAAAGGATTAACAAAAACAACGACAAGGGGATGTTTCCTTTGTTGGGATGTTGGGGTGTTGGGATGTTGGGATGTTGGGATGTTGGTGTGGAGGGGATTGAGGTGGAGGGGCGTGGGGTGGAGGTGGTTGGGATGGCGGGGTTGGGGTGCAGGGGGTTGCGGAGCAAGGGGTGGATGTGGAGGGGGTTCGGGTGGAGGCAGTGGGTGTGGAGCAAGTTGGGTTGGAGTGGGTTGGGGTGGAGTGGGTTGGGGTGCAAGGGGTTGGGGTGCAAGGGGTTGGGGGTGAGGGGTTGGGGGTGAGGGGTTGGGGTGGAGTGGAGTGGGTTGGGGTGGAAGGGGTGGGGTGGAGAGATTTGGTGGAGGGAGTTGGGGTAAGGGGTTGGGGTGAGGCGTTGGGTGGAGGGGCTTGGGTGGAGGAGGTTGGGGTGAAGGGGGTTGGGGTGAGGGGTTCGGTGGAGGAGGTTGGGGTTCAAGGGGTTGGGGGGAGGGGTTCGGGTGGAGTGAAGTGAAGTGGGTAAGGGTGGAGGAGGTTTGGTGGAGAGGGTTGGGTGGATGGGGTTGGGGTGGAGGAGGTTGGGGTGGAGGAGGTTGGGAATGATGGTGGAGTGGGTTGGGGTGCAAGGGGGTGGGGGGCAAGGGGTTGGGGTGAGGAGTTGGGGTGGAGTAGAATGGGTTGGGGTGGAGGGGGTGGGGTGAAGAGGGTTGGGTGGAGGGGGTTGGGGTGCCGGGGGTTGGGGTGGAGGAGGTTTGGAATGATGGGGTTAGGGTGCAGGAGTTTGGGGTGGAGGAAGTTGGGGTGGAGGGGTGGGGTAATGGTTGGGGTGTAGTGGAGTGGGTGGGGTTGGAGGAGGTTGGGGTGGACGGGGTAGGGTGGACGGGGTGGAGGGTGGGGTCGGGGAGATGGGCATGGGACAAGAATAGAAGGCGTCGGTGCGGTCCATGCGAGGTTTACTTATTTTTGTATTTATTTATTTATTTTATTTTATTTTAGATTGTCACCCGAGCTAATCAGGCGGGAATCAGCATTAGGAGGCGTCTGCCCGAATTAGCTGAGGAACTAAGGCGTCTTTTGTCTTGGTAGTAGCCGAATGGAAGCCACCCACTCTCTCCTCTCCCCACTCGCCCACCCCACCCCCCACACAGACACATGCCCACACACCCAACCGTCCACTCTCTCCTCTCCCCGCTCTCCCACACACACACACATACCCACACACACACACCCTCCACTCTCCCACACACCAACACACACATACCCACACATACCCACCCACCCACTCTCTCCGCTCTCCGCTCTCCCACACACCCACACCCACACATACCCACACACCCACACATCCACGCTTTCCTCTCTCCGCTCTCCCACACACCCACACACAGATACCCACATACCCACATACCCACATACCCACACACCAACACACCCACACACCAACACACCTAGACACCCGCATGTCCGCACACCCACACACCCACACAACCACACACCACTGGCACACACCACTACTGATACACACCATCACCACTAACACACACCACCACTGGCACACACCACCACTGGCACACACCACCACCACTAGCACACACCGCCACCACTGGCACACACCACCACCACTAGCATCCACCACCACCACGAGCACACACCACCACCACTAGCACACACCACCACCACTGGCACACACCACCACCACTAGCATACACCACCACCACTAATACACACCACCACTGGCACACACCACCACCACTAGCACCACTCAGCATTACAATCAGCGTTGCTAGCTCCCACCACCACCACATCACCACAGCATTACTATCACATCACCATCATATCACCGCCACTATATCATCACCACCACATCACCACCACCACATCACCACCACCACATCACTACCATCACATCACCACCCCCAGATCACCTCCAATGTACCACCAGCACGTCACCACCAGCAGATCACCACCACCACATCACCACCACCACATCATCACCACCACATCACCACCCCCAGATCATCACCAATGTACCACCACCACATCACCACCATCACATCGCCACCACCACATCACCACCGCCACATCACCACCACCCTATCACCACAACCCTATCACCACCACATCACCAGCACCACATAACCACCACATCATCACCATCACCAACCCATATCACCACCACCATATCACCACCACCACATCACCACCACATCACCACCACATCACCACCACTACACCACCACACCACCACCCCCACATCACCACCACCACATCACCACCAGCACATCACCACCCCCACATCACCACCACCACATCCCCACTCCCGTCCCTTTCCCTCCCCTTCATCCACCCCTTTCCACTCCCTCACCCCTCTCCAACACACACACACAACTCTCCCACCGTTTTCCTCGTCACCTATCTTTCTTACAGGGCGGGGGAGGCGAGTGGTTGACGAGCGGAGGGGTGGAAGGGGGTGCAGAAAACAAATCTAAACAAAATAATCACACGAAGCTGGAGGTAAAAGAAAAGGGTGGTGGGTGGGTGGGGGGGGATGAAGGGCAGGGGGGGACAATACATTCACATTTACTTTTTGTTTTGTACTTTGTATTTTATTATCTTTCTCGTTGAAGCCAAATCCTTAGTCCGCTGAATATTACAATCTCAGTTCCAGAGTAATGCTCTGATTGTAGTTCACTTAAGCCCTGGTCACATACATGTTAGTGAACCTAGTTGGACGTAGTTGAACATA
This sequence comes from Branchipolynoe longqiensis, assembly GCA_030323885.1. Taxonomy (NCBI): domain Eukaryota; kingdom Metazoa; phylum Annelida; class Polychaeta; order Phyllodocida; family Polynoidae; genus Branchipolynoe; species Branchipolynoe longqiensis. Next base: position 57,583,049 of record CM059192.1, read on the forward strand.
GGATATATTAACATGGGTCAAATGTGGTGTAAGAACATTAAACTATTTTGACAAATGTTAAGGTACAGCAGGTTTTGGTACAGTTAAATATGTTAAGGCACGGATGCCGGTAAGTTCAACTATGTTCAACTACATTCAACTACGTTCAAGTACGTTAAACTACATTCAACTATGTTCAACTATGTTCCATGTACTTTAGCTTCCACTACAATCAACTACGTTAAACTACGTCCAAGTATTTAAACTATGTCCAATGATAGAGTACACTAGAGTATGCTAGAGTATGCTAGAGTGCATTACAAGTACAGAGACTTCACAGTATGTCAGCCTCTAACGTAGGCTCTTTTTGACATGTCCAAAGATTACATTAGAATTCATGGCCCACCCACATTATTACCAAGTTAGCATGACAGAGAAGTATGGATGGCATTATGTTCAACTATGTTCAACTACGTTCAACTACATTCAACTACGTTCAACTATGTTCAACTATATTCAACTATGTTCAACTACTTTCAACTACCTACAATTACATTCAATTATGTTCAACCATGTTCAACCATGTTCAACCATGTTCAACCACGTTCAACTATGTTCAACTAAGTTCAACTATGTTCAACTACGTCCAACTAAGTTCAACTACATTCAACTACGTTCAACTAAGTTCAACTACGTTCAACTACATTCAACTATGTTAGCCTCCACTACATTCAACTATGTTCAACTATGTTCAACTACGTCCAACTAAGTTCAACTACATTCAACTACGTTCAACTAAGTTCAACTACGTTCAACTACATTCAACTATGTTAGCCTCCACTACATTCAACTGTGTTCACCTATGTTCAACTACGTTCAACTACGTCCAACTATGCTAGCCTCCACTATGTTCAACTACGTTCAACTATGTTAGCCTCCACTTTGTTCAACTATGTCCACTAATGTGTATGTGACCAGGCCTTAACAATACATACACAGGGAAGGTTATTCACTATACAGCATGCAGCACATATAGAATCCTGGTCACGGCCTCAATGTCATGGGGGGCGGCTTTGGAAATGATGAGTACGTTGTCGCTAGATGGGAGTTTGAACCCACGCCACTGTCATTCTGGGGCTGGCATCCCAACCATTAGCCTACTGGAGGCCAATGGTTAGACTGGAGGCTCACTGGAGCAATCAACCTACCAGAGCCTACTTATGTATGGCACTCTTGCAGGAGCACAGGGTGGATACGACATTATCAACTTGGCGCTCATTATGTGTTCAGATTTGGCCAATTACAAACTATTATTTTAATTATATATCCTGTTGCCCTGATATCACCCCCTGGTCTATGCACTTTTAATTGGTTGAAGATCACAGCCATTTACATTCTTTGTTGGAGTTTTACATCTTGGCAACATCTAAGGTCACATCAGGACGGGTACAGACTTGTGGCAGTGCGCATTCATTGCAACTTTATAGTGCTGCCCCACTGGCAGACCAGGCCACCAGCACCATGACCTGATATCCCACCCAGTGACATTATCTTGACACTGAACTGACCAGTCCTTGCACTATCCTAATAATGCCAATCACCAGGCTTGGAAGCGACAAGTATCAAATTTGGGTTCGAATCCCATGATCTACCAAAACGGAAGACGGACGCTCAACTTATTCGGCCATCCCGTCTGCTAATGGCCCTGTCACACTACGACGTGACTACGTCAGCGTAACCACAACGTGAAAATAATTATATTACGTTGACGTTATGGGCGTAATAAGCAAATTGTGGACGTGAGCGTAACGTGAAAGTAACGTCGGTGTACGTCGTGACCTTAGCTGTAGCATGACAACGTTAGGGGGGAGGGGTAATTGGCGACGTGACCAGGCGTTAGTGTAACGTGAGCGTAACGTCGCCGTAACGGGTGCAACGTGGACGTAACGTGACCGTAATGCCACCGTAATGTGACCGTAACGTGACCGTAACGTGACCGTAACGTGACCGTAACGTGACCGTAACCATGACCGTAACGTGACCGTAACGTGACCGTAACGTGACCGTAACGTGACCGTAACGTGACCGTAACATGCAAAACGCTGCCCACACGTTGCTCCAACCCCGGCCGTCGGTCTGATGTGACATAACGTGACTCTAACGTCATTTACGCTGCTATAACGATCGCGAAACGTCTACCTAACGTCATTGTCACGTCATCCTGACGTAACGGCTTCACGTCGAGATACGTCGAAAGTTTTGAACAGGTTCAAAACCTTGACGCGTGCCGACGTAACACGACGTAACATGACGTAGCTCGACGTCACTCTAACGTCAGTATGACGTCATCATAACGTAATCCAACGTACATCAACGTAATGACGAAATATCACCACGTTAGGCCCACGTTGGCTCATTACGTTGTAGTGTGACAGGGGTATGACACTGAGTGTACGCCGTGTGTGTGTGTGAGTGTGTGTGAGTGTGAGGGGTGTTATGTATACTGCCGCGACTCAGCGCCCACCACCGGCGACCCGGTGTGAGGGACCAGTGTAGTGAGGACGAAGGCTGAATAAACCATTATGCAACTAGACGCCGTCGTGAGTAGTCGGTTCATGATCACAACATTACATGGTGTCAGAAGCGGACATTCTAGCACAAGGGAGCCCTGCGGCATTTATTCTTACAGTATTCCAAGTAAATAATCGCTTGTTTGCTTATTTATTGGGGTTTTACATCCTGGCGACATCTGAGGTAGCACCAGGGTTGGTACCGACTTGTGACAGTGTACACTCATGGTGACTTTATAGTGCTGCCCCACTGTGAAACCCAGCCAGTAGCACCGTGACCTGATTTCCCATGAGCTGATTATCCTGGGACTGCCTAATCAGTCCTTGCCCTATCCTATTAATGCCAAGCACTAGGCTAGGCATTGACAAGAACTATCGATTTATGTCGTTGGTTTGACTCGACCAGGGTTCAAACGCATGGGTTGGAATCATACGATCTACCAAAACGAGGGACAGACGCTCAACTCATTCGGCCATCCCGTGTGATGTTCCACACGAGAAGTCTGCATTCTAGCCACATGTGATGTATAACACCCTATATTTCTGATGCGCGCATTGGTGGAGTGCCCCCCCCCCGACCCCACGCTCCCAGCTGTCGGGTACATTGCAGGGCGGACGCCCACCTCGCGTCACACACTGGAGGAAGAGCAATGTAAATATGTGTAGGCTTACATAGTCTTATGTAGGTCTTTATATATATATATATATGTATATGTGATATATAAATTATTATATGAGTATAAAGGGGCGGAGCAGGCTTGTGATATTATTTGGGTCGATTGTGCCATTTACTGCGGGCTGGATCCGCTAGGCGAGGTTGTCATGTATATTGCTCAGCCAACAGGCCAAAGGGCCTCGGGAAATAAAGTTGAGGCTTCCCACCACTCCTCGCGTTTGTGTCTTTGCTACACTACCTCGTAGCCAGCTCTTATATATATGAAGAGTTCAGGCGCAAAACCACTTAGACACCAACCCAAAAGTTGAGCTAAACATTGAAATTAAACCTTTACAAAATTCCTTTTTTTACCTTCCTATTGTTTTGTTCATTGCTCCATAATCATTATATCACTAGAAAAGTGGAATTAGTGTGAATTAAAATTAGCTTCTTGGAATAAATCTTGTACTTAAGCAACATTTTGGATTCGCGTTTACAGTGTTTTGCGCCTGAACTCTTCATATATATATTTATATATATATGAGTCCGGATCACGAAAAGAGGCCAAGTGGGGAATGTTGTTGGCGTCGAGCATGGATGTGGGCGTCGATCGGTATAATTATAATTTAGCATTGACACAGGTGTTGGAAAGTCCATACATTTTGCCTGAATGTAAAGGTCCAGAAAATACAACAACCTTATTTGTTTCTAGGATAATTTAATATAAAACAAAGAAATGCACTACACTTTAAGAATTGCGATGCTGACATCTGTTAAAGTTGTCGGCGTCGATCATTGGATGTCGGCGTCGATCAGTATAATTATAGTTTAGCATTAACAGAGGAGTTGGAAAGTCCTTAAATTTATCCTGAATGTAAAGGTCGAGAAAATACAACAACCTTATTTGTTTCGAAGATAATTTAATATGAAACAAAGAAATGCAGTACACTTTTAAGAATTGCGATGCCAACATCTTCAATTGACCACCAATTGGCCCATTTTCGTGAGGCTGACTCATATATATATGGATAGTGATGAATCGTTATAGCGTGTAATAAGATCTGGAGTGTGTTGCACCCCCCCCCACTTTCCGGGGTGGGGGTGGGTACCAGCATGCACCTATATATATATATATATATACATAAGCTACCAATGTGTATAATTCCTTATGTCTCACCCAGGCGAGGGTCCGTGTCTAGAGGAAAGCCATAATGATCAGAATAACACCACCAACATGTCTGTCGCGTTGGTTTGTGATTCGCGTAAGCCAAACTCAGAAGCCATTTCTGTCCTCCCCGTCCTCCTCCTCCTCCCTTGGAACCTAACCGGATCCTGCGAGCTGACAAGGGCCAATGGTGAGACCCGGCCAATGTAGGCCTATGTAGTAAGCGCCTCCGAAATGCGATGCCGCTTCTTTTTCTTTTTTTTTCAGCGCGACCGCCCAAATATCATCTAGCGACTGAATGCCGTCTGCTCGCATGAAATTATGTTCTTTTTAGCCGGATATGGGGAATTTCGCACCCGATGGCTTCTTATTGTGATAGCTAGGCAGTTTTCAGGGAATGACCTACATTTGACAGCTTGTGTGTGTTGGTGCATGTGTGTGTTGGTGCATGTGCGTGTGCGTGTGCGTGTGCGTGTGCGTGTGTGTGTGCGTGTGCGTGTGCATGTGCGTGTGTGTACATGTGCGTGTGCGTGTGTGCGCGTGTGCGTGTGCGTGTGCGTGTGTGTGCATGTGTGTGTGCGTGTGCAGGTGCGTGTGCGTGTGCGTGTGCGTGTGCGTGTGCGTGTGCTTGTGTGTGTTGCTGGATGTGCACATTGGTGTGTGTGTGCGTTGGTGTGTGTGCAAGTTGGTGTGCGCATGTGTGTATGTGTGTGCATTTGCATGTGTATGCGTGTATGTGTGCATGTGCATGTGCGTGGGTGTGTATGTGCGTGTGCATGTGTGTATGTGTGTGCATGTGTGCACATGTGCGTGCATGTGCATGTGAGTGTGCGTGTGCATGTGCATTCACATGTGCGTGTGCATGTGCATGCGTGTGTATGTGTGCATGTGTGCATGTGCATGTGCGTGTGCGTGCGCCGTGCGCGTGCGCGTATGCGCGTTCCATCTTTGTTTTCCCGCAGACAATATTTTGACTCTGGCTGGCAGACGGTAATTAACCTAAAAGGCACGGATATAGTCCATAATGATGCAATCCTCTGTGGAGTAATGGTCCTTCTTACAAAACTGTGTGTGCGTCCGGCAACATTGCAATGTCCGCCTGATGGGATTGGCTCGTACACTATCACGTGACCGTATAACGAGGCGCCTTAACGTACAGAATGTTCCTTGGCGCCATATCCACATCCGCTTCCAGCGCGGGCACACACTCATATCACAGGGGGGATTGTAAGACACATGTGAACAATTAACATATCTTACAATGAGCATGCGCAGACGGGCAGGTGAGCAGTGTTGGCGGGTGTGAAGCTACGTACCGTATTGTCTCACCTATAGCACTTGCTTTTGTTTGTAGATCTTTATAATTGATGCAGCCAGTTAACGGTGTTGGGTTGTTTTTCCAATGTTCTTGCACAACGGGATTTACCATTGTGACCATGGCACAGGTCAAAGAACAAATGGTATTGATTGATGTGAAACTATATACCGTATTGCCTCAGCTATAGCACTTGTTTGTTTTGTATATGTTTATAATTGATGCAGCCAGTTAAATTTGTTGGTATTTTTTCCACATTTTCCTACAAAAGGAAACTGACCAATGCAACCATGGCGCAGTCAACAACACATGCCCCCACTCTATTGCCTCAGACACAAGACGGTACCCATACTGATAGAAGCTTAGATGTTGCTAGGATGTAAAAGAACAACAAAACAAACAGAGAAAAATATCATGTGGTCGCCTTTCCTCTCCTGGCAATCAGTTCGCTGCTGGTGTCATCATGTCCCAGTTATGTCTGGGTGACTTTATATACATATATATAAATATATGTATATATATATTTTTTTTAAATATATTTAATATATATAAAGTTGGGCTAAGTAGAAAAGGAGAGAGGCAAGCAGGTGATGGGTAGGATACTTTATTTGCGTCATGGCTAAGCGTAATACAGGCTTACTGGTAAAAGTTTGAAATCAGGGTTTAGAGTGACTGCCCTGTCTGCCAACATGCTGGAATTGGCCGGTGGTGGTGCTCACATGGGCAATACCAGGGCAAATACGGGCAAGTCCCCGATTGGATATAGTACATCGAGAAGTAATAATAAATAATAATAATAAGTATCAGGTTAGAGCTTCGCCCCTTTTATATAGGCATAATAAAGTATACATCCTATATAATATATCTATAATATAAATATAATATATATAATATATATAATATATATAATATTGATAATATTGATAATATATATAATATATATAATATATATAATATATATAATATATATAATATATATAATATATATAATATATATAATTATATATATAATATATATAATATATATAATATATATAATATATATAATATATATAATATATATAATATATATAATATATATAATATATATAATATATATAATATATAATATATATAATATATATCAGTGGCTTTATGTCTGGCCAATCGCGTGTCTGCTAAGCCATATATCCGAATTACCAGAATGATATCACGGATGCATTTCCTTAGAATAAATAGTAGCCTCCCCTCACCCGCACACCCACCCCACCCTCCTCCCCTTGCCACCCCAATCATGTCCAACACTCTTCATTCTACCCACCTTGGTACCCCTCCTCACCCGACACTAACAATTCTCACTACCCCCTCACTCCTCAGTCATTCCCCCTTCACTACCACCACCTCCCCTCACCACCACCTCCCCTCGCCAGTACCTCCCCTTACAACCACATCCCTCACTACCACCTCCACTCAGCACCACCTCCCCTCCACCACCTCCCCTCACCACCACCTCCCCTCACCACCACCTCCCCTCACCACCACCTCCCCTCACCACCACCTCCCCTCACTCCCACCTCCCCTCCACCACCTCCCCTCACCACCAGCTCCCCCCACTACCACCTGGCCACACCTTCCTTCCCACCACCCACCCCACCCCACCCCCACCCCCCCACCCCCCTCCCTCACACCACCACCTCACACCCCCCACCCACCTCCCCCACCACCCCCCACCCCACCTCCCCCCCACCCCCCCCCCCCACCACCTCCACCCCCACCACCTCCCTCACCACCACCTCCACTCCCCACCACATCCGCTCACCACCACCTTCAATCCCCACCACCACCCCCCCACCACCTCCACTCCCCACCACCTCCCCTCACCCACCACCGCCACTCCCCCCCACCCCCCCACCACCACCTCCACTCCCACTACCTCCCCCACCACCACCTCCACCACCACTCCCTCCCCACACCACCCCCCTCACCACCACCCCCCACTCCCCACCACCTCCACCCACCACCACCCCCCCCCACCACCCCTCCACCCACCACCCACCCCCCAACCCACCCCCACCCCACCACCTCCCCCTCACCACCCCCCCCTCACCCACCACCTCCCCTCACACCACCTCCCCTCACCACCACCTCCCCTCCCCCCCACCTCCCTCCACGCCCCCCCATCACACCCCCCCCTCCCCACCACCTCCCTCACCCCACCTCCCCCCCACCCACCACACCCCCCCCCACCCCCCACACCCCCTCCACCCCCCACCACCCCCCTCCCCACCCACCTCCACCCCCCACCCCCCTCCCCACCCCACCCCCCCACCCCCACCCACCCCACCCACCACCTCATCCCCCCCCCACCCCACCCCACCACCCCACCCCCCCCCACCTCCCCTCCCACCCCACCCCCACCCCCCACCACCTCCCCCCACCCCACCCCCCTCCCCACCACCCCCACACCACCACCCCCCACCCACCCCCTCCCCCAAGCCACCTCCCCCACCACCACCCCCACCCACCACCCCCTCACCCCACCCCCCACCACCACCACCCCCACCCACCCCCACCCCCCCACAACCCCCCCACTCACCACCACCTCCCCTCCCCACCCCCCCCACCCCACCCCCTCACAGCCCACCTCCCCCCCCACCACCCCCACCCCTCCCCCACTCACTCCCCCCCCAACCCACACCCCCCTCACCACCACCACCTCCCTCACCCCCACCTCCCTCACCACCCACCCACTCCCCCCCCCTCCCCACACCCCCCCACTCCCCACCACCCCCCCCCCCACCCCCACCCCCTCCCCACCCCCGCCCCACCCCACCCCCCCCCCCCCCACACCCCTCCCACCACGCCTCACCCCCACCACCACCCCCACTCCCCACCACCCCCACTCCCCACCACCCCCACTCCCCACCACCCCACCCCCCCACCCCCCCCTCCCACCCCTCCACTCACCACTACCCCCCTCACCACCCCCTCCACCCACTCCCACCCCACTTACACCACCTCCCCTCCCCACCACCTCCCACCCCACCCCCCCTCCCCTCACCCACCCCCACCACCACCACCCCCTCCACCCCCACCTCCCCCTACAACCCCCCCACTCACCCCCACCTCCCCCCCACCACCCCCACCCCCACTCCCCCCCCCACACCCACCCCCCCCCCCCCCACCACCCTCACCACCACCCCCCACTCACCCCCACCCCACCACCCACCACCCCCACTAACCACCACCTCCCCTTCAACCACCTCCCCTCCCACCACCACCTCCCCACCACCCCCTCCACTCCCCACCACCTCCCCTCCCACCCCCACCTCCCTCACCACACCCCCCATCACCACCCCCTCCACCCACCACTCCCTCCCCTCACACCACCTCCCCCCCACCACCACCTCCCGCACCACCACCCCCCTCACCACCACCTCCCCTCACACCCAGCTCCCCTCACCACCACCTCCCCTCACTCCCCCCCCCCACCACCACCACCTCCACTCCCACCACCTCCCCCCCACCACCCCCCCACTCACCCCCACCTCCCCCACCACCACCCCCTCCCACAACCCCCCTCACACCACCTCCCCTCCCCACCACCTACCCCACCACCACCTCCACTCACCACACTCCCTCACCACCACCTCCACTACCCACTACCTCCCCTCAACCACCCCCCCCCCACCACCACCCCCCCTCACCCCACCCCCACTCCCCACCCACCTCCCCTCACCACCACCCCCACTCACCACTACCTCCCCACCACCACCACCTCCACTCCCCACCACCTCCCCTCACCACCACCGCCACTCCCCACCACCTCCCCTCACCACCACCTCCACTCACCACTACCTCCCATCACCACCACCTCCACTCACTACTACCTCCCCTTACAACCACCTCCCCCCACCACCACCTCCCATCACCACCACCTCCCCTCACCACCCACCCCCCCTCCCACCACTCCCCTCACCCCCACCCCCCTCACTCACCACCCCCCCATCACCACCACCTCACTCCCCACCACCTCCCCTCACCACCACCTCCACTCACCACCACCCCCCCCCCACCACCCACCCCCTCCCCCACCACCCTCCCCTCACGACCACCTCCCCTCACAACCACCTCCCCTCACGACCACCTCCTGTCACCACCACCTCCCCTCACGACCACCTCCCCTCACCACCACCTCCCCTCACCCCACCACCCCCTCCCCCACCCCCCCTCCCCACCACCCCCCTCACCACCCACCCCTCACACACAACTCCCCTCACCACCACCTCCACTCACCACCACCTCCCCTCACCACCACCTCCCCTCACCACCACCTCCCCTCACCACCACCTCCACTCACCACCACCTCCCCTCACCACCACCTCCCCTCACCACCACCTCCCCTCACCACCACCTCCCCTCACCACCACCTCCCCTCACCACCACCTCTTCACACACAACTCCCTTCACCACCACTTCCCCTCACCACCACCTCCCCTCAACATCACCTCCCCACACCTTCCTTCACCACCACCTCACCACCCCACCACCTGCCCACACCACCTCCCCTCGCAACCAGCTCCCCTCACCACCACCTCGCTTCACTCCCAACTCCCCTCACCACCACCTCCCCTCACCACCACCTCCCATCCACCACCTCCCCTCACCACCACCTCCCCTCACCACCACCTCCCATCCACCACCTCCCATCACCACCACCTCCACTCACCACTACCTCCCCTTACAACCACCTCCCCTCACTACCACCTCCCCTCACCAGCATCTCCCCTCACAATCACCTCCCCTCCCCACCACCTCCCCTCACAACCAACTCCCCTCACCACCACCTCCACTCACCACCATCTCCCTTCACCACCACCTTCGCTCACCACCACCACCTCCCCCTTCGCCACCACCTCCATTCTCCACCCCTATTCACTGACAATCCTCTTGTCCGCCAATCGGACCCCCCCACCCCCACCCCACACTCCAATTCTTCAGGGGTAAAAAAATACCCACCGTAAACAACAGCTTAATAATTGCCTCCCTCAAAACTCTTGCAGTGGCAACTCTTGAGTTGCACACGCCTTTCATGTTTGCCCTCTTTAATATTCGGGTTCAACAGCGAAACCCAGCTTGAGCCTTCTCAGTTTAACAGTAACACCCACCATCAGCCATCAGCCATCAGCCGTCAGCCATCAGCCAACAGCCAACAGGCATCAGCCAACAGCCATCAGCCAACAGCCATCAGCCATCAACCATTAGCCCTCAACCATCAGCCATCAGCCAACAACCATCAACCACCAGCCATCAGCTATCAGCCAACAGCCATTAGCCATCAGCCATCAGCCATCAGCCATCAGCCATCAGCCATCAGCCATCAGCCATCAGCTCGCCACTGGCTCGGTACCCTCCTGTATTTGTATAATGTTGGTTGGTTGGTTGTTGTAGTTTTGCATCCTGGCAACATCTTAGGTCATATCAGGACGTGTGCCGACTTGTTGGTTGACCGGTTGGTTGTTGGAGTTTTGTGTCCTGGCAACATCTAAGGTCACATCAGACCGGGTACAGACTAAGGTCATATCAGGACGTGTGCCGACTTGTTGGTTGACCGGTTGGTTGTTGGAGTTTTGTGCCCTGACAACATCTAAGGTCACATCAGGCCGGGTACAGACTAAGGTCATATCAGGACGTGTGCCGACTTGTTGGTTGACCGGTTGTTGTTGGAGTTTTGTGTCCTGGCAACATCTAAGGTCATATCAGGATGGGTGCCCACTTGCTAGTTTATTGGTTGTTGGAATGTTATGTTCTGGCAACATCTAAGGTCATATCAGGACGGGTACCGACTTGTTGGTTGGTTGGTTGTTGGAGTGTAGCATCCTGGCAACATTTAAGGTCATATCAGGACGGGTCCCGACATGTTGGTTGGTTGGTTGGTTGGTTATTGGAGTATTGTGTCCTGACAACATATACGGTCATATCAGGGAGGGTACCGGCTTGTAACACTGGCACTGTGACAGTGCACACTCATGACGACATAATAGTGCTGCCGCACTGTGAAATGGGGCCGCCGGCACCATGTCCTGATATCCCACTCAGTCAGATTATCCTGACACTGACCCAACCGTGTGTGTGAATGTGTGTGTGCGGTGATACTGGTGTGTGAGGTGTGTGTGCAGTGATAGCGGTGTGTGAGGTGTGTGTGAATATGTATGTACAGTGATACTGTTGTGTGAGGTGTGTGTGCAGTGATAGTGGTGTGTGATGTGTGTGTGAATGTATATGTGCAGTGATACTGGTGTGTAAGGTGCGTGTGCAGGGATAGTGGTGTGTGAGGTGTGTACAGTGATACCAGTGTGTGAGGTGTGTGTAGTGATGCCGGTGTGTGAGGTGTGTTTGAATATGTATGTGCAGTGATATTGGTGTGTGAGGTGTGTGTGCAGTGATAGCGGTGTGTGAGGTGTGTGTGCATATGTATGTACAGGTCTACTGGTGTGTGAGGTGTGTGTGCAGTGATAGTGGTGTGTGAGGTGCGTGTACAGTGATACCAGTGTGTGAGGTGTGTGTAGTGATGCCGGTGTGTGAGGTGTGTGTGAATATGTATGTACAGTGATACTGGTATGTGAGGTGTGTGTGCAGTGATACCAGTGTGTGAAGTGTGTGTGAATATGTATGTGCAGTGATACTGGTGTGTGAGGTGTGTGTGAAGTGATAGCGGTGTGTGAGGTGTGAGTACAGTGATACCAGTGTGTGAGGTGTGTGTAGTGATGCCGGTGTGTGAGGTGTGTGTGAATATGTATGTACAGTGATACTGGTATGTGAGGTGTGTGTGCAGTGATACCAGTGTGTGAAGTGTGTGTGAATGTATATGTGCAGTAATACTGGTGTGTGAGGTATGTGCGCAGTGATAGCGGTGTGTGAGGTGTGAGTACAGTGATACCAACGTATGAGGTGTGTGTAGTGATGCCAGTGTGTGAGGCGTGTGTGAATTTGTATGTGTGGTGATACTGGTATGTGAGGTGTGTGTGCAGTGATACTGGTGTGTGAGGTGTGTGTGCAGTGATAGCGGAGTGTGAGGTGTGTGTACAGTCATATCAGTGTGTGAGGTGTGTGTAGTGATGCTGGCATGTGAGGTGTGTGTGAATGTGTGTGTGGTGATACTGGTGTGTGAGGTGTGTGTGCAGTGATGCCAGTGTGTGACGTGTGTGTAGTGATACTGCTGTGTGAGGAGTGTGTGTGCAGTGATACCAGTGTGTGAGGTGTGTTTAGTGATAATGGCATGTGAGGTGTGTGTGTGTGAATTTGTTGGTGCGGTGATACCGGTGTGTGAATGTGTGTACAGTGCTGGACTGACTAACTAACTAACTAACTGACTGACTGACTGACTAACTAACTGACTGACTGGGTGACAAACAGCCTGGAGGAGTGTGCGGTTGCGCCGCCAGGTGGCAGGCCGAGAGAATGATGCTGGATGTACGAGCCGGATGCTGCTTCATCCAGGAGACAAAGGGTGGCGGTTTGGGCCTCACACTCAGCATTAATACAGCTTACAGCGCGTGCGCGTGCGCGTGAGTATGGAGGGAGAGGAGAGAAGAGACCAGGGGGAAGTGGGGGGAGGGAGGGGGGAGGGAGGGGGTCGCCCGCCACTCTGACTAAAAGAGCGCACGCGGTCTGCAACCACTGAGGACCCGGCCTAACGAAGAGCCACCAATGAATGCCACCGCAGCACCTACGCGCCGCGCGGTCTACTAACTATTCACCGAGGCGCTTCCGCGAAAATTAAAATTGTAAATGATTTCTCGTTATTACAATTTGTTTGTTCGTTTTAATGGATGGACAAGTCCTAAGAGCAATGTCCTCACGCTGAGCGATATGTTTGAGTTTATGTCTACTTCGCATGGCTGGAGTTCCATTAAATTATATATTTGGGCATTGCTTGTTTTTTTTTATGTTTGTTGCAAAAGCTGAGTGATGTTATGTTTTAGGATTGGATGTTTGCTTTATTGTTTGCTTCTTTTTTCCGTCTTTTTTTGTTATAGGAGGGGAGGGGTCTTTTGTTGTTGCAATCAGAAATAAGTGTTTTATCCACGATGAGGTAGCGGTCTTCTTGTAGGCTACATGGAATTTAAGCCATATATTGTAGGCTATAATAATGGTGCCTATATACTGATACACATATATATGTGATGTATAACGAATTATGCGAGTATAAAGATATCTAAGGCAATTATTATCATTATTGTTGTACTACGTAAGAACCAACGCTGTACCGGTGGCGCCACCTGCAGCCTAGTCGCCTACGCCAGACGTAGACTAGTGTCAGTTGTTCCGGAGGATTTTTTCTTATACATATATGGATAGTGATAAGCCCTCTATCCGGTGTAATAAACTCTCTAGTGGGTCCCCCCCCCCATGTGGGGTGGGTGGGGGCAACCAGTATGCATCTCCCCCTCCCCTCTTTTCGAAGCGGTTTTCGCCACTCGATAGGAAGCATTATATGCTATATAATTTATTATGTGTATATAAATAAGGAGTAGTCCCTAGTGTTTTTCGGTGTCCCTGTCTGGCACTCTCTTCTTCCTGATGCCTGGGAACTGACTCCAATGGTCTTTCGCCACTCACTTCAAACTTATATATGAGCCTGTCTCAAAAGGAGATAACTCTTCTTTTTGTTGGCCATTGTAACGATTGCCACAACACAGCACAGAAACGGTTACACTGAAAACACAAGGACATTTGCTTCAAATCAATATGTATTCTATTGAGATTATGAAACAACATGTAAAAACCAAATCAGTTTATCCTGAGCAAATGCATAAGCAGATAGTATGTTGATCGTTACAATGGACAAAGTTTTGTCCCCTATTGCTTAGCACCTTTTGAGACAGTCTCATATATATATATATATATATATATATATACATATATATATATATATATATATTTATGGTATACTAATGTTGTTATTATTAATATATTACATTGCTCTGAAATGATATCTTAATTCCTCAATGAATTAATAAAATTACATATATTATCACGTATATATTCATCAATATGTCATTATGCATGAGTATACAGGTATATGTATGAATGCATATTTTATAACCATATATATAGTTAAATAAATATACATATATGCACGTCATATTATTAAGTATCCTTTTCATGCCACGTTATCTATATATATTATGTGAAAATATACAATAAAGCTTCAACAATATTATATTATGCTATTCAGCAAATATTATATCATACAATTCAAGTTATATTGTATTATAGTATTAAACACATTATTTAATGAACGATTATACTTCATAATTAATCCACTATTTCGCGCATTCTTCCGTTCCGTTCTGGTTGTGTCTACCACTGGCGCCACCTGGAGTATTCCATACCCAATTATGTGTAACTGCCCCCCTCCGTACCATGGTAGTCTGATTCAGTTTTATTAGATGTGATTGTGAGCCCAGTGCCTTCTTTACTGCCTGCAAAAGTGTTGAAGTGCTGCTGGCTTTTGCAAGTTACCAGCGGCAGTCTCTCGCAGAGCAAATAGAGGTTTCACACCAGCAAGAACATGTCAAGACAGGCGCAAAGCTATTTGTCTCTGCAGTGGCTGGTCAGGAGATGTTGGGAGTTCCATACATCAACCACCCTTAATACTGCCACAGTGACATGGTTTTCTGTTTAGGGTTTGCTCCCTTAGCCTTCGGTTCTGTCAAGAACCTGTACCACAAGGCGGTGGTTTACAACTCTGCAGGGCAGGGGCGTCAAACTCCCTGAGGTATTGCAATACCTGCAATACATGCATACCTGTACAGCTGGTATGCTGTTAATAGAACAGATGACTGACTTCTGAGTGATACAGTTGTGTGTTTTATCAGAGGACTGTTTGGGAGGAGTCCCAATGTGCGCACCACACATTCTGGTTCTGTACCATTTTCTTTCCGTTTGGCTAGGAATATTAATTCTGTGTTCCTGACCAGGTTTATGTCCACATATATATATAGTACATATACATATATGGTGTGTATAAGTATGTATATGCTTACTTGCCCCAGCCAAAGGCGGCCACCACCGGCCGAGCAGAGCAGTGCAGCTCAGATGGCCGCCTGTTGTATTTGCACATCCATATATATAGGCGATAACGGCCAGACGCAGCTGGCATACAGTGCTTAGTACTCCTCATGGGTGGCGCCAGTGTGGCCAATGCTGTACTACACATAGTCAGTTAGATAGGATACAGTGAATATACCATTACATAGGGAACTGAAGATAGTGTCCTTGTATATATTCCCATAATAGATTATAGAGCACATATATATATATATATATATATATAAATATATATATATATATATATATATATATATATATATTAACAGTTTCGGCGCAAAACCGTCATTTAAATAACAGAGTTTTACCTGAAAATAATTTTAATTTTCACTAATTCCACTTTTCCAATGATCGTATGGTTATGGAGCAATGAAGAAAACAGGAATAAAACAAAAACTTGTTCAATGTTTGATTCCAATGTTTAGCTCCATTTTTGGATTGGCGTTTAGTGGTTTTGCACCTGAATTTTTCATATATACATATATATATATTTATATATCCTCTGGTGCGACTGACACTTGTTGACACCCGTTGGAGGCGATGTATGTGTGGCTCAGGTGGCGCCACCTGTCAAGTGCAGAGTTTTACGGAGAATAGAAATCAGTAATATCAATAATATCAGTAATATCATCTAATATCAATAATTAGAAACAATTACCTTCCCTGTTTTTATACTCACATAATGCATGCATTATACATCATATATATATGCGTATAATATGGACGGGGCAGTTATTTTGAGCTGCTAGTAAGGTAAGGATCTACATGGGAGATCAGAGAAGGTGACATCTTAATTACGCAGAAACTGTGAGTGCGAACAAGCACAGGATAGCCCCGGCGAGAATGAGGGCGAGTGGAGATGAGATCCGTGTGAGCTGGAGTTGGTGGAGCCAGGTAGGGGCTGGTCGGGGGGGGGGGGGGAGGGCGGGGAGGAGGGGCTAGCGGGAAGGAGGCGGGAGGGGGGGGGCAGGGGGGGAGGAGAGAGGAGGGGAATGGATGAAAGGGCGGGGAGGAAGGGTAGGAATGGCACTGGAGTTGGTGGAGCCAGGTAGGGGCTGGTCGGGGGTGGGTGCGGGGGTGGGAGGGCGGGGAGGAGGGGGTAGCGGGAAGGAGGCGGGGGGGGGGACAAGGGGGGAGGAGAGAGGAGAGGGAATGGATGAAAGGGCGGGGAGGAAGGGGAGGAGTGGAGATTAGATCCGTGGGAGCTAGAGTTGGTGGAACCGGGATGGGTCTGGTCGGGGGGGGCGGGGGGGAGGGGGTAGCGGGGAGGAGGCGAAGGGACAAGGGGCGGGGGAGGAGAGAGGGGGGGGGGAATGGATGAAAGGGCGGGGAGGAAGGGGAGGAGTGGAGATTAGATCCGTGGGAGCTGGAGTTGGTGGAACCGGGATGGGTCTGGTCGGGGGGGGGGGGGGGGAGGGGGTAGCGGGGAGGAGGCGGAAGGACAAGGGGCGGGGGAGGAGAGAGGGGGGGGGGGGAATGGATGAAAGGGCGGGGAGGAAGGGGAGGAGTGGAGATTAGATCCGTGGGAGCTGGAGTTGGTGGAGCCGGGATGGGGCTTGTCGGGGGGGGGGGGGGGGCGGGGTAGCGGGTAGGAGGCGGGGGGGACAAGGGGGAGAGGAGGGGGGAGTGGATGTGAAAGGGTGGGGAGGAAGGGGAGGAGTTGAAGGGAGCCCGGTGATGCAGGAGGGTAGGCCGGGAAGGAAGGGGTGCTAAGTGGAGCAGGCTGGAGAGTGGCGGGGCGGGGGAGGGTTTGGGGGAGGAAAGAGAAGGAGGGGGGAGGAAGGGGAGTGGAGGTGGTGGGAGAGGGTGGGAGAGGGAGGGTGGCGGGAAGGGAGCGCAGACTTGGGGGGGGGGGGGGGGGGTGATGGCAGTGGGAGAATCGGAGTAGGGGTAGACAGCACAGGCCGGGAAGGGACCAGTCGGGGGGGGGGGGGGGGGGGGGGTCTGGTCTGGGAACCAGAAGGCAAGGCGCAGGGAAGATGTAGGACGGAAGAAAGCGTTTGTGTGGAAGGAGGGAGGGGAGGGGAGGCGGCATCGGGGACCAGAGGGGCGAGAAGTGAGGGTCTGGGTGGGAGCGAAGGGGCGTAAGTCAATACCCGAGGGGGGCTGAGTATGTGTTCACATGTCGCATGGTAGATTGGCAAGGGTGAAGACCCCACCCCCACCCCACCCCCACCCCCGATGCACCCTCCCTGCACCACTGCATCCGTACGCCCGGTTTTAATAATTGTACCCTTGGTCATGTTAGCACACTAGGAAATGGTTGCGTCCGTTCTGGACACGGTACCGTATTTACACAGCAGTCATCAGTGCGGTCAGCTGAGGAGACGGGATGTGGCGGAGGGGGAGGGAGGGGGAGGGGGTGAGGAGTACCCACCCGGGAAACACCTCCCCCTGGAGGAACAAGAGTGGTTGTGGGGGTAGGGGGCGGTGCGTGGGTGTGTGAGCACATCTGTGTGCGCATGTGTGAAGATTTGATGATTTGGTGATTCCAAGTTGTAGCACGGAGCAATTTAAAATAATTTGTTTTTAACAGATTTGTTTTTCTTCTGAATGGGTCGGGGAGGCTATATGTATATGGCACTTGGAACCAGACATACTGTCTACCGAGAAACTGTGATGCAATGTGACAGTATGATGCCATGTGAAAGTGCCAGGTAATCTGATACTGTCAGGTAATGTGACACTGTCCAATAATGTGAGACTGTCAAGAAAGGTGACACAGTCAAGCAATGTGACACTGTCAGGTTATGTGACACTGTCAAATAAAGTGACACTGTCAAGTAATGTGACACTGTCAAGTAATGTGACACTGTCAAGCAATGTGAAACTGTCAAGCAATGTGACACTGTAAAGTAATGTGACACTGTCAAGTAATGTGAGAATGTAAAGTAATGTGACACTGTCAAGTAATGTGACACTGTCAATCGATGTGAAACTCTCAAGTAATGTGACGCTGTCAAGTAATGTGACACTGTCCAATAATGTGACACTGTCAAGCAATGTGAAACTGTCAAGCAATGTGACACTGTCAAATAATGTGGCACTGTCAAGTAATGTGACACTGTCCAGTAATGTGACACTGCCCAGCAATGTGACACTGTCAAATAATGTGACACTGTTAAAATATGTGACACTGTCAAGTAATGTGACCCTGTCCAGTAATGTGACACTGTCCAGCAACGTCACACTGTAAAGCAATGTGACACTGTCAAGCAATGTGACACTGTCAAGCAATGTGACACTGTCAAGCAATGTGAAAATGTGAAACTGTTAAGCAGTGTGACACTATCAAGCGATGTGATTTTCAGGCAATGTGGAACTATTAAGCAATGTGAAACTGTCAAACAATGTGACACTGTCAAGCAATTTGAGCAATGCGGCACTGTCAGACAATGCGGCACTGTCAAGTAATTTTAAACTGACAAGTAATGTGAGTGTCAAGCAATGTGGGACTTTCAACCAACATGACACCTGTCTAACAATAAGTTATTGTCTCGCAGTGTGACACATGCAAAGGAATGACACTGTCAAGCGGTGTGAAGTCACCAAATAAACGCCTCCCTAGCTATAGACAGCTAGTTGGATGCATCAAAGAATGACAACATACATCTGCGTGTTTCCGGCATTTGTTGGATTGAAGTAATAACGATAGGTTGGTCGGTTTTTGGAGTTTATGTCTTGGCAACATTTAAGCTCATATTAGGATGTGTACCGACTTGTGACAGTGCACACTCATGGTGACTTTATCATGTTTCTCCACTGGGAAATCAGGCTACCAACAACAGCATGACACAGTATCCAACTCAGTCGTATTATCCTGACACTGAGCTTTCCCTATCCTTTTAATGCCGAGCGCCAGGCTAGGAAGCTATAAGTATCAATTTAATAAGTCATTGGTTTGACTCGACCGGGAACCGAACTCCCGATCTCCCGCATGCATGGCTTGCACTCTACCGATTCGGCCACCGCACCCACGGGTAGCGATAGAGTTTGCTAGTGACTAAATGGGAAGTAAGAAATGAGGGCTGATGCGTTGGAGTAAGATGGCTGACGGTGGTGGCTTGGAGGTGATGTCGGTAATACTACTTCCGGGCACTGCACAGTCCAAGCGCTGGTCCAGCTTTCTACCAGAAGTGTCTGCAAATAAACACAGCCGACACGGCACGCGATGTTCAGCCAGGGAAGGAGGGGGACCGGGGAGGTGAGGGGGTGCGGAAGGGGTGGAGCAGAGGGTGGGTTAAGAGAGAGGGGTTAAGGGGAAGGGGAGGGAAGGAAGGGGAGGGAAGGGAGGGGAGGGAAGGAAGCTTGAGGTGCAGATGGGTTGTAGGCCGGTGTTGCGGTTTGCCAGGGACACCAGTTTGCCAGGGACACATTGCTTCTGCGCATGCTTCAAAATCGAACAGCATCGTCACTAACCTTATAAATTTAATATAATGTTTTTGGTAAAGATGTTTTCTATATGTGTACCAAACGATTTGTTTCTAGGTGGTGTCGTTTTAGAGATATTTAACTTTTCCTGTATTTTATGTATGAAGATTGCTCACAGCCATTGACAATGCCTTGAGTTGGACGGTACATGCAGTGAAAAACATTAGTTTTATTCAAAGGTAATCAAGAACCCTGACCTTATCAATTTAATATAATCTTAATGGTAAAGATGTTTTCTATATGTGAACGAAGCGATTTGTTTCTAGGTGGTGTAATTTTAGAGATATTTGATTTTTTCTGTATGAAGGTTTGCTCATGGCCGTTGACAATGCATTTGAATGGAAGTGTCCCTGGCAAACTGGTGTCCCTCGGAATCCGCAACACCGGTAAGGAAGGGGTGCAAATTTCGTTGGGAAGGAGAGGGATTGAGCGAGTGGGGGTGGAAGGAGAGGAGTGGGGGAAAGGCCGGGAGGGGAGGGAAGGCAGGGGAGGGGAGGGAAGGGAGAGGTGGGGAGAGGGGCTGGTGAGAATGGAGGGCAGCTTGGAGGGGCGGAGATGGTGGCAGGGGAGTGGGCGAGGTGGGATAGGCCGGGATGGGACAGGGGGGGAGGGGGCCACGGGGTGAAAGGGGGCTGGGTTGGGAGACCAGAAGGAAAGCTGGGACTCCGGTGGGAAGGACTAGAGGAATGAAAGGGGAGGAAGGATGAGGTAGAACATTTGGAAGTGGTGGAAGGGTTCGAGGGTAAGGAAGGGGGGTGTGGGGAGTGGAGGGAGAGGCGGGTTACTGTCGAGAGGTTCAACATTCATTATTGTCTGCTCTCCAACTCCACCACCACCTCCTATTGATCTCACTCCTCATCCCACTTAGAGCTGCTCACAGCCGCTCACACATGCTCACACATGTTCATACATGCTCACACATGCTCACATCTGCTGATATCTGCTCACAACCTGCTCACACATGCTCATACATGCTCACACATGCTCACACATGCTCACACATGCTCACACATGCTCACACATGCTCACACATGCTCACACATGCTCACACATGCTCACACATGCTCACACATGCTCACACATGCTCACACATGCTCACACATGCTCACACATGCTCACATCTGCTCTTAGTGCTGCTCTGGAGCAGCACATTCTGGAAACTGTAAATTGGTTTAAGTGTCAAGTGTGTGTGAGCAAGTAAACGTGATTTCATATTCAGTTCAGCTGTAGTAAGGCTCAGTGCAAAATGTGATTATCGAGTCCGGAAATCGGTAGATGTATGTGCAAACCATCTAGATTCTCACTTAGTGTGTGTCTGCCTTGCGTAAATGGCTGGACACTATAATTGGATCGAGCATGTTAGGGCATCACCAACCGACTCTGTCCGCCCCAGCCTTAGTCCAAGCCACGCCCACACGTCACTGCCCTTAGATGCCCTTTGCATCTACCACATCCACACCTACACACCACTGCCCTTAGATACACACAGCCTCTACCACACCCACACCCACACCCACACCAACACCCACTCAGTACTGTCCTTGGAAGCATCCTGCATCTACCATCCACACACCCACACACCCACACACCCACACACCCGCACGCCGCTTCCCTTAAAAGCCCCTATCCTCTACCACACCCACACCCACACACGAATACATAAATATATATATATGGATAGTGATAAACCCTTTATCGCGTGTAATAATGCCTGTAGCGTCCTTCACTCCCCCCTATCGTGGTGGGGTGGGGGGTATGTATACGTATGTAAATATGCATCTCATACATCTCATACATCCACACGTGTACATATCTCTCATACACACCCTCATGCAAAGATACATATCCAGACACTAACACATCTATACAGTTATAAATACCCAACCGTGAATGTACACTTCCACGATCGATAAAACCAGCAATGGAGGCCTGGATGGTTATAGCAGCCCAGACCCCCTCACACCACCCCACCCCCTCCCACATCCCACCTCACCTCTGCCCACTACCAGCAGCGCCCCCAGGCGGGATTCTAGCCGTGTGTTGAAGGGGCAGAAGAGGCACTGACATTGCTCTTAAGGGCATTTAACATTATGCAATAACCAGGGTTAAATATTGTCTTACACGATCCGATGATTGTCTTTGAATATCGTGAATCCTATTTCACACTATGCGATAACCTGCCTTCAATATTGTCTTACAGGATGTGATGATTGTCTTTGAATATTGTGTAATCCTATTTCACACTATGCGATAACCTGCCTTCAATATTGTCTTACACGATGTGATGATTGTCTTTGAATATCATGGAATCCTATTTCACACTATGCGATAACCTGCCTTCAATATTGTCTTACAGGATGTGATGATTCTCTTTGAATATTGTGGACTCCTATTTCACACTATGCGATAATGTCTTGAATATCACGGGATCCTATTTCACCCTATATTATAATTAGCCCTAAATATGGTGTGACAACATTTTCTTTGAATACCATTTAATCCTGTTTCATATTGTCCGATAATTTGCACTGAATATCTTGTAATCTCATTTGACATACTATTTGATAATTTGCTTTGAATATTGCGGAATCCCATTTCAAACTATGCGATAATTTGCTTTGAATGTGATGATATCCTACTTACGCGTATGCGAAGGCTGGTCATAAATATTTGTTGTAGATGACTTGTAGCCGCGCATTGCA
Organism: Branchipolynoe longqiensis; assembly: GCA_030323885.1. Classification (NCBI taxonomy): domain Eukaryota; kingdom Metazoa; phylum Annelida; class Polychaeta; order Phyllodocida; family Polynoidae; genus Branchipolynoe; species Branchipolynoe longqiensis. The sequence goes on from CM059192.1 coordinate 57,605,961, forward strand.
ATTAATGCACATTTATCCACAATATCATGAAGAAAATACCGTTTAATATATATACAGTAAAACCTCTCTAACTGACCACCTCCACAGATCGGCCATTCCCCTATATCGATCATTTATTTGGGTCCCACACGATAACCCACACAATACCATTGTCACAATAAGAAAACCTCCCTAAACCGACCACCTCCCTAAATGAACCATTAAAAGTCGGTCCCATGGTCGGTCGATTTAGGGAGGTTTTACTGTATACATATACATATATAATTGAGTAAATATTGACAGGTTGAAGAAATGAAGAATACACAACATAGGGATAGAATCGATGTGTTTCTAGGATGATTCTCATTAGAAGAAAAGATAATTTAAAATTAAATTAAAATTAAATAATTTTTGTTAATCGACTAACTTTTTTCTCCAAAGCTTCGCTCACTCAATCAAGCCCAGGCCCGTTGACAGAGTGAATATCTGGGTGACTTTTGTTCCTGGGTTTCGCTATGGCTGTGCATTGCATGAGAGGCTGTCCGTCGCGACTCTTGCGTCTTGTGTCAAAGCCTGCTTACTAACTCTTCTCGCGTTCTACTTCTACTCTTACCGGACGCTGTGGCCGAATCGGCAGAGTGCAGGCCTCCCATGCGGAAGGTCGGGAGTTCAGTTCCCGGCCTAGTCAACCCAATGACTTCTAAGATAGTTAGATTTCCAAGATTACCGAAGAGGGTAAATATGCTTATTGTTGTCACTACTCACAACGACACAATGCCATATATATATATTATAATATGGAGGAGAGTCTCAGCTCTGACTGGCTACTAAACCCCGCTGAGTAAAATTACGGGCTAAGTGACCAGCTGGTGGTGGTCAGGTGACTGCTTGCAGCCCGACACAGACTAAGCATACCTTATTGCAGTCCACCTGCCCACCAGGCAGCTCCAACAGCACCAACAGATCATTCTAGAACCGCATGCACCCAACACAGCAATAGCTCCATTCGCATAATATCCACATGATTGTCCGCATTGCACGTAGTCATAAACACAGGCTACTTGTTCAAAACATATGACTGGTCATTTAATTGTAGCAACCACATGGAGGAGGGCTGTGCCTGGATTTCCTATCACAATATATGAAGATACACCGATATCGGCGCTGCATTGGCTGAAGGTTATTTTGTGTTAATATTCCATAGAACTATTTCTCATAGCTAGTGTTAGTGAATCGGATGCGGTGGCCGAATCGGTAGAGTGCAGGCTTCCAGTGCGGAAGGTCGGAAGTTCAAGACTGAGGCGAATCAAACCAATGACTTACTAAATGTACACTTGTCGCTACCTAGCCTGGTGCTTGGTAATACTAGGATAGGGAATGGACTGCTTAGTATGAGGATAATGTGCAGTAGAGTGCATGCTTCCAATGCGGAAGGTCAGGAGTTCAAGACCTTGCCGAATCAAACCAATGATCTACAAAATTGATACGCGTCGTTTCGTAGCCAGGCGCTCTGCATTGCTAGGGTAGGGTAAGGACTGGTTAGCTAAGTGTCAGGATAATGTCTCTGAGTGGGATATCCAGTCATGGTGATGGCCGCCCGGTCTCCCAGTAGGGAAGCACTTATAAAGTCGCCAGGAGTGCGTACTGTTGTCACAAGTCTGGACCCATCCTGATATTTTTGTGTTTGTTGTTATGAATTTATTTAGCTTGCTCATAACAGATAAGTGTGTTAACACTTGTTTTCACCGCTGGGCAGCACTAGTCCAATTTGATTAAAATCTTTTGAATTTGGTTTCAGTCTTTTTCAATGATATGACCTTAGCTGTTGCTAGGTCGTAAAACCCCAACGAGCCGGTGTTAGTGGAACGGCGGTTATTAAATCCCGAGGAGACGTCACGTATTCGCATACCTCATCATCTTCACGGTCACGTGTTGATGCACAATCACCAATCCCCGTTTGAAACCATCAGAATAAATCAGTGGGCGCGAGAGAGAGAGGCAGAGAGAGAGGGAGAAAGAGAGAGAGAGGTAAAGAGAGAAGATAGAGAGATAAAGAGAGAGATAAAGAGAGAGATAAAGAGAGAGATAAAGAGAGAGATAAAGAGAGAGATAAAGAGAGAGATAAAGAGAGAGAAAGAGCGAGAAAGAGCTAGAGAGAGAAAGAGAGAGAAAGAGAGAGAAAGAAGAAAGAGAGAAGAAAGAGAGAGAAAGAAAGAGAAACAAAGAGAGAGAGGGAGGAAGAGAAAGAGAGAGACATGAGAAGGAGAGAGAAAGAGAGAGCGAAAGAGAGAAGAAAGAGATAGAAAGAGCAAGAAAGAGAGAAAGAGAGAAAGCGAGAGAGAAGGGGAACGAGAAAAAGAGAGCGAGGGAGAGAGAAGAAGAGAGAGAAAGAGAGAGAAAGAGAGATAAAGAAAGAGAGAGAAAGAGATAGAGAAAGAAGAAAGAGAGAGAACGAGACAGAGAGAAAGAGAGAGATAAAGAGAGAAGAAAAAGAGAGAGAAAGAGAAAGAGAGAGAAAGGGAGAGAGAATGAGAAAGAGAACGAGAGAAAGAGAGAGAGTGGGAGAAAGAAAAAGAGAAAGAGAGAGAAAGAGAGAGGTAAAGAGAGAAGAAAGAGAGAGAAAGGGAAAGAGAGAAATGCAGAGAGAAAGAGAGAAAGAGGGAGAGAAAGAGAGGGAAAGGGAGAGAGAACGAGAGAGAAAGAGAGAAAAAGAGAGAGCGAGAGAATGATAGGGAGTGAGAAAGAGAGACTGAGAAAGAGAGAGAGAGAGAGAGAGAGAGGATGAGTAAGAAGAAGTAGACAAGGAAGGAATCATAATAATAGTAGGGGGACAAAATAGAAGAAGCAAAGAAAATCCTGACCCAGCCCCCCAACCTCACCAGCTCCCCAACCGAACATGCATTTGCATATGGCCGCCTCAAACCCTTCAAGCAGCCTTATCTGGGAGGTTTGATATACAAACCCCTTGCGGCGTACGGGCACACTAGCCAATAAATCATACCATAGTAGGACCTAAATCTGGCGTCGCTGAATGAGCGCGAAAGATAGGCTCCGACGCCATCTATAATGTCGGCAGATATAAAAAAAAAGGGTGGGTGGGAAAAGGGGGGCTCGGGGCAGTCCCCAATTTCCGGCTGAGGCCTTGAGGAGGGATTGATAGATGCTGTAGGCTAGGGAACCCGTGTAGGCAGGAGCGAGGTGCACGCGCTCTGTACATGGGAGCTGCTACGCTGATGAAATCTGCGCCGTGGTTATATATTTTGGTAGGTTTCTGTTGTTGTTTTTAAGCTATTTTCTATTCACTTACTGTGTTTAGCTTTACCCAATACAAACCTAGACCATCACCCTGCATGTCCCGATATAGCTTTAGATGTTGCCAGGAGGTAAAACTCCAACAACGAACCAATTCTGCGTGGTCGTAAAGTTGCATAGTCTGATGGTTTTGAGTTTCTGTCATTTTCTGAGATAAATATATTAGATTCATGGCAATAATTGACGTTGCGTTAGTTTGAAGCAACTTTTATTTTAAATTGCAAACTTCGGAGTTATTTAAAGTGTAAACATGCTAAAACTCCGACACCATAAGCTTCATCAGTAACATGGTCTATTACATTGACTCTGCATCCCATTCTATCTGGCTACAAATGCTTAATAAGTGCCTCAGTATTTAAGTTAGATATGTAGGATCGAACCTAGATCGATAAGTGTTTTTTGGGGTTCTGAAAATATTATGCATTTATCGGACTATGCATCTGAACTTATTCGGCTTTAGGGTGGTTGAACTGCGGAATGACTTGCCGGAGAGTGTCGTAGCAGCCGAGTCGGTGAACTGTTTCAAGTCCGGACTGGATGCATACTGGTCAAGCATTACGTATATTTTGGAGCCAGTGAGAGTTGCTACAATCCACCACATCTGAAGAACTGTCTCCATTTCTATTAATTAAGAGCAGCTGACAGGTCCAAGGCCTATTATAGCTGTACCTATTGATTGATTGATTGATTGATTGAACCCCGAAGCTGAGAGACATTAAGACCGACTCATGGACATCACTCTCACATCAGAGAGCTAAATGGAGAGCGGCAGTCAACTAATGAAAGCAGTCTTTGTCATATCGTGACCGACAGCATGATGATGATGATGATTGATTGATGCACCTTTAATATAATCAGTAAATACATTTAACGCAGTCACACAAGTTACACGGAGGACCTGTAAGTATGAGAAATGACAGGATCTGACATGGATATGCGTGCAAGTGTAATATGTGTGTTGAACATGCTGTGTTGGATTGTAGAAGGTGACGAGGCTGATTTAAACAAATGTGATTAGATTGACCTACAAGTCGCCAATTCTGAATGATTTAGCAGTAGCAATATGATTTTGATACACAATATAAACACAAACCGACAGTTATCGGTAGTCATGCATGAGTGAGTGAATCAATGTAGTAAGCGGGTTGGGGTTGTGTCGCGGGGGAGGGGTGTGTGTGCTGCACATGATGCAGCACATTCCACTTCCCCATCACCATGTAGAAACCAAATGGGATCGCTCCAACGCCTGGAAGACTAGTGCCACGGCGCTGAGAACATATGTATTCAGCCGAATAAAATATTTACCAAAAAGAAAAATAGGTTATTTCTTTATTGAATTTACAATGTATGTAATGTTGTAGGTAATGCAATGCAATTGCTATGGCTGCGATTAATAGCATCGATAACAGATAATGTATTGCATAAGACAATCAGGACCACACCGGGATGGTTGATGGATAGGGTTGAGCGTCCGTCTCCCGTTTTAGTAGATCCCAAGACTACCACCAAATTGAAACAGACGGGATGCCCGAATGGGTTAGAGCGTCCGTCTCCCGTGCTGGTAGATCGTGGGGTCGTGGGTTCGAACCCCGGTCGAGTCAAACCAATGACTTACAAATTTATACTTGTTGCTTCCTAGCGAGGCACGAGGCATTATTAGGACAGGGCAAGGACTGGTATGCTCAGTGTCAGGATAATGTGACTGAGTGGGATACCAGGTCATGGTGCCGGCCGCCTGGTTTCCCAGTGGGACATCACTATAAAGTCGGCATGAGTGCACACTGTCACAAGTCGGTACCTGTCCTGATATGACCTTAGATGTTGCTAGGACGTAAAACAACAAACAACAAACATACTATCAAATTGAGGCTATTGCTGTTCAGCGATGAAAACAAGCCGCGATGCGACTTACTCGTTACGGACAGGGTAAATAAGCCAGCACACAGAACAAAAACTAAAATAGGTTGTAGGATTCGAACCTATGGGTTCGAACCCTGGTCGAGTCAAACCAATGACATACAAATGTGTGCGCGTCGCTTCATAGCCAAGTGTTCGGCATTATTATGACAGGGCAAGGACTGGCGGAGGCCTGGGAGGTGCGGTGGGTTGGGGGTGCAGGTGTTGCTGTGTGTGGCGATGGGGTTGTGGGGTGTGTGGCGGGCCAGCGGGGGGGGGGGGGCTTGTTCTCCCGGTATCAGTTCTCCTGGGGGGGGGGGGGCGGGGAAGGAGGCAGCCCGGGGGTTTCTGGCCCCTGACGGAGGTGGGAGGGGGGGGGGGATCAACTCCCCCCCACCTCCTCCTACGTACATTCTTTATGATCCGCCTGAGTGGCCCCGTGGTAATTGTCGTCTGCTTTGCTGGTGCCTTCAATGCCAGAGCCACCACTCATACACACGGCCGGTCAGCGTTGACTCGGCGGTCATAAAACGTCACTTCCGGATTAGTCCCTCCAACGCTGAAAAGGAGGAGGGTGTGTAAGTCGCGAAGAGCTCCTTAAAGCTGCATAATTCGATGAAAGTGTCATTGGTTATTTTTTTGGAAATGGGAACTATTGCAGCTGGAGCAAGATTACCGAAGCCACACTTCTTGCCATTCTTAGGCCAGCGTGCTGACCATTACATTGTCTAATATTCCTGATGCATTCACCCTATCCACGCCTACCTGTTTATGTAGCTCCCTGGCTGATAGGTCAGTGCAGAACATTACACTAACAAATATATAATAAATTAATTATGTTAACAACTTGAATGTTGCAAATCTGGCACCAAAGAAACCACTAACGTAATTACAAACAGCTAAGATGACAAGGCTCCTGCCAACTTGAGACTCTTGCTGTTCAGCAATGAAAACAAGCTGCAATGCGACTTACTCGTTGTGGACAGGGTAAATAAACCATTAAAAAAAACACACAAAAAAGCACTCGTCCCTCTGGAAACATAAATTATTTAAATGGTAACCCCTGCTACTGGCCGCGTTACCCATCAAACACCCGTCTCTATGGTGTTGGACTAGTGTGTCATAATACAGTACAACCCTGTTAAACCAAGCTTGGTTAAACCAAACGATTGATTAATCCAAACTTTTTTCGGCGGCCTGGCAAAATGCTACCATTTATCATATAAAAAGGTTGGTTAAACCAAAGTTGGTTAATCGAAAGTATTGGTTAATCCAAACAAAATTGTCGGCCCTAGGACACTTCCGGTGCAGTTAAACCAAACTTTCATGTGGTGTTAAGGTCATCTGAGACTTTTTTATATGATAAAAAGTAGTATTTTGCCAGCTCGCCGAAAAAAGTTTGGATTAACCGATCGTTTGATTTAACCGAGGTTGGTTTAATGGGGTTAAACTGAATATACATAAAACAACTATAATCACAGTGTCCACATACATTGTACATTCATAATGCACCCCTGTTTTTGCCAAAGCCAAGTCAAAGTCAAAGTATGGTTAAATCAATGATCGGTTGATCCAAACAAATTTCTAGGGTCCCGTCAAGTTTGGTTTCACAGGGTTATACTGTACTATGTTTAACAGAAATTCAATCAGTTAACGCTTACGATTATATACAGGCTATGCACTTACAGTTACATACATACCGACAATGCACTTACATACGCATACACATGGCAAGTCCAACAACCATACCATGTGTTGCTTTGCAGGATCCAGGTCACAACATCAGGTGTCATGGCGGGTTGTGTTTTACATTCTGGCAATATCTAAGATCATACCAAGACGGATACCAACTTGTGACAGTGCGCACTCATGGCAACTTTTATAGCTGCTTCCCCACTGGGAGATCAGCCCGCTGGCATCATGACCCGATATCCTACTCAGTCATATTACAGTATAACCCCATTAAACCAAACTTGAAGGGACCCTATCAATTTGTTTGGATTAACCGATCATTGGTTTAACCGAGCTTTGGCTTCGACTTTGACTTGGCTTTGGGAAAATCGTGGGTGGATTATGAGTGTAATATACAATGTATGTGGACACTCTGATTATTGTTTTTTTATGTATATACAGTATAACCCCGTTAAGCCAAGCTTGGTTAACCCAAATGATCGGTTAATCCAAACATTTTTGCTGGCCCGCCAAAATACTACCATTTATCATATCAAAAATGCCTGTGGGGTCTCAGATGACCTTATAACCACATGAAGGTTTGGTTTAACCATTCTGGAAGTGGTCTAGGGTCCGACAATTTTATTCGGATTAACCGATAGCTTGGATTAACCGACTTTGGTATAACCAACTTTTTTATATGATAAATGGTGGGTATTTTGCCGGGCCGCCGAAAAAAGTTTGGCTTAACCAATTGTTTAGTTTAACCGAGATTGGTTTAACTGGGTTATACTGTACATTGATACTGAGCTAACCAGTTCTTTCATTATCCTAATAATGCTGCGCATCGGGTTAGGTAGCAACATATATCGGGTTAGGTAGCAACATATATCGGGTTAAGTAGCAACATATATATAAATTCTTCTAGAATGGAAACATTTGCTCTTTCCGATTCGACCACAACGGTTCGGGTTGACCAGGACCTAGTTTTTTGGGGTATATTAATCGATTAAGCAGAGGAAATTTCAATCACCGACAATTGATCTTCCTCATTCCACTGCTCCTTGCCCTATCCTAGTAATGCCCACCGCCAGGCTAGGAAGTGACAAGTATCAATTTTTAGCTCATTGATTTGACTTAGCCAGGATTTGAACCCGAAGGTTCCTATCCAACGACCTACCAGAAAGGGAGGCGGACGCTCAATTCATTTGGCCATCGCGTCTGTTCCAGCAGGATGGGGCTCAATGGTGCCAGACAAATACAAAGACACACTTTGGGGAATGCAGCGATGGATGCAGACGGTGGGCCAGCTAGTAAATAATACACGTGTTCTGGTACCCGCCTCTCCCGGACTCCGCAGGGATTTTGTAAATGGGCGATATTGCAGGAAGTCACGCTGGAACGACAAGAGACATACAATGATAGGGACATGCCTCTGGAATCGGGTTTTTTCGGCGTTGATGTGAAGGATATGATGGCTTTTTTCCAGTAAGTTAGGTATGAGTTACTGAGTACAGAGACTGCTGCTTCTACTAGCTCTCAGCCAATGATCATATCCTGGTTTCTAGGTGACGGAATGGATGGAGTTGAGGTGTGGTGGGTTTAGCCGGATTTACACCAATCCACAATGATTCCTGGCAAACACCTAAACACCCAAATACACAAACACACAAACACCACACAAACACCACACAAACACCACACAAACACCACACAAACACCACACAAACACACAAACACACAACACACACACAAACACACAAACACCAAAACAGCCACACAAACATCCAAACACCCACACACACAAACACACAAACACACAGACAACACACAAACACACAAACACACAAACACCAAAAGACCTACACACCCAAACACCACCCAACCATCCAAACACCACACACCCAAACACCCAAACACCCAATCACCCAGCCACCCAAACAACCAATCACCCAATCACCCAACCACCCAACCACCCAACCACCCAACCACCCAACCACCCAACCACCCTACCACCCAACCACCCAACCACCCAACCACCCAAATACCCAACCACGCAACCACATAAACACCCAAACACCTAAACACCCAAAAAGTCACTCATACCACTCAACCACTCGAACACCCATCACCCAAACACCCAAACACGCAAACACGCAAACACCCAAACACCCAAACACCCAAACACCCAAACACACAAACACACAAACACCCAAACACACAAACACACAAACACACAAACACACAAACACACAAACACCCAACACCCAACCACCCAAACACCCAAACACCAAAACACCCACACACCCAAACACCAAAACACCCACACACCCAAACACCCAAACACCCAAAAACCAAAAAATAACAACACCCAAACACCAAAACACCAAAACACCAAAACACCAAAACACCAAAATGCCCAAAAACCCAACCACTCGAACACCCATCAGCCAAACACCCAAACACCCAAACACCCAAACACCCAAACACCCAAACACCCAAACACCCAAACACCCAAACACCCAAACACCCAAACACCCAAACACCCAAACACCCAAACACCCAAACACCCAAACACCCAAACACCCAAACACCCAACTACCCAAACACCATCTGCCCAACAGGAAACTGCCAACTTAATGTAGCCTGCCCCCAAAGACATCGTCATTCACGCCCCATTCACGGCACGGTATCCAGGGCGACGTCACCGGAAGCGAACCGATGGCGCTAAGTAGTCGCGACGCGACGCCCCGGGCGAGTTGGCGGCAGGCGGGCGGGGGGGGGGGGGCGCGGCTTGGACGGCCCGCGAATTATTCAAGAGGCGGTCCGGGGGTCAATGGAGACGGGGGCCCGGGGACGGCATCTTCATCAGGCGGGGCGGGGGACGGGAGGGCCCCGGGATCCGGGCCTCGGGCTGCGGGCCCCCGACCCCCGTGTGAGGCGCCGCTGGCCGCCGACCGATAATGGCTTAGGTCGGCCGGAGGTCAGGGCAGGTCAGGCAAGGCCCACAGCCCCGGGATGGATTCGAGGAGCGGCCGGGCACGGCTACCGCCACCGGCACCGCCACCACCGGCACCAACACCACCACCGCCACCACCAGCACAGCCACCGCCATCACCACCGCCACCACCGGCACAGCCACCGTCATCACCACCACCACCACCGGCACAGCCACCGCCATCACCACCACCACCACTGGCACAGCCACCGCCATCACCACCACCACCACCGGCACAGCCACCGCCATCACCACCGCCACCACCGGCACAGCCACCGTCATCACCACCACCACCACTGGCACAGCCACCTCCATCACCACCACCACCACCGGCACAGCCACTGCCATCACCACCGCAGTTTTCCCAGGGATCGTCGGGAGAATTTCAGTGAGGATAGATGAGGGGAGAGAGCGCTATATATATATGTATGTGTGTGTGGCTGTATATGACAATTGGAGATGGGGATATGTGTTGTGTTAGATATGTGCCGTGCTCTGGCATTGTGGTAACTATGTGTGGTATGTATTATATGTGTGATATATGTGTGTTGTGTGTATCGTCTCTATGGTGTGTACATTGTGTACATTGTGTGCATTGTGTATATTGCGTGTATTGTGTACATTATGTACATTGTACTAATTGTGTATATTGCGTGTATTTTGTACATTGTCTACATTGTGTGTATATTGTGTGTATTTTGTACATTGTGTGCATTGTGTATATTGCGTGTATTGTGTACATTGTGTGTATTGTGTATATTGTGTGCATTGTGTGTACTGTGTTTAATATGTACATTTTGTGTATTGTGTGTATTGTGTGTACATGTTGTGTATTGAGTGTAACATGTATATTGTGTGTATTATGTTTATTTTGCATATTGTGTTATATGTGTTTATGTGTAGTGTGTGCATTGTGTGTATTGTGTTATTGTGTATATTGTATGTATTGGGTGCATTGTGTTATTGTATGCATCATGTGTATTGTGTGTAATATGTATAGTGTTTGCATTGTGTGTATCGTGTGTATCGTGAGTATCGTGGGTATTGTGTGTAGTGTGTGTAATATGTGGAGTGTGTGTATTGTGTGTGATAGTTATACTGTGTGTATATTGTGTGTAATATATGTATTGTGTTATTGTGTGTAATATGTGTGTTGTGGTATTGTGTGTAATATATGTATTGTGTTAATTGTGTGTGACATGTGACTGTGTTATTGTGTGTGATATGTATATTGTGTTATTGGGTGTATTGTGTGTATTGTGTGTATTGTGTTACTCTGTGTATTGTCTGTGAGATGTATATTGTGTGCATAGTATGTGTTATGTGTGTATTGTGTTATTGTGTGCAATATTTGTATTGTCTTATAGTACGTAATATGTGTATTGTGTTATTGTGTGTAATGTGTGTATTGTAGTTATTGTGTGTATTCTGTGTGATATGTATATTGTGTTAGTGTGTGCATGTTGTGTGATATGTATAATGTCTTATTGTATGTATTGCATGTATTGTGTGCAATGTGTGTATTGTGTTATTGTATACATGAGTCGCTCAACTGGTCAAGCATTACGTATCCCGTATGGACAGCACTCAAAGTCCCTTATTTGCAGTGCCCTCTGGTGGGTAAAGGAGAATGTTATGTCTGTCTGTAGCGGACAGCTTCTCAAGTCCTATATATTCAAGAGCATTTGAGTGGAAATGTCATGATTTTGGTTTGTTTGTTTCAAGCTTAATCCTATTTTTAAACGAGTGTCTATTCAAATATAAAGGGGGGGGGGTCGCAATACAAAACAACAAAGGGAAAGGATCAGGTGGGTTCAGTATAACATTTCAAATGTGGGCTGGTGATGGATAATAATGGTAACAGCTTAGATTTAGAGAATAAGTGTACAAGTCGGACTAAAATATGCAACATAGAGTTCAGATGATGACATTTATATACAGCGATATAGCAAATGGTAGACAGGAAGTGTGAACACTTATTTGTCTCTCATTTTTGTCGTCATTTTTTAAATTTTTGTTGGTACATTAGTTGTCCCAAGCAGGGGAAATCCCAGTCACAGATGACTGGTCCTCCTCTCTCCACTGCTGGTCGATAGAAAGCCCAAGCCTACACTTTTACCGACCCAAGGGATTTTTAACCTCCCACACCACATAGACATGGTATGAGAGCAACCGGCCTTTGATGACGCTGTAAGTTATACACAGCGGTGGAAGTCCAAATTAGCAGAGCTGAGGGCACTGGGAATCGAACCGCCGACCCTCAGATTAGGAGTCTGACCTAGAAAAAAGTCAGACACTCTAACCACTCCACCACAGAGAACGCCACGAACCCACATGAGACTAGAATCATTCATTACCAGGGAATATATCATATGACGGAGATTGTCTCCACTATATGTTCTCTAGTAGAAGCGTAACTTTACATAGGGTTAAGAAATTGTAGGTATCCAGTATAACAACTGCATCAATTGCTTCAATTATATGAATGTTATGACTCATCTGTCTGCCATTTAATGGAGTAAGTGACTACAAGCACAGTCAGTATTCAATAGTCGTTTTCTGTCGGCTCTACATACATATATACATATATATTTGCTCTATAATCTATTATGGGAATATAAACAAGGACACTACCCCCTAGCAGTTCTCTCCCTTACTTACTCTATACCCTAATGTCACTGAGCTATTACTACCATAGGACTAGGTTAGTTCCTTCATTCTCCACTGCACTGCCACCTGTGAGCAGCTCATGACCGCATGATACCAGCTGCGCCTGGTCACTACCACTACCGCTCCCTCTCAGCAGGACGGATATACTCTTTCTCAACCACTCCTGTCTTTTGTTATTCTGTTTCCAGGGGACTACTGTTTATGTGCTCTATAATATATTATGGGAATATAAACAAGGACACTACCCCCTAGCAGTTCTATCCCTTACTTACTCTATACCCTAATGTCACTGAGCTATTACTACCATAGGACTAGGTTAGTTCCTTCATTCGCCACTGCACTGCCACCTGTGAGCAGCTCATGACCGCATGATACCAGCTGCGCCTGGTCACTACCACTACCGCTCCCTCTCAGCAGGACGGATTTTAAATTTTTAGGTGGGCAATAATATATTCCCGCCAGAGAATATATACTCTTTCTCAACCACTCCTGTCTTTTGTTATTCTGTTTCCAGGGGACTACTGTTTATATATATATATATATATATATAAACCTGATCTCTACCTGAGGTGAAGGAAGACATAGAAAGAGCTAAGTGGATTGAGAGTTTTTATTTTCTCTTGACAATGAAATACAGCCTTATCATATATATATATAAACTTTTCGCAGCAAAGTGATCCATACAGCGAGCGAGCATAAGTACCAAGGACTGCCGGTGGTGGTGCCACCGTAGGCCAGCAGGCCGCAGTTAATCGATATTTGTCCATTATTGGATGTTAACAATATTATACAGTGACCATCATAATAATATTAACAAACCTCATACCAATGATTTATACCCATATATTTATATACTAGCTATATAATATATAGTGTAATAGTCTGCACTGACCTCTAAAGCCTGGTACGCACCTCCCGTATACGATTCACGCGCTACAACTGACTGCCCGACGTGACCCGTCACAACCCGTCCTGTCCTGTTATGCCCAGTACACACCTCCCGTATAAAACCTAAAACTGCCCGATTCATTTTTCGAATCTTATTCTTAAGCCCTAAAACTGAGTTTTAAGTCACACATTGGAAGGCTCAGGTGTGTTAGGGAGTCATACACCTAAAGACTGAAACCGACTAAAACTCAAACTTAGTCGCGAAACGCGCAATTTTAGGTTTTATATGGGAGGTGTGTACCAGGCATTAGACAAGGAGCCACATAGACAGGTGAACGTGGATATGGTGATTGCATCAAGGAACCTAGGTAGTGTAACGGTTAGCACGCTGGCCCCGGAATGGCATGAAGTGTGGGTTCGAATCCGGCTCTAGGTGCAATATTTCCCATTTTCTTCAATACAACGACAACAGCAGATCGCTCCTTCCATGCTATCATACCAACTGAGAAGTTTTAACTTTCATATATATATATATATATATATAAATATAGATAAATATATATATATTCCTCTTTTTTTTCCTGGGACCTGGCGCTGACTTTGCCGGTCACTGAACAATGACACTCCATCTCCGATATCGACTAGTGTCCGCCGGGAGTACTGCGATTTCACAACCCCGTCAACTCTCACCCCGCATTCCCTCTCCCACCGATCCGTCTCCAAAACCCCCTCCCCCATACCCCCTCCCTCCCCCTACCCCTCCCCCCTTCTCCCCCTGCACCGTTCGTTGCTTGGTATCAGTGCAGGGCCTCTTGTAGCTCGCGCTCTCCTTCTTTTCACTCTTCGACCGTATCGTATCGTTCCCAAAGGTCCTGTCAGTCATCACTGGGCCGGTGCTCTGTCAGTCACGGCTCCGCTGGTACCTCCCCCCCCCCCCCACACCAACCACCAACCCCCCAGGCCCCATCGCTGGTGCTTTGTCAGACACTTGTTTCCAGTAATGCTTTCGGAGTGCCTTCTCCACTCGTGCATTGTCAGTTAGTTCCTCAACTGGTACCTTGTCAGTCACCTCTCCGATGGTGCTGTCAGTCAGGTCTTCTGCTGGTACCTTGTCAGTCACCATTTCATTGGTCCTATTGCAGTCACTACCCCACTGATTTGCAGTCAGTCACCACTTCAATGGTACTACTACAATCGCTACATCGCTGTTACCAGTCAGTCACCGCTTCAATGGTATTACTACAATCACTATCCCACTGTTACCAGTCAGTCACCGCGTCAGTGGTCCTACTACAATCACTACCCCGCTGTTACCAGTCAGTCACCACTTCAATGGTATTACTACAATCACTATCCCACTGTTACCAGTCAGTCACCGCTTCAGTGGTCTTACCACAATCTCTACCCTGCTGTTACCAGTCAGTCATCACTTCACTGGTCCTACTACAATCACTACCCCGCTGCTACCAGTCAGTCACCACTTCAATGGTCCTACTACAATCACTACCCCGCTGTTACCACTCAGTCACCACTTCACTGGTCCTATTACAATCACTACCCCGCTGTTACCACTCAGTCACCACTTAAATGGTCCTACTACAATCACCACTACCCCACTGTTACCAGTCAGTCACCACTTCAGTGGTCCTACTACAATCACTACCCCGCTGTTATCAGTCAGTAACCACTTCAATGGTCTTACTACAATCACTACCCCGCTGTTATCAGTCAGTAACCACTTCAATGGTCTTACTACAATCACTACCCCGCTGTTACCACTCAGTCACCACTTCAATGGTCCTACTACAATCACTACCCCACTGTTACCAGTCAGTCATCACTTCACTGGTCCTACTACAATCACTACCCCGCTGTTACCAGTCAGGCACCACTTCAATGGTCCTACTACAATCACTACCCCGCTGTTACCACTCAGTCACCACTTCACTGGTCCTACTACAATCACTACCCCGCTGTTACCAGTCAGTCACCACTTCAATGGTCCTACTACAATCACTACCCCGCTGTTACCACTCAGTCACCACTTCACTGGTCCTACTACAGTCACTACCCCGCTGTTACCAGTCAGTCACCACTTCAATGGTCCTAATACAATCACTACCCCGCTGTTATCAGTCAGTAACCACTTCAATGGTCTTACTACAATCACTACCCCGATGTTACCAGTCAGTCGCCACTTCAACGGTCCTACTACAATCACTACCCCGCTGTTATCAGTCAGTAACCACGTCAATGGTCTTACTACAATCACTACCCCGCTGTTATCAGTCAGTAACCACTTCAATGGTCCTACTACAATCACTACCCCGCTGTTATCAGTCAGTAACCACTTCAATGGTCTTACTACAATCACTACCCCGCTGTTACCAGTCAGTCACCACTTCAATGGTCTTACCACAATCACTACCCCGCTGTTACCAGTCAGTCACCACTTCACTGGTCCTACTACAATCACTACCCCGCTGTTACCAGTCAGTCACCACTTCAATGGTCCTACTACAATCACTACCCCGCTGTTACCAGTCAGTCACCACTTCACTGGTCCTACTACAATCACTACCCTGCTGTTACCAGTCAGTCACCACTTCAATGGTCCTACTACAATCACTACCCGGCTGTTACCAGTCACTCACCACGTCAATGGTCCTACTACAATCACTACCCCGCTGTTACCAGTCAGTCACCACTTCACTGGTCCTACTACAATCACTACCCCGCTGTTACCAGTCAGTCACCCCTTCAATGGTCCTAATACAATCACTACCCCGCTTTTATCAGTCGGTAACCACTTCAATGGTCTTACTACAATCACTACCCCGCTGTTACCAGTCAGTCACCACTTCAATGGTCCGACTACAATCACTACCCCGCTGTTATCAGTCAGTAACCACTTCAATGGTCTTACTACAATCACTACCCCACTGTTACCAGTCAGTCACCACTTCAATGGTCTTGGTACAATCACCACTTCGCTGGTACCCAGACACTCACCACTTCAATGGTCCTACTTCAATCACCACTTCGCTGGTTCCCTATGAGTCACCTCTTCGCTGGTCATATTACAATCAGCACTTCGCTGGTTCCCTGCCACTCACCACTCCACTGGTCCTATTACAATAACCACCCCGCTGGTACCCAGTCAGTCACCACTTCGCTGGTCCTATTACACTCACCACTTTGCTATATCCCTCTCATTCACCACTTCAATGGTCATACTACAATCACCAC
Organism: Branchipolynoe longqiensis; assembly: GCA_030323885.1. Classification (NCBI taxonomy): domain Eukaryota; kingdom Metazoa; phylum Annelida; class Polychaeta; order Phyllodocida; family Polynoidae; genus Branchipolynoe; species Branchipolynoe longqiensis. Next base: position 57,622,624 of record CM059192.1, read on the forward strand.
TTTGATGGTTCCCTTGTCAGTCACCACTTCAATGGAACTACAATCACCACTTCGCTGGTTTCCAGTCACCACTTCGCTGGTCCCATTACAATCACTACTACGCTGGTTCCCTGTCACTCACCACTCCACTGGTCCAATTGCAGTTGCCATTCCACTGGTACCCAGTCAGTCACCACTTAAACTGCAGTGGTCCTCTTCCAATCACCACTTCGCTGGTACCCCATCAGTCACCACTTCACTGGTCCTATTACAATCACCACTTCGCTGGTTCCCTGTCAATCACCAATTCAATGGTCCTACTACAACCACCACTTAGCTGCAACCCTGCCAGTCAACACTTCAATGGTCCTACTACAATCACCACTTTGCTGGTAGCCAGTCACCACTTCAATGGTACTACTACAATCACCACCTCGATGGTTCCCTTGTCCATCAGCACTTCAATGGTCCTATTACAATCACCACCCGTGCTGGTTCTCTGTCAGTCACCACTTCAATGGTCCAATTACAACCGCCACTTGGCTGGTTCCCTGCCACTCACCACTCCAGTGGTCCTATTGCAGTCACCATTCTGCTGGTCCTCGGTCAGTCACCCACACACCCTTTTCTCCACTGCCACCGCTGCTATAACTTATAAGTATACCCCCTTTCTAAAGCTATCCATTCCACACCGCCTCCCACACCCGAGTTTCTTCCCCGTCTAGTTAACGCCTTTCCCGCTAGCTTCCGATTTTTGCTCTCTTGTTAAATGGGCCTCTCTTACACAGCCTTCTTGGTGCTTTCAACATTTGCTGCCCAGTCTTCTGCGCTCCTTCCCTTCCATGTCTACTTCTAGCCCTGAACGTAGTATAGATTAACATGGGTCAAAGGTGGTGTAAGTATGTTAAAATACTGTGAAAAAACGTTAAGGTATGGGAGGTTTTGGTACGGATAAATACATTATGCATGGATGCCGGTATGTTCAACTACATTCAACTACGTTCAACTATGGTCAACTATGTTCAACTACGTTCAACCACATTCAACTGCATTCAACTACGATCAACTACGTTCAGCTATGTTCAACTACATTCAACTATGTTCAGCTATGTTCAGTTACATTCAGCTATGTTCAGCTATGTTCAACTACGTTCAACTACGTTCAATGTATGTCAGCCTCCACTATGGCCAAATACATTCAACTACATCCATGATCGCTAATGTATGTTAAAGTATGCTAGAATATGCTAGAGTACGCTAGAGTACATTAAGCATATGGAGACTTCACCACAGTACATTAGCCTCTAACGTAGCGCTCTTTTGAGCATGTCAAAAGATTAAATTGGAACTCACGGCCGACCCACGTTATTATTACCAAGTTAGCATGACGGAGAAGTATGGATGCCAGTACGTTCAACTATGTTCAACTACGTTCAACTACGTTCAACTATGTTCAACTACATTAGCCTCAACTAGGGTCAACCACATCCACTAACGTGTATGTGACCAGGCATTGGTACTCTAGTTACCTAAACTTTGCATTTTGAAACCCACATCACAAAAACGGGCATACACGGACACGGAAGTCGATTAGGATATGGGAGCGGATACGGAAGCCGATGTGGAAGGAGGTACTGGAGCGGATACGGATACGAACACGGATGCGGAAACGGATGCAGAAACGGATGCGGAAACGGATGCGGAAACGGGCACGAATACGGATGCGGAAACGGATGAGAACACGGATGCGGGAAAGTATGCGGGAAGGGATGCGAAAACGGATCCGGAAATGGATGTCGAAATGGATGTCGAAACTGGTGCGGTAACGATGCGGAAACGGATGCGGAAACGGATGCGGAAACGGATGCGGACACGGATGCGGACACGGATGCGGACACGGATGCGGAAACGAAAAAGTAGACGTTGTGTTTATGCCTATTGAGATGCTTTCGCAAAGAAGCCACCCTTCCTGCTCGCAATGCACACTCATTGGAATATCGTCCATCTTGAGATGGCGTCCTTCCGTCGAACGGTAGACACCTCCGCCCCTTTGATTAATTACTCTCCTTTAGTGGTGTTAACCCCTTTAAAAAAAAGTCCACAATAATCACCCATGCTGAATTATTACCACACCCGCTCTCCGCCACCCAGCTCCAGCTGAACTGCACAGCCTTCTAAGATGTCTGTGGGGGTGTAGGCAACACAGACATTCAAATATTAGCATTTGAGTGTGAACTGTCACATGTAGTTCTCTCACCATGTCGTGTGTAATCGGAGTTAGCCCGCCTTGATTAATAATGGTAATTGGTTAATACGTGTGGAGTATGAGGCGCCTGTATGAGGAGGTTGGGGCAGTGGGGGGGGGGGTAGGATGTGTATATATGGATAGTGATAAACCCTTTATCGCGGGTAATAACGGGTTTATATCACTATCCATACATGTATATATATGCATATGAGACTGTCTCAAAAGGTGCTAAGCAATATAGGGCAAAACTTTGTCCATTGTAACAATCAACATACTATCTACTTATGCATTTGCTCAGGATAAACTGATTTGTTTTGTACATGGTGTTTCATAATCCCAATAGAATACATATTGATTTGAAGCAAATGTCCTTGTGTTTTCAGTATAACCATTTCTGTGCTTTTGTGTCAATCATTACTATGGACAAAAAATCGAAGAGTTAGCACCTTTTGAGGCAGGCTCATTATACATATATATATATACACATATATATATATACTTGTTGTTTTATTGATGGTTTATTTACCCTGTCCATAATGTATAAATTCATGATAGAACACTGAACAGCTTTAGTCATTACGTTGTGGTTTATTGTCCTAAATGGCTTGTTAGTAATTACATAGACATACATGTATTTATACACATATATATACATATATATATGTGTATATATACACATTTAACCGTCGGGCTATTCCATTTTGCGAGGCAGGGTTCCCTGCTGTAAAGCGTTGCTTGGATACGTCGATTGTGACTATCCTAGCAACGAAAGGAGGTCGGGCGTTCGAGTTTAACCGTCGGGCTATTCCACCCCCGCTTAAGGCGACCCTACGTGTTAATATAAATAATTGTTTCCATGTGAATGACTTGTGCCTCCTGCAGCCGGTTGTCTGTCACCCTGCCAGCCTGACCCTTGACTAGCATTGCCCGAGGTGGAGAGTTCGACTCCTGACAGACCATTGGCAGAAGGCCCTTAATTAAATAAGATTATAGAGCAATCCAAATAGCAATCTGAAGTTGACCATAGCGGTTAATAATATAAGTCTGGAGGACAGTAAGGAATGCAAGGAACGTTCATGTCACTTCTTAGGAGCTCACCATTTTATTCTTACCTCTTACTAACAGAATGAATTTAGCAATATAACTTATGTTATGATTTAAATATAGTTCAACAGTGGAATGTATGTTATAAGTCAAATCCCCTCCCATATAATTAAGTTAAATAAGTTTGGAATTTCCATAATAAAGGCCTAAATCTCGGCTAAAACATCGGAGCATGCAAAAACACGTCCGATGGGTCTGGCTCCGAAGGCCCGACCTCCTATCGTTGCTAGGATAGTCACAATCGACGTATCCAAGCAACGCTTTACAGCAGGGAACCCTGCCTCGCAAAATGCGCGCCCGCGCAAAATGAGGTCGAGCAGTCTCACCCACTTCACACATATATATATATATTGCCTAATTGCAAAAAAAAGAGATTTCTTTTTGTTACGCTCGCCTCACAACTGGTGCAATGGATGGCCCCCTAGCGGCAGCTTCATGCAGCTCTATTGAATTCCTTTGCAATCGTCAGCTTCCACGCGAGTACCCAGATGTGCGGATTAAATATAGGCCGTCAACTCAAACAGTGCAACCCGCAGCGTCTAGCGACCACGTGGCTCCTATGTTCTGAGCCAGGTCCCTCAGTGGCAATCATGTATTCGGTTCAGAACGCCGCGGAACGCGGTGGAACCAGCGTCGCTTCGGGTTCCCCTTTCGGTGTGCGGCCATTGTCTATTCTGCGCATGCGCGTTTGGTGGCCAGGCGAACCGGCCCCCCTGGTGGTGGCCAAATGAGGAGGCGAAAGACGATGATCTCGGATTAAATGGGGCATTTGATCAGCGAACACAGGAAGTGCGGATGTGTGCGGGCGTGGGTGGATGTGGTTGGAGGTCGGAGGAGGGAGGTGGGGGTGGAGGGGGTGGGGGAAGGGGAGATGTGGAGCCGGGCAGGTGGGGTGGAGGGGGGAAGTAGGGGTGTGTTGGAAAGGGGTTGGGGAGGAGGTGGGGGTGGGGGTGGAGGTGGGGCTGAAGAGGGAGATGGAGGTGGGAGGGCCACTCGAGGCAACCCCCGCTAATCCTCATTCCCGGGCTCCCGGACTCCCGAACTCCTGAATTCCAGGACTCCAGGACTCCAGGACTCCAGGACTCCAGGACTCCAGGGCTCCAGGACTCCAGGACTCCAGGACTCCAGGACTCCAGGACTCCAGGACTCCAGGACTCCAGGACTCCAGGACTCCAGGACTCCAGGACTCCAGGACTCCAGGACTCCAGGACTCCAGGACTCCAGGACTCCAGGACTCCAGGACTCCAGGACTCCAGGACTCCAGGACTCCAGACAAGCCATCACCGTTACCTGAACACCGTCACAAAACCAACGTCATGGGCACTGACTGCTATTACCACCACCAAACCACCACTACTCAATCACAAACCAACCCGAATCACCACTACTCAATCACAGCCACCCCTCCTCCCTCTTCCCTCCACCCTCGTCCGTGACACTTCACAGACACAGACACACACAGTACCACCATCATGGTAACCACTGAATCACACACAATCACCACCGATTAAATCACCACCACTGAATCACAAAACAACCCGAAACACCAATCACTACTCAATCACAGCCACCCCCCCCCCATTGCCCATCCTCTCACCCCCCTCCCGACACCACTTGTACTGAATCACAGACACATACAGAACCACCATCATGGCAACCACTGAATCACACACAATCACCACCGATTAAGTCATCACCAATTGAATCACCACCACCAAATCACCGCCACTGAATCACCACTACTTAATAACAGCCACCACCCCCAACATCCTCCCTCCCCCTCGTCGGCACCACGAATGCTGAATCACAGACACACACAGAATCAACATCATGGCAATCACTGAATCACACACAATCACCTTTGATTAAATCATCATCAGTAGAGAATCACGGTCAATGAATTACCCTTTGCACCACCAACATTCACCACCGCCACCTACACCACCACCCCCCACTAACCTCAGCACCACCACCACAACAACAACAACAATGACAACAGCAACAACCCTACTGCAGGTTCTTCCCTATCTGCAGGGATGTTCACGCTCGTCACCGTTCACAAATGGTAGACACCAACTTCCTGGACTGCCTCCATCCCGTCTCCACCCCCGCCTCCACCCCGCCTCCATCCCGCCTACATCCCGCCACCATCCCGCCTCCACCCCAGCCTCCACCTCGCCTCCATTTGGCCACCACCACCGTCACCACATACCGAGAGTGGCGCCCAGTTTATTGCATCTGCCGTGTTAATATATCACCTCCCACGTCGCGCTGTCCTCATTGTGTCCGCCTCATTCCGGCTGCGCTGACCCGTTCTGCGGTCATTTTGGTATTGCTTTCTTATTTACCTAACCTCAACCCGTGTAGTTGTACCGCCTCAAGTGACTCTCAACCCGCCTCAACTCCAGGTCCACTCCGCCTCCACACTGCCTCCACCCCGCCTCCACACTGCCTCCACCCCGCCTCCATCCCGCCTCCATCCCGCCTCCACCCCGCCTCCACCCCGCCTACATCCCGCCTCCACCCCGCCTCCACACTGCCTCCATCCCGCCTCCACCCCACCTCCACACTGCCTCCATCCCGCATACATCCCGCCTCCATTTGGCCGCCACCACTACCACCACCGCCACCACCCCACATCCACATCAGCCTCCAACCCCTCCTCCACCCCACCGCCACCCCAACCTACTCCTTCGCCTCCATCCCCGCCTCCACTCTTGCGTCCACCCCACCTCCACCCCCACCTCCACCCCCACTACCACCCCACTACAACTCCACCTCCACCCCCACTACCACTCCCTCTACAACCCTACTACCACCCCTATTACAACCCCACCTCCACCCCCACTACCACCCCCACTACAACCCAATTACCACCCCCATTACAACCCCACCTCCACCGCCATTACAACCCCACCTCCACCGCCACTAACACCCCCATTACGACCTCACCTCCACCCCCACTACCAGTACCCCCTTACTATAACCCCACCTCCACCCCCATTACAACTCCACCTCCACCGCCACTACCACCCCCACTACAACCCCACCTCCACCCCACTATCAGTACCACCTTACTATAACTCCACCCCCATTACAACCCCACCTCCACCCCCAGTACAACCCACCTCCACCGCCACTACCACCCCCACTACAACCCCACCTCCACCCCCACTATCAGTACCACGTTACTATAACTCCACCCCCATTACAACCCCACCTCCACCCCCAGTACAACCCCACCTCGACCGCCACTACCACCCCCACTACAACCCCACCTCCACCCCCACTATCAGTACCACCTTACTATAACTCCACCCCCATTACAACCCCACCTCCACCCCAACTACCACCCCCACCTCCACCCCACCTCCACCCCACTACCAGTACCACCCTACTACAACCCCACCTCCACCCCCACTACAACCCCACTACCACCCCACTACAACCCCACTACCACCCCCACTACCACCCCCAGTACAACCCCACTTCCAACCCCACTACCAGTACCACCCTACTACAACCCCACCTCCACCCCCACTACAACCCCACTACCACCCCACTACAACCCCACTACCACCCCCACTACCACCCCCAGTACAACCCCACTTCCAACCCCACTACCAGAACCACCCTACTACAACCCCACCTCCACCCCCACTACCACTCCCTCTACAACCCTACTACCACCCCTATTACAACCCCACCTCCACCCCCACTACCACCCCCACTACAACCCAATTACCACCCCCATTACAACCCCACCTCCACCGCCATTACAACCCCACCTGCACCGCCACTAACACCCCCATTACAACCCCACCTCCACCCCCACTACCACCCCCACTACAACCCCACCTCCACCCCCACTATCAGTTCCACCTTACTATAACTCCACCCCCATTACAACCCCACCTCCACCCCCAGTACAACCCACCTCCACCGGCACTACCACCCCCACTACAACCCCACCTCCACCCCCACTATCAGTACCACCCTAACTATAACTCCACCCCCATTACAACCCCACCTCCCCCCCAGTACAACCCCACCTCGACCGCCACTACCACCCCACTACAACCCACCTCCACCCCCACTATCAGTACCACCACTATACTCCACCCCATACAACCCCACCTACACCCCACTACCACCCCCACCTCACCCCACTCCACCACCACTACCACCCCCACTACAACCCCACCTCCACCCAACTACCAGTACCACCTTACTATAACCCCACCTCCACCCCCACTACCACTCCCACTACAACCCCACCTCCACCCCCACTATCAGTACCACTTTACTATAACCCCACCTCCACCCCCCATTACAACCCCACCTCCACCCCAACTACCACCCCCACCTCAACCCCACCTCCACCCCACTACCAGTACCACCCTACTACAACCCCACCTCCACCCCACTACCAGTACCACCCTACTACAACCCCACCTCCACCCCCACGACAACCCCACTACCACCCCACTACAACCCCACTACCACCCCCACTACCACCCCCAGTACAACCCCACTTCCAACCCCACTACCAGAACCACCCTACTACAACCCCACCTCCACCCCCACTACCACCCCCGCTACAACCCCACCTCCACTCCCACTACCACCCCACTACAACCCCATCTCCACCCCCACTACCAGTACCACCCTACTACAATCCCTCCTCCACCCCCACTACTACCCCCACTACCACTCCTCGTCCACCCCCACTACCACCCTACTGAAACCCCTCCTCCACCCCCCACCTCCACCCTGAACCAGCTCCACAGCATTCAGCACATTTTTGCCGCCCACCCAATTTACCGCCGCAACAGAGATCTTCAGATAACGGGTGAAAGGGTAATGAAAAATTTAATTGTAGGCGGGAATTTGATGAGTTTTTAATCGGTATTTTGCCGCCATTGGAATCCTTTCCAAAATAAGGTCTTCTTTGCCAGGCCCTTGCTCGCTTAATTGGTTAGCAATTTCGAACTCTTCCCAACTCGTTCGAAAGCAGGTCGAAAAGCTTTCATGCTCCCCTCAAAATAGACGATTTCAACCACCAACCCATTATCTGACGACAGTCGCTGGAACTACTGTTTTGGATCGCAGATCACTGTCCAGCCTGCTCTGTGAAAAAGGTGTTTATATAGGATTTTCGCCTCCCATTTTGATGGGTCCTAGGAATCGAACCAGTGAGTTCGAACCTTGGCCAAGTAAAACCAATGACTTAAGCATTTATGCTGGTTGCTACCTAGCCTGGCCTTCGACACTATTAGGATAGGCAAGGATTTCTCGATTGAGGAGGACTAATTGTCCGCGATTGAAATGTCCCCTGCCTAATCAACTACTGTACCCCAACCGCCAAAAAAATACTGCGTCAGTCAATGCCATCTTGTTCCATGCTACTCCATATTGTTCAGTTTTATCCATGTTGTCTCATTTTGTTTCATGCTGTTCCATTAGGTCCCATTCATTTAATTAATGTCCATGTTGTTCTATGTTGTCCCATTCTGTTCCATTCTGTTCCATGCTGTTCCATTCTGTTTCATTATATTTCATTATGTTTCATTCTATTTCAATACGTTTCACTTTTTCTTTATGTTTCATTCTGTTTCATTCTGTTTCATAATGTTCCATTTTGTTCCATTATGTTCCATTATGCTCAATTATGGTTTATTTTGTTCCATTATCTCCCATTCTGTTCCAATATGTTCCATGTTGTTCCATTATATTCCATTATGTTCCAGTGTGTATCATTATGTTCCATTATGTTCCATTATGTTCCATTATGTTCCATTCTGTTCCATTCTGTTCCATTCTGTTCCATGCTGTTCCATTCTGTTCCATTCTGTTCCATTATGTTCCATTCTCTTCATTATGTTCCATTATGTTGTATGCTGTTCCATTTTGTTCGTTCTGTTCCATTCTGTTCCCATATGTTTCATTCTGTTCCATGATTTTCCATTCTGTTCCATCTGTTCCATTATGATCCATTATGTTCTATTATGTTCCATTATGTTCCATTATGTTCCGGTCTGTTCCATTCTGTTCTACCCTGTCCCATGCTGGCCCAGTATATTCCATGTTGTTTCTTTCTGTTTCACTCTGTTCCATTATGTCACAGTTTGCCCATTCTGTTCCACTCTGTTCTGTTTTGTTCCATGTTGTTCCATTCTGTTCAATTATGTTCTAGTATGTCCCATTCTGTCACATGGTGTCCCATGCTGTTCCATTTTTGTTCCATTATCTTCCATTGTGTTCCATTATGTCCCATTTATCCATTCTGTTCCGTTCCATTTTGTTCCATGCTGTTCCATTCCGTTCCATTCCGTTCCATTCTGTCCAATTGTGTTCCATTCTGTCCCACTGTGTTCCATTCTGATCCATTCTCTTCCATTCTCGCCCACAATTTCCCCTGCCGGTCAACATCGCACAGTACCTGTCTGCCCAAGCCCGTATTGCACTAGAAGGGACTGTGTTATTTTTAATAAATAAAAGAATTTAAAAAGTAGGAGAAAAGGGGGGAAAAACCACCACACATACAAGTCATTGAGCTGCCCCCAAATTGTCCCGCACGCACCACAACTGCTGCTGGTTGCCGGGCGTGATGGCGAGTTTCTCAGACACGAGCTGTCCCAAAGCCGTGCCGACCTTGCCCGAAATCCTCCGCCAGGGGGCAAGATGTCTACCCGGAGTTGTCAACGTCAATGCATTCTCCGCTCAGCTGTCGACACCTTCACCATGTCCAAATCTAATTAATTATTTCCTGCCTCCCCGGTCCCTTATCGCCTTAGCTGCGAAGCGGTGATCGGTATGCGAACACACACACACAGCCAGGTTAGGGTGAGGAGTGTTAGTGTCTGATGGGCGAGGGAAAGCGGTCAGCGTGTGATGCGTTAGTCGTGGAGATGGTTGCGGATTGCAACGCGTGGTATATTTAAATTGGAATAACCCGATAGTCTTAAAGTTGCATAGTTCGGTGGTTTTGAGATTCTGTCATTTTTGTGATGCGTTAGAGGTGGAGATGGTTGTGGATTGCAGCCTGTGGTATATTTATAGGGGAATAACCCGATAGTCTTAAAGTTGTATAGTCCGATGGTTTTGAGATTCTGTCATTTTTGTGATGCGTTAGAGGTGGAGATGGTTGTGGATTGCAGCCCGCGGCATATTTAAAGGGGAATAATCTGATAGTCTTAAAGTTGGGTGGTTTTGAGTTTCAACAATTTTTTTTAGATCAATATATTAACTTAATTGGTATGATCTACGTTGCTTTTAGTTTGAAGTAACTGTTATTTTTAAATGTATTAGGTTTGATATATTTGAAGTTCAACCATGTCAAATTAGCTTTGGCAGACTGCCAAAACTCTCACATCATAGGTTTTAGCAGTAAAAGGTTATATTACCTTATCTCAGTGTTCCCTTCCATGTGGCATCATGTTGAAATTCACTGCACTTAATCATTAAACGTAGAAAAACAATAATAATAATAAAAGAGTCACGAGTGTACATTTATAATAGGGTGATGAATTTTATACTAACCCAAGCTGTCAACGTAAATGTCTTCCAGTTGGCAGATTTGAAATCGACCCAGTCTGAGTTAGTTGAGTTGGGTTGAGTTTAATTAAATATTACGCTGGGCAACTAGTGCACCAGTTCCAATCGGTCGAACCAAATTGGTGATGTGGGAGTAGTTAATGACAAGTATATACCGGCAGAGTGAACACTTCCTCTGCGGAAAGTCAGGAGTTCTATTCCTGGTTGAGTCAAGCGAATGACTTACCCAATTTATACTTGTCGCTTCCTAGGCTGGTGCTCGGCATTAATAGGATAGGGCAAGGATTGGTTAGCACAGTGTCAGGATAATATGACTGTTTGGGTATCGAGTCATGGTGCTGATGGCCTGATTTCCCAGTGGGGTGGCACTATAAAGTCACCATTAGCGCGCACTGTTGCAAGTCAGTACCCATAGTTATATGACCTTAGATGTTGTCAGGACGTAAAACCCATATAACCAACCAACCAACCCCAAGTATGATGAAACATCACGTCCAGCAGTATGTAATCCCAACGTGAAGGGCCAGTTTGGCGATGTGAGTAGTATACAGAGATTGCCCTATGGCGCAGGCGAAATGGTGTCAGTAGTATGTGGAAATGCCCGTACTGCTCAGGCGCCACGTGGAAGGTTGGTTAGTTGCTGGCGTTTTACGTCCTGTCAACATATAAGGTTATACGAGGACGGGTCCTGACTTGAAACAGTGCAGACTCAAGACAACTGTATAGTGCTACCCCACTGGAAGACTAGACCACCAGCACCATAACCTGATATCCCACTCAGTCACATTATCCTGACACTGAGCCAACGAGTCAGTGCCCTACCCTAATAATGCAGAGCGCCTGGCTAGGAAGCGAAAAGTATCAACTTTTAAGTGATTGGTTTGATTTGACTTCAGTTTAAACCCGTGGTCTCGAATCCCATGATCTACCAAAATGGGAGATGGATGCTCAACTCATTTGGCCATCCCGTCTGGTCACTGGTGGAAGCCAACCTCTTACCGTTCTCTGTGGTGGAGTGGTTAGAGTGTCTGACTTTTTTCTAGGTCAGACTCCTAATCTGAGGGTTGGCGGTTCGATTCCCCATGCCCCCATCTCTGCCAATTTGGATTTTCACCACTGTGTATAACTTACAGCGTCATCAAAGGCCGGTTGCTCTCATATGTGGTGTGGGAGGTTAAAAATCCCTCTGGTCGGTAAAAGTGTAGGCTCGGGATTTCTATCGACCAGCAGTGGAATGAGGAAGACCAGTCGTCTATGACTGAAATTTCCCCTGCTTAAACAACTAATGGACCAAAAACAAAAAAAACAAAAAAAACATGCATAGAGAGTGGTGGCATAGGAGGCACTCAGTTATATATTGACTCACATGAGAACAGTGTGATAAGGAAAGTAATAACCAATGAGAGATGTAGCAGCAAGAGCTTCGCTATCTCAGTAATAATGTTTCTCGCCCTGTGATTGCTCATGTACCCATCTTACAGCATTCATATGGCGCCGTGGTGTAATACAATGCTGATGTATTGTCCGTCCCCTTCTTATCACGCAAGTTAATTTAATACCGAAGCCGCAGCAAAGAAAATGCATTTTCCTCTTCACCCTGGAGGACACTTCATATCCAAAGACAGTCAGCGACAAAATAACACCATGCCAATTATATCTATATCCATCACAGCAAGAACACGCGTTCGACATGAAACTGCTTCGCTCACAAATAACCGTAGAAAATTCAGAAATCGAATGAAGGAATAATCAGGTACGTAGTTAACACCTCCATCTCCATGTATAAATGCACAATTTAAATTATCAGGCAATTGAATCTAAATTTGAAATAATGCATTGCAATTATATGAATGTTCATAATCGTGAAGACCTATTTAGTTGTTGTTATTTCGGAGTTATCTGTTGGTGATTTATTTGTTTAGCAGTGCGCTTGCTGCAGGATTGTCGGCTGTGCCAGAGCTGCTGGCCCACCGGCATATTCAGACTGGCATATTTTTGTGAAAGCCTTAGGAAACGAGATCAGAAGAGACTGTTGCAAAGATTATTGTTGGTGAGCTGGGATTGATGGAGAGTGGTAATCCAATAACGGGCGCCAACTCAGGCAGTCAGTGTCTAAACTCATTCCTGAAAATGGCGCTGTGGTATTTCCACTTTTCTTTTATAATGTGTTTTCATAATGCATTTTTTCTTGCTAATAATCGTGTTCCAACAGCGGAAGCAAAAGGACCCTTATTTGAGATTCCCTACTGCTTCCCACAAAAATAATATAAAATTATGAAGTCAAGTACACACCAATAACAGTGGCATCCACTGGAATTATTGGAATTATTGGAATTATTATATATAATAACTCCAATGTGCGCAAATAAATATTGCATATATATGTGATATATAACGCATTATCCAAGTATAACCATCCGGACGGCTGCCCTCAATGGTCACGGGAAACCTCACTTGCACGGTCCAAGTGAGTGGAGTATCAAGCTCTGCACAGGGGGTGGAGCGGTACATGCCAGAACCCCCCCTCCCTCCGCCTCCAGATATGGGTGGGCGAGAGAACGGCTAGCACTACAGAGCTTATTAGACATGATAACGGGTTCATCACTATCCATATCCATGTATCTATAAATGCATTTAAGAAAATAGGAGTTTTCAAAGTTTGCATTTTCACATTATCTTTCGCAGCAGGGGGGGGGGGGATTATGCTTCGTCATGGCATAACACTGATAATGACATATTTGACGTAGCTGTAGTTGGTCTTGGTGTGGTGAATACAATTGTAAAAAATGGAGGGATACATGGACTGGGTTGAATGCTACGACTTGGGACCGACGGTTCTCGGTGAGTTTTGGCAGGAGGGAAGGGTGGTCGGGCAAGTGCCGGTCATGTACTCCGGTCTCCTCTGAGAGGTTTTACTTCCGTTCACCCTCCAGCTACTGTTCACACCCTTCACCGACTCTGGTCTCTACTCCACTTTTCGAATCAAGTATAAGTAAAATGCCTTGCTTAGGTTGAGCTCTCCTCCTGAAACTGGGTGGATAATCTCATGCCGTGGAATCCATCTTGCGCCTTTGTGGGGAGAAGGGTGGTTGACTTAAGCCTGGGTTCTAATCCGCGAAGCCTCGACACAGGGTAATCTTGTCAGCAACCATTATGGAAACCACCCTTGACAACCTGTCTGTGAATCTTCTTGGCAACGAGCATGGCAACCAACCTGGCAACCAGCATTGCAATCTCCCTGGTAATCATCCCAGACACAGTGAGTTAGACTTTCAATTAAGCTCTATTCACTTTTAATATGAAATGGGCATACATATATATATATATATGCTCTATAATATATTATGGAATATAAACAAGGACACTACCACTTATCAGTTCTCTTCTATATTGGTTATAGTCTACCGACTACCGCCTCCAGATTTTAAATGTATATATAATGTAGGGGGGGGGGGGGTGACATCCATCATGTCGGGGGAGGCTGGCATATACTTCCTATATATACATCAAGTTGGGGGAGGCTGGCATATATTTCCTATATATATTATGTAGTGGGAGGCTGGCATATATTTCCTATATATATCATGTAGGGGAGGCTGGCATATACTTCCTATATATTTCATGTAGGGGGAGGCTGACATATATTTCCTATATAGATCATGTATTGGGAGGCTGGCATATATTTCCTATATATATAATGGAGTGGGAGGCTGGCATCAATTTCCTATATATATCATGTAGTGGGAGGCTGGCATATATTTCCTATATATATCACAGAGTGGGAGGCTAGCATCAATTTCCTATATATATAATGTAGGGGGAGGCTGTCATATACTTCCTATATATATCATGTAGGGGGAGGCTGGCATCTATTCCGTGTACCAGTTTTGCGCTGATTTCTCCAGTGCGGAGCAGCTACCCACACGCGGCCATTTGAGCATCTCGCCTTAATGCTGGTAACACTAATCACCTAGGCGAATGTTACAAAGTAGCACCACCAGAGGCGCCACATCCATCAGTCCCACTTGAATAGGACCACATCAGCCATTAATGTACTCTTGTAACAAAGCAAAGTTACACATAAAATCAATTTAAAAAGAATGGCAATATCATGTTTGACTTTGCATCCAGATTTTGTATCCTTCGTCCTGGTAGTTGACTAGTGTCAATGAACACCTTTGCCTATCCAGTGCGAATATGTCTGCTTGAAGCTAAGGAAAGTCTCATCCGGGAACTGGGGCATCGCGATAATATGGCCGGCTCATTTAGAGCGCTGGCTTTCTGTGTGGAAGGTCAGTGTTTACTAACATCGGCTGATTCAAACCAATGACTTACATAATTTATACTTGTTGACACCTAGCCTGGTGCTCTGGATTACTCAGAGCAAGAGCAAGAATTGGTTTGCTTAGTATCAGGATAATATGATTGAGTTGGAAATGGGGTCATGATGCCGGTGGCCTGGTTTCCCAGTTGGGGCAGCACTATAAACTCACCATGAGTGTGCACTGTCACAAGTCGGTACCCATCCTGATATGATCATTGAGGTTGCTGGACGAAACACCCCAACAAACAAAGAAATATATCCACAAACATTTCCTCTGGGTATCTCCTTGTAACTATTGGTGGCACAGGTGTCTTCTGTTGGTCAAAATATGTTGGATTATGATTAGTAATATTGCCTAGTTGGTCACACTGGACTCTGTGATGTCACGTTATACCATGCTTACATAGTCTATTCATGTGACGTCATTCACTGGTATGGGGAAGTATTTGTCAATTTACAATTCGCAAGGGTTGGTATTAGATACACTATTTTATCTTTTAATGCACCCGTTAAGCGAACAAAATTTAAATTGCAAGCGCTGGGTCTTAAGCCCTGTTCACACAGGTCGGGACTTAAGTCAGCTCAACTAGTTTGCCTCATCTAAAGCCATGTTTACATGGGCGAGTTAAAACGGCTCAAATAAAGTGCCTTGCCTAGTTCGCCTCACATTCGCCGTGTAAACGCGACTCTGAGGTGGATTAGGGCTGATTCGATTCATATGATTCACTTTATGTAAACCACCTCATGAGATAGTTTATATGAAGTGAACTAGCTTAAGCACCTCACAGGCATGCGCAGTCGAGACCTTACTTTGTTGACTTTCCGGTCGATCAAAAGCACATATTATATCATTTGGTCTATGAACCGGCTAGAGGTGCACATATATTTTGTTCATCATTTATTTTTAGGGTTTCACTACCCAGCAGAAGTTTTGACCATTCCAAAACAATATGATTCAATCAATACATATCTAGGTCGAACCCACACTCTCTTGTGGTGACATCGAGGAACCCAAACTGGTGCTGGTTAGTCTGGACTTGCTCATGCGCAGATATCGATTTCCGCCTTAAACCGCTCCATGTGTAAACGCGCCAGTACTTCGCTTCATATAAATTGCTTTGTCTAATTCGCCTTACAATTCCCTGTGTAAACACGGCTTAGGTCGAATCAGATCACATGTGTGAACACTCCGATGAGGCGATTTAGGGCTGAGTCGACTCAACTACTTCATCTCATGTAGACCGCTTCGCGAGGTGGATTAAATGAGATAAACTAGTTGAAGCAACTTAAGGCACATGTGTGAAGGGGGCTTATGTAGACACGCAACAAACATAACAACGTAATTTAGAAGTAAATGGTAGATAATCCTGCAGTAAATGCATCGATAAATATATTGCAAAATGTAGTACAAGCAAAGTATGCTATTTATATCAGATACAGTGGGCACGCACACAATATCAAGATGGGCGTTATGGAATAGAATACAAAAACAGTAGCAGAATAAATGTTAATAACATGTTGTGCCAGCAAGATACGCTATATATAGAAGATGCAGTGGTCGCGTAAACAATATTTATCTAGATGAGCATTATTGAACAGGACACAAAAATAGTAGATGGATAAATTTATCAAAATATGTGGCACAAACAAATTACAATAATAGTCCTGGTAAGCAAATCATAAGACTGCTGCAAGTATAAAATGTTGTAGATAGATAATAGTGCATATAGATAAGAGTACATACATAAGGACCGATAGCTAATTGTATAGCTAAATAATAGTACATATGGATAACAATGCATATAAATAATAGTGCATACAAATACTGGTACATATAGCTGATATTGCATATAGATAATAGAACATATATATAATAGTACAGATATGATAATTGAACAGATATATTATATGACATATACTAGAATACATAGATAATAGTGCACATAGATACTATCACACATAGATACTAGTACATATAGATAATAGTACAGATATATAATAGAACACATATATAACATGGCAGATAGGTAATAATACAGATAGATAATAATACAGATAGATAAATGTACAGATATATAATAGTACACATAGATAATAGTACTTACAGATAATAGCACACATATATAATAACACACATAGATACTAGTACATATAGGTAATCATACAGAAAGATAATAATACAGATAGATAAATGTACAGATATATAATAGTACACATAGATAATAGTACTTACAGATAATAGCACACATATATAATAACATACATATATACTAGTACATACAGGTAATCATACATAAAGATAATAATACAGCATACACATATACTAGTACATATAGATAATAGTACATATATATAATTTGGCAGATAGGTAATCATACAGATAGATACTAATACAGATATATAAATGTACAGATATATGATAGTACAGCTAGATAATAAGACACATATATACTATCACATATAGATAATAGCACACATAAATACAAGCATCCATATCTAATAGCACGCATAGATAATATCCCACACAGATAATATCCCACATAGATAATATCACGCATAGATAATAGCACACATAGACAACAACACAAAGAGATAATATCAAACATATATACTAGCACACATAGATAATAGCACACATATATAATAGCACACATATACAATAACACATATATATAATAGTACACATATCTAATAGCACACATATATAATAGCACACATATATAATAGCACACATATATAATAGCACACATAGATAATAGCATACATATATATTATCACACATAGATAATAGCCCACATAGATAATATCACACATAGACAATATCACACATAGATAATATCACACATAGATAATAGCACACATATATATTAGCACACATAGACAATATTGCACATAGATAATAGCACAGATATATACTAGCATACATAGATAATAGCACACATAGATACGAGCACACATGGATAATAGCACACATAGATAATAGAACACTGTGAGCTGTGTTGGTTATATTGGGACATGTGGAGGTTCTGGGGTGTAGGCGGTGGGAGAATAGCTAATTGCATGAGATTATGCGTAACAAGAAACATGAGTCTGGTTGGTAATAAGCTACAGTGGGTGTCTGGGTATCGAAAGCTAGAGAAGCCGGCTCAGAAGATCGCATAGAAATGAAGGGATGACAGATGTGTGTCTAGCTAACTGGGCGATGATATTGACGGGGAACTCAATATTGGAATTAAAATTGCATAGTCCGATGGTTATGTCCTTCTGTCATTTCGTGAGATAAATATATTAGGTTACTCGTTATCATCTATCTTACTTTAATTTGAAGTAAATTTTATTTTAAATGGCTAACTTTTGAGATATTTGAAGTGCAAAGATTGAACATTAATTTTGGCAAACATGCCAACACTCTTGACTGCATAGGCTTCTGCAGTAACAGGTTCTATTAAATTAGCTCAGTATTCCCTTTTGATGTGGCGCCAAATGTTTAATAAATGCATCAGTATCTAGGTTAGATATATAGAATCAAATCTAGATAAGTGTTTTGGTTTTGACAATTTGAGGTTTTCATCGGACTATGCAGCTTTAAGACGGGTTCAATGAGTTTCTACTGTACGGAAACAGGGATGAGTTTGAGTTGATCAATTAGTAAAACATGAAAATCTGGAGAGTAGCTCATGTACTCGGCATTGTCGCCACTACCAACACCTCTACTGCCACCATCAACAGCAACACCTATACCGCCAACACCTCTACCACCCCCACCTTCCAACCATCTACCACAACCACCAACACCTCTACCGCCACCATCAACACCAACACCTCTACCACCACCACCACCACCGCTTCCACCCCCACCTTGCAATCATCTACCACCACCACCAACGCCTCTACCGCCACCATCAACACCAACACCTCTACCACCACCACCACCACCGCTTCCACCCCTACCTTCCAATCATCTACCACCACCACCAACGCCTCTACCGCCACCACCGCTACCACCACCACCACCACCACCTCCACCCCCACCTTCCAATCATCTACCACCACCACCAACACCTCTACCGCCACCACCGCCACCAACACCACCGCATCCACCCCCACCTTCCAATCTTCTACCACCACGACCAACGCCTCTACTGCCACCACCGCTACCACCACCACCACAGCTTCCACCACCACCTTCCAATCATCTACCACCACCACCAACACCTCTACCGCCACCATCAACACCAACACCTCTACCACCACCACCACCACCACCGCTTCCACCCCCACCTTCCAATCATCTACCACCACCACCAACACCTCTACCGCCACCACCGCCACCACCACCACCACATCCACCCCCACCTTCCAATCATCTACCACCACCACGAACACCTCTACCACCACCACCGCCACCACCACCACCACCACTTCCACCCCCACCTTCCAATCATCTACCACCACCACCAACACCTCTACCACCACCATCAACACCAACACCTCTACCACCACAACCACCACCGCTTCCACCCCCACCTTGCAATCATCTACCACCACTACCAACACCTCTACCGCCACTACCGCCACCACCAACACCAACACCTCTCCACCACCATCAACACCTCTACCAACACCCCCATCACCACCAACACCTCTACTGCCACCACCGCCACCACCACCAACACCTCTCCACCACCATCAACACCAACACCTCTACCGCCACTATAAACACCAGCACCTCTAACAACACTACCACCACCACCAACAACTCTACCGCAACCATCAACACCAACACCTCTACCGCCACCACCACCACCAACAACTCTACCGCAAGCATCAACACCAACACCTCTACCGCAACCATCAACACCAACACCTCTACCACCACCACCACCACCACCAACAACACTACCGCAACCATCAACACCAACACCTCTACCGCCATCATCAACACAAACACCTCTACCACTGCCTCCACCACCAACACCTCTACTGCCGCCACCACCACCAACAACTCTACCGCCACCATCACCACCAACACCTCTACCGCCACCACCACCACCACCACCGCTACAACCCCCACCTTCCAATCATCGACCTCCACGACCAACACCAATACCCAGGGACCAGCGTATGTAACTGACAGTAAGTAGCGGTCCATGTCATTCCCTAATCGATTCTAGAAATAGCACCGAGCAACTCTGGCGCATTAAGCGAGAAGGCATTAAGCCACCTGGGAGCGAGTAAGTTAGGCAGGTCTGCGACTGAGGGTGAGTTGCTGCAGTGTGGTGACAGGATGGTGGGAGCTGTGTGGCCAGTGGCTGATTCAGAAGAAAGGCAGGTGCGATGAATTCCCAGCTGTGACATCATTTGGGAATTAATTAGTTAATGTTCCCCTCATCCTATATGGGTTACCTTTCTCTCCGGCTCTCCTCCCTTCTCTCTCTCCCCGTCTCTCTCCCCTCTCTCTCTCTGTCTTTCTCGCTCTCTCTCTCTTTCTGTCTCTCTCTTTTTCTCATTCGCTCTCTCTTTCACTCTCCTCTTTGTCACTCTCTCTGTTTCTTGCTCTCTCTGTTTCTTGCTTGCGCTCTTTTTCTTGCTGTCTCTCCTGCTCTCTCTTGCTGTCTCTCTCATTCTCTCTCTTTCGCTCTCTCTCTCTTTCTGTATCTCTCTTTCTCTCTCCCTCCTTCTCGCTTGCTCTCACCTAAGTCTCTACCCTGTCTGTAGTTTCTCCTACAACCTGTACAATGCTAAACTCTGTGAAGGTGTGCAGCTAAGCCAAGTATCAAGCAGATGCTGATGAAAAGTGATATTGGTCCAAATAATATATATAACACATAATTCTCAATTATGTATGTATGATAATCTAATATATTATGCATATAACCATATTGCAAAGCAGAGTGAATAGGGGCAGAAGACAAGGCGGATAAAGGAAGAGGTGGGAAGATAACGTCAGCGGATGGACAGGCCTGGAGGTTGGCAACTCCCAGAGGGTGGCGGAGAACAGGGGAAAATGGAGAAAACTGGTTGCACATTCATCATGGGTGCCCAATGACCCTCGTGGTTAATGCATTCATGATGATGTTGATAATGATGATGATGCTGATAATACCCTTTATCACGTGTAATAAGCTGTGTAGAGGCCTCCCCCCATGGGGTGGGTGGGGGGTGGGTCTGCATCTCGCCCCCCCCACCTTCCTTGGGGTGGGGTTCCCCACTTACGTTATAAGATTATAATACATTTGATATAAGCAATTACTATTTATATATAGTTTATCATGATATATATTCTACAGATATTCAACTATAGATCATCATCATCATCATGCTGTCGGTCGCGATGCAACAAAGACTGCTTTCATTACTTGACTGCCGCTCTCCATTTAGCTCTCTGCTGTGAGAGTTGCGTCCATCAGTTGGTCTTAATGTCTCTCAGCTTCAGGTTTCTCTTGATAGTATCCTTGAACCGGAGACGAGGGCGCCCTCTCTTTCTGTAACCAGAAGACAGTTGAGAATAGAGAATCTGCTTTGGTAGCCTGCCTGATGACATCCTCATGAGGTGTCCATTCCACTGGAGATTCTTTTTGATAAGAAGATCTTCCATAGAGGGCAGCCCCGTCCGTTCGAGTATTTCCTTATTTGTCACATCATTTCATGAAAGCTGCCTGCAAAAGTGTTGAAGTGCTGCTGGCTTTTGCAAGTTACCAGCGGCACTCTATCGGGGAGCAAATAGAGGTTTCACACCGGCAAGAACATGTCAAGACAGGCGCAAAACTATTTGTCCCTGCAGTGGCTGGTCAGGAGATGTTGGGAGTTCCATACATCAACCGCCCTTAATGCTGCCACAGTGACATGTTTTTCCGCTTAGGGTTTGCTCCTTAGCCTTCGGTTCTGTCAAGAACCTGTACCACTATAGATATATAGCAAATATAATCGATTACATGTATACTAATTATAATCAACTAAATCCTAGATTTGGCAAAGCAGGGGGGCGTGGTGGTGGTGTGGTAAACATCCAGATAGAAGAAACCTTCACTAACAATAACAGTGTTTCCTCAGTGCCTGCCCGGGGAAGCGCGCCCATGTAGGCGGTGATGTAGGCGGGCGGGGCGGCAGGAAGGGCGGCGGGAGCAGCGGCGGGAGCACCGGCAGGCGGTGGTCGGTGGGCGGGACGGGGCAGGGCGGGACGGAGCTGGGTGGGGTGGGGCAGTCGGGGCGGGGCGAGGGACGGCACGGCGCCCTGATAAATCTGTCCAATGACGCTTACCGGCGCCACCTCGCTCCCCAGGGGGTCACCGACACGGGGTCATTTACTGCGCGGGCACCGGGCATGGCGGCCGGGGCTGTTTGCGTCCGCCAAGGAGGCAGCTGCAGCGAGCACCGCCGGGCGGAGCTGAGGGGCGGCCGGGGAATGGGGGAGGCAGCTGCAGCAGGCACCATTGGGTGGAGTTGATGCACGGCTGGGGGAGGGGGGGGGGGGGGTTGTGTGAGTGTGAGGGTAGGGAGGTGTGTGACGGGGTGAGGGTTAGAGTTTGTGTGAGTGTGAGGGTAGGGAGGTGGTGTGAGGGGTGAGGGTTAGGTTTTGTGTGAGTGTGAGGGTAGGGAGGTGTGTGAGGGGGTGAGGGTTAGGGTTTGTGTGAGAGGGAGGGTAGGGAGGTGTGTGAGGAGGTATGGAGGTGTATGAGGGGTGACGGTTAGGGGTTGTGTGAGTGGGTGAGTAGGGAGGTGGTGTGTACTTGGGGTAGGGAGGTGTGTGAGGGTATGATGGGTAGGGGAGTGTGTGCGTCTGTGGGTATGGACGTATGTGAGGGGAGAGTTAGGGGATTGTGTGACTGTGTGGGTAGGGAGGTTGTGTGGTGTGAGGGTAGGGAGGAGGTGTGGCTGGAATGTGGGGGTTTTGCGAGTGTGTTGGTTCTGGTAGGGAGGTGGTGTAGGGGGAGGGTTACCGGGGTTGTGTGAGTGTAGGTATGTGGAGGGAGTAGTAGGGTTGTGTGTGCTTAGGGAGGATTTGTTTGAGATTTGGATGATTGTCATTCTCATCCCTCGACTAACACACCCCTCGCGCACACCACCATGCACCTACTCTGATTCAATCCCTTCGGTCAACGCCACTCACACACCCCTACCCCCACCAGAAACACATTGAGGACAACCCGACACCCCTACACACACTCAACCACCGATTACACAAACAGTCCTACCCCTCTAATCCCTCACACACAACCCTACCATCGCTTTCAATCATCATCATCATCATGCTGTCAGTCGCGATGCGACAAATACTGCTTTCATTACTTGACTGCAGTTGTACATTTCATGAAAGCTGCCTGCAAAAGTGTTGAAGTGCTTCCTGGCTTTTGCAAGTTACCAGTGACACTCTCTTGGGGAGCAAATAAAGGTTTCACACCGGCAAGAAGATGTCAAGGCAGGCGCAAAACTATTTGTCCCTGCAGTGGCTGGTCGGGAGATGTTGGGAGTTCCATACATCAACCGCCCTTAATGCTGCCACAGTGACATGGTTTTCTGTTTAGGGTATGCTCCCTTAACCTTCGGTCCTATCAAGAACCTGTACCACAAGGCAGTTGTTTACAACTCTGCAGGGCAGTGGGATTAAACTCCCTGAAGTATTGCTATACCTGCAATACCTGCTATACCTGCAATACCTGCAACGCTTTCCACATATACTCAAACTCACACTGCATCCTCCCCACACACTCACTCACACAACCCATACCTGCCCCCACACACCACTCTACCCACATAGTCACCCCCTACACCACACACCACATCGCTACCCACACACTCACATAACCCCATCTCCAACACCTCCTCCCTAACTACACACACCAACCTTGCTACTCCCTGTAGATACGCACACTCACACAACCCCCATAACTAGGGGTTAGGTTCGCGTGAGTGGGAGATGTGTATGTTGGTATGGGATGTGTGACTAGGGTTCGGGTGAGAGGGGTGTGGGTGTATGAGTTTGGGAACTGTTTGTGATGGTGCTGTCACATTATGATGCTTCTCGCCGGCATGCAGGCAACGCGCAAAATCACTTTTAATCGTCGAAACATGTCAAACTTTTCGGCATCAGCGCAACGTATTGGTAGCATGTGGCCGACGTTGTGGCAAAAGTTTGGCATGCCATCCTGATATGACCTTAGATGTTGCTAGGATGTAAAACAACAAAAAGCAACAGTTTGGCGCAACATGTGGGAATGACCCTCATGCGCACGTGGCATGTGCCTAGCATTTGCATAATGTTATTCCAGCGACTCTAACGTATCTCGACGCGCCCCTAACGTAGACATAACATTGGCACTCATGCGTCGGCGCATGTTGAAAGTTTTGTGCGCGGCCGACCCTCGGTGACCATCACTGTCCATCAATGAATACCAATGCGCACCTAACGCAGGCATAATGCTTCCTGACATATCCCGCCATTGCACCAAAAAATCACATACGTCGATGCGCGTTGGCTAGAAGCATCGTAATGTGACAGCACCATTAGTCTGTGGGAATGGGTGTGTTAGTGGTGGAGGGGTGAGAGGGGTGTGTGGGTGTGTGATTTAGGTATTGTGCAGTTGAGTCTGTGGGGCAGGGTGTGTTAGTGGGGGAGGGGTGAGAGGGGTGTGTGGGTGTGTGATTTAGGTAATGTGTAGGTGAGTCTGTGGGGCCGGGTGTGTTAGTGGGGAGGGGTGAGAGGGGTGTGTGGGTGTGTGATTTAGGTATTGTGCAGTTGAGTCTGTGGGGCCGGGTGTGTTAGTGGGGGAGGGGTGAGAGGGGTGTGTGGGTGTGTGATTTAGGTAATGTGTAGGTGAGTCTGTGGGGCCGGGTGTGTTAGTGGGGGAGGGGTGAGAGGGGTGTGTGGGTGTGTGATTTAGGTATTGTGCAGTTGAGTCTGTGGGGCCGGGTGTGTTAGTGGGGGAGGGGTGAGAGGGGTGTGTGGGTGTGTGATTTAGGTAATGTGCAGTTGAGTCTGTGGGGCCGGGTGTGTTAGTGGGGGAGGGGTGAGAGGGGTGTGTGGGTGTGTGATTTAGGTATTGTGTAGGTGAGTCTGTGGGGCTGGGTGTGTTAGTGGTGGAGGGGTGAGAGGGGTGTGTGGGTGGGTGATTTAGGTAATGTGCAGTTGAGGCTGTGGGGCCGGGTGTGTTAGTGGGGAGGGGTGAGAGGGGTGTGTGGGTGTGTGATTTAGGTAATGTGTAGGTGAGTCTGTGGGGTTGGGTGTGTTAGTGGGAGGGGTGAGAGGAGTGTGTGGGTGTGTGATTTAGGTAATGTGTAGGTGAGTCTGTGGGGCTGGGTGTGTTAGTGGTGGAGGGGTGAGAGGGGTGTGTGGGTGGGTGATTTAGGTAATGTGCAGTTGAGTCTGTGGGGCTGGGTGTGTTAGTGGGGAGGGGTGAGAGGGGTGTGTGGGTGTGTGATTTAGGTATTGTGCAGTTGAGTCTTTGGGGCCGGGTGTGTTAGTGGGGAGGGGTGAGAGGAGTGTGTGGGTGTGTGATTTAGGTATTGTGCAGTTGAGTCTGTGGGGCCGGGTGTGTTAGTGGGGGAGGGGTGAGAGGGATGTGTGGGTGTGTGAGTTGGGGAATGTGTACCTGAGTCTGTGGATACGGGTGTGGTAGTGTAGGAAGGAGGAAATGGGTGTGTTGGTCTATGTTAGTGCAGATAGGTTAGGAATGGGTGAATGGGGTAGAGGTGAGGAGTGTGTGTGTGTGTGTGTGGGAACATATAATATTTGATCAGGGGTGTATTCGTGGGGGACCAGTTGGAGGGGTGTGTAGATGAGTGAGTGAAGGACTGAGTGTATGGAGGGAAGAAGGGGGAATGGGTAAGGAGGGTGGTGGGGGAGGGGACGGGGTACAGGGGGAGGAGTTGGTGGAGAGGGAGGTGGAGGATGAGATATAGGAGGTGATGGAGGTGGAGGAGGAGGGGGACACGGGGGAAGTGAGGTGGAGGAGGAGGAGGTGTAGGAGTTGGAGCAGGAGGAGGCGCAGGAAGGGCGGAGGTGGAGGAGGGGCGGAGATGTTGGATGAGGGGTAGGACGAGGAGGAGGAGATTTAGATGGAGGGGGGCGGAGGAAGGGAGGAGGAGGAGGGGAGGAGGAGGGGAGGAGGAGGGGAGGAGGAGGGGACGAAGATATGTAGGATGAGGGGTAGGAGGAGATGTAGAAGGTGGAGGAGGAGGGGGGAGCTAGAGGAGGGAGGAGAGTGTAGGTAGAGGGAGGAGGGGGGAGGAAGTGGAGGAGGGAGGAGTATGTAGGAGGAGGGGAGGAGGAGGGGGGAGGAGGGGAGGAGGAGGGAGGAGTGTGTAGGAAGGGTCGCCGTTGCAAGGAACTGGATGGAGGGCAATGTATTATAGTGCCCCCCCTCCTTGTCCATCCACCACCCACCATCCACCATCCACCATCCACCATCCACAACCTCCGCGCCCATCACCAATCCTCTACGTTGTAACTCGAGCCAAGGGGTAGGGACCCCCACTGCGCTTGTTCCTCACGTGTTGTGCTTCCGTCCCCAGGTCCCTCCGCTGGTTGCCGGGCGGCGATATGAACGATGTCTCCGGGTACACACACAGAGGGAGTGTGTACGGGTGTGTGTGGGGGGGGCGGAAAGAGGGGCCTTCTCCTGCAGGCTACAATACCCAATGCGACGCCGCCTGGTGGGTCGTTCTGATATTACTTCCGGTGGGACAGCGTTCCCTTTAGCTTGCCGCCAGTAACTCGCCCCGGCAGACTGGCGTCTCGCCGCGCTCTCGCTTAATCCCGTTCCGCATTTCCGGTATGGCGTCTGCTTTTGTACTGGAAGTCAACAGTAGCAGTCGTTCACCTCCTCCTCCTCCTCCCTCTTCTTCTTATTATTGGCACATTGTCTTTGCTAGGACAAATAATTAATTATACGGACCTGCGGTACTTCCTACTATATAAGGAGTATAATATATTATACATATATAAAGGGCCAGAATAAACATGCATTAATCAAATATATTCAGCGAGAGTTTATATAGTTTCGTAATATCTAATAATGTCCAATCGCTGGCCGGTGCCTGCGAGCCCGGGACTACTCGATAGTGGCACCAGCATCGGGTTCCGCCGCCCAGTACTGGCCCTGATTTTGAACTTTTAAACCAGTAAGTATATATTGCTAGCCAAGACAAGGAATAAAGATTCTCCATCCCGTCTCAAGTATGCTTCCCTCATTTGTTTGTATGCACCCACATTTATAGATATATATATATATATATCAAATAATTAATTATACGGACCTGGGTTACTTCCTACTATATAAGGAGTATAATATATTATACGAATATAAAGGGCCAGAATAAACATGCATTAATCAAATATATTCAGCGAGAGTTTATATAGTTTGGTAATATCTAATAATGTCCAATCGCTGGCCGGTGCCTGCGAGCCCGGGACTACTCGATAGTGGCACCAGCACCGGGTTCCGCCGCCCAGTACTGGCCCTGATTTTGAACTTTTAAACCAGTAAACATATATTGCTAGCCAGGATGAGGAATAAAGATTGTCCATCCCGTCTCAAGTACGCTTCCCTCATGTTTGTATGCACGCACATTTATATATATATATATATAAATGTGTGTGTCCTAGCTCAGCTTTAATGTCGGTAATATTTAACCCATATGTATACATATCTAGGTATATTCCGATATATTTCGATATATTTCGATATGGTACAATATATTTGGATATGATTCGTTATATTGCGATATATTTAGATGCATTTCGGTAGATTTGATGTAGGTAGATTTGGATAGATTTAGATTGATTTCATCCTCCTCACCATTCTTTTTTCCTTCCTCCCTCTCGACCACCCCTTCCCTCACCCTCACCCTCCTCCCTCTCCTCCACCATCTCCACCCCCTCTCTTTCCTCTCCTCCTCCCTCCTCCACCCTTTCCCTACACACTGCCCCCTCCTCCCCCTCAATCTTCTACACCCTTTCCTCCCCCCCCCTCGGCCTTCCCTTCCTCCATCTCCACCACCCTCCCCCCCTCCCATCCTCCCCCTCCCCCCCTTCCCCTCCTCCCCCTCCTTCCCCTCCTCCCCCTACTGCCCATCCTCCCCCTCCTCTCCTCCATCTTCTACTCCCTTTCCTCCCCCCCCTCGTCCTTCCCTTCCGCCCTCTCCACCACCCCTTCCCTCCCCCGCTCCCCTCCCACTCCTCCTCCATCTTCTCCTCCCTATCCTCCCCCCCCCTAGTTTCCTTCCCTCCCTGTCCGCCACCCTTCCCTCACCCCACTGCTCTCCTGCTCCTCCCTCTCCTCCTCCCCTTTCTCCCCTCCTCCCATTCCACCACCACCCCTTCCCTCTCCCCTCTCTCCCTCCTCCTACCTCAATATTCTTCTCCCTTCCTCTCCCCTCTCCCCTCCTCCCACCTCCATATTATCCGCCCTTTCTTCTTCCTTCCTCTCCTTTCCTTTCTTACTTCTCCACCACCCCTTCCCTCTCCCTCCTCCGCCTCCTCCCACCTCCATATTCTCCTCCCTTTCCTCCTCCTTCCTCTTCTTTCCTTTCTTCCTTCTCCACCACACCTTCCCTCCCCTCGCGGCTCTCTATTTCGTCCTCTCTCCCCTCCTCCTCCCCTCTTCCCCCCCTGCTCCCAATCCACCATACCTCCACTTCCCCCCCCACCTCCCCGGCTTCCCCTCCCCCTTCCCGGGCTCTGCTGCCCCGCCCGCCGTCACCACCTCCACTCGGCCCGCTGGTGGCCGTGAGGTCGGGCGCCGTATTGATCCCGGCTCTTTGTAGTCTCAATGAAAGGCAAATTGGGTTAATTCTAATACTACTGCCGGCAATTAGCGAAAGAACCCCGCACAAATTACACTGATTCAGCTCCTAGTCGTCGCCCTGCGACTGCGCACTACATACCCCTGTTGCGGACATCACAGGAGTCGCTGTGAGGAAGTAGATGAGAGGACCAAAAAAAAGCGAACAAAAATCGATAACACCTTCAGCTGAAATCATACATTTGTCACTTGTCAGCAGACTCCATAGCATCCAAGATGTTCCTCCCTGCTAATGGTTTGTGTGATGTTGTTGCTTTATGATGTTGCCTATTAGTATTATTCATGTTTCAATATATATATACAGCCGTGTTGGTAGATCGTGGGATCGAGGGTTCGAACCATTGGTCGAGTCAAACCAATTACTTATAAATTGATACTTGTCGCTTCCTAGCCAGGCGCTCAGCATTATTAGGATAGGGTAAGGACTGGTTGGCTCAGTGTCAGGATAATGTGACTGAGTGGGATATCAGGTCATGGTGCTGGCAGCCTGGTCAGCACTATAAAGTCATCATGAGTGTGCACTGTCACAAGTCAGTACCCAACCTGATATGACCTTAGATGTTGCTAGGGCGTAGAGCAACACCAAACAAAGAATATACCTATACATGAATATACATATATTTGGGTGTGTTCTTAATCCGAATCTTGCATTTGAGAGTATTCTGCTTGTATTAGTTATTATTATGAGCACAATGGCTTGTACTATGGCCCTGCTTTTTATTGTTGCTTATTCTTCATGCACATGCATACACATGTATATATATACGTGTTGTTGTTTTACGTCCTAGCAACATATAAGGTCATATCAGGAGGGGTAATGACTTGTGACAGTGCACACCCTTGGTGATTTTATAGTGCTGCCCCACTGGGAAATCAGGCCACTGGCACCATGACCTGGTATCCAACTCAGTCATAGTATCCTGATACTGAGCCAACTAGTCCTTGCCCTATCCTATTAATGCCGAGCGCCGGGCTAGGAAGCGACAAGTATCAATTTTAATGTCATTGGTTTGACTCGACCGGAAACCAAACTCCCGACCTTCGCACGCGAGGCCCGCACTCTACCGATTAGACCATCGTATGCCTCACCTGGAACCATTTGGCCTTATTATACTCGTATAATGGTTTATGCAACATATACATATGTATGTATGCATCTACATGTGCATAGACATGGATATATATATATATATGTAATGGGCGCACAACAACATAACACTTGTATGGTCGATACATCATTTATTACAAAACCAAGTCGTACAATGCATCTGGCTGGGCCAAGTACCCTACCGAAAAAGAGAGAAAATGAATAAAATTAAAAATCTTAGTAGGGCTATAGTGTAGCAGTGTTGCAAGCCAACTGTGGTGGCCAGGGCATGCTCGTAGGTTGTGCACATCATCGAGTGCCATCTGGTGGCAGTGCCGCAAATCAGTGGCGAGTTCCCCCGCAAAACACCGGGTCACCACAGTGTGCTTTCCTTACACCCGCATATACGAGTGCGTATATATGCGAGTTCCCCCGCAAACACCAGGGGGCACAACAGTGCGCTTTCCTTACACCTGCATATACGTGTGCGTATATGCTTGGCTATATATATATATATATATAACTACTTGAACAGGAATGAGAGACAAAAAGACTAGCCTTGAGTTGGGAGTGAGTTTATTTTCTCTGGCATATTTGTTTGTATTATCCTGTTGCTTTTTGTTCATGCTTCTTATCCATGTATATATATGCAAATATATATGACGTAAAAGCAATTATACAGGTATACTTATCCGGAAACCGATTATCTATGTTCATATCAACTGACACTAAACCAAGTAATGACACTCCATCTACTCATCGACTGGTTAGGCGTTAGACCTCGCCTGGTGGCGCCAGCTGGCTTCTTCCTCCTCGTCTGGCTGTGCCTCACACCTATACAACTTGTTCAAAAATGTATATGTATATGGGTATGTTCTTAAATCGAATCGTGTATGTATATGTAGTAGTCTGTAAATGAGCTCCACTACCATGCGGTGGTGGCAGAAACTACACCGCACACCTACGCAGTTAACTGCATTTGACTGTGCCAGGTGGCGGCACGCTAGCCACCAGGCAGTACCCTGATTGGACTGCCCTCTACTGCATGTGGCTAGCACAACCCCCTACCCCGCGACGTGGGACCTAGCTAGTTAGGGGGCGGGTCACTTGACTGTTGATGCTGCGGTGAGCGAATGAGGTTTCAATAAACCATTTGAATCATACTGTACTTAGATCTTAGCGTTCTTCCATGTGTGTCTGACAGCGAGTGGAAGACCGTGGGACGGCTGACATTGGGCTTTCACATATATATATATATATATACACATATATTTATATAGGTATATATTTATATATTTAAGAAGCAAAGTGGTGGAACGGGGGATCAGGGTGAGATCATTGAGGAAGAAGTAAGTGCTGAGCAGCAGATGGAACCATTTGGACTTATTATAGTCGTATACTGCGCCGACCTCACGGCCACCAGCGGGCCGAGTGGAGGTGGTGACGGCGGGCAGGGGGGGGGGGGGGCAGGGGGAGAGAGCGGAGGAGGAGGGGAGAGAGGACGAAAGGGAGAGCCGCGAGGGGAGGGAACGTGTGATGGAGACGGAAGGAGTTTGACTCACCTGCCCTGCAGAGTTGTAAACCACTGCCTTGTGCTACAGGTTCTTGACAGAACCGAAGGCTAAGGGAGCAAACCCTAAACAGAAAACCATGTCACTGTGGCAGCATTAAGGGCGGTTGATGTATGGAACTCCCAACATCTCCTGACCAGCCACTGCAGGGACAAATAGTTTTGCGCCTGTCTTGACCTGTTCTTGCCGGTGTGAAACCTCTATGTGCTCCCCGAGAGAGTGCCACTGGTAACTTGCAAAAGCCAGCAGCACTTCAACACTTTTGCAGGCAGCTTTCATGAAATGTATAAATGGAGAGCAGCAGTCAAGTAATGAAAGCAGTCTTTGTCGCATCGCAACTGACAGCATGATGATGATGATGACTGGTTTATACAGCATATGCATATGTATGTATGCATATACATGTGCATAGACATGGATATATATATATATATGTACATATATATATATATATATATATATATGTCGTGGGGGTGATGAAAATGGGAATTATTGCGCCTAGAGCGGGACTCGAACCCACATCTCTTTGCATTCCGGGCCAGTGTGCTAACCATTACACCACCTAGGCTCCCTGAAATCAATACACTCCCCACGCCTACCTGTCTATGTGGTTACTTGCCTGAGAGGTCAGTGCAGACCACTACACTCGTCCCCCTGGAATTGTAAGTCTTTTAATGCTTACAATTACATACATACAGGCAATGCACTAACACATACATACACAGGGTAGGTTCAAACAACCATACAGCGCAAAGCTTGTACAGGATCCTGATCACGGCAACCAGTGTCGTGGGGGTGATGAAAATGGGAAATACTGCGCCTAGAGCGGGACTCGAACCCACATCTCTTTGCATTCCGGGCCAGTGTGCTAACCATTACACCACCTAGGCTCCCTGATATCAATACACTCCCAACGCCTACCTGTCTATGTGGTTACTTGCCTGAGAGGTCAGTGCAGACCACTACATATATATACTTGAACAGGAATGAGAGGCAAAAAGATTAGACTTGAGTTTGGACTGAGTTTATTTTCTGTGGCAGGGGAAATATATGCCCTACCGGTAAAAGTTTGAAGTGAGTGACGAGAGACCATTGGAGCCGGTTCCAGGGAGGGCGGAAGCAGAGAGCGCCCGGTTACAGAGGGGCCTGTAGAGAATAAACGGTGTTGGGAAGCAAGAGGTGTTTGGAAAAGGACACCGTAAAACATTGGGGACTATTATTTCTTTATATACACATAATAAATTATATAGCAGATATGTATACATATGGATGTGTATATATATATATATATATATATATATATATATATATATATATATATATATATCTGACACTTGTCGACATCCATTGGAGGAGAGGTGGGCCGCAGGTGGCACCACCAGTCATCAAGTCTGGAGTCTTACTTAGTATAGCAATCGGTAGTATCAATGATATCAATAATATCAAGTACTATCAATAATTAGACCAATTCCCTTCCTATTGTTATACTCGCGTAATGTGTTATATATCACATATATATATATATATATATATATATATGTATATAAAAACCTATTGGTGATTTCCCAGGTCAGATCCCCACACCTCTATTAGTTCCTTAAGCCAGTTAGACAATCTAACAGGTCGAGATCCATTGTACTAAGATTTCTTGTTAATTTGTTGTCATATTTTTTTGTGTACATGTTTTCAAAGTGAGATGGTGGCAAGTTGACAGCTTCTGACTGTCAACGTCAATCAAGTTGAACACCCCATTGACAGCTTTCTTTCTTTCTTTACTAAGATGTATTTTATTCATTGAATAATATCTATTGTCAGCGCCCGAGCCTGCGTTTTCCGTCCGTACAGTATAACTCCTTGATACATAAATGAAACTATCACTTGTAATAGTAGTTTCTCACAAATCCTGTTTCATACACACCAAGTATTAATTATAAATTAAATATCAGCTGGAGTAGTAAATGCGTACAATTCCAGTTCAATACACGTATCACACATTTGGCATTGCATGGTTCTAGATTTTTTTTTAAATCTTTTGTTTAAACATGTTTTCCTTCTTTCCGTTTTTATACAATTTTGTTTGTTTGTTTGTTCAACTACATATATATATGAGTCAGATTCACGAAATCGGGCTAATCGGTGGTCAATTGAAGATGTCGATGTCACAATTCTTAAAAGTGTAGTGCATTTCTTTGTTTCATATTAAATTATCCTAGAAACAAATAAGGTTGTTGTATTTTCTCGACCTTTACATTCAGGATACATTTAAGGACTTTCCAACACCTCTGTCAATGCTAAATTATAATTATAACGATCGACGCCGACATCCATGCTCGATGCCAACAACTTTCCTCAATTGGCCTCGTTCGTGCTCCTGACCCATATATACATTGCCGTGGGTAATTCTAAAACACTCCCTATTATTGAGGCTCCAAATGGGGATTATCACAATATGGCATATATAAAGCATTTATATAGGTATATGGATGGGGTTCGCGCCCCGACTTGGTGTGTGGTGAACTAGCATCATATATATGTATATTTGTTTATATTAAGTATTTGGCCAACCAGCAGTCACACTTGATTCACTGCGGATCGGCACCCTCGAGTCATCCTGTTACTACTTGACGCCATTCGGCGCTCATTTCTCCAACATTTGTGTGATAAGGTCAAGACCATTTTCTTGCCAGAGAATACATTATTATTTATTTCTCCTTGGTGAATTAATTTCATTCATATTTATCCTTTGTCAGTGCCATAGCACAGGTCTTCCGGCCGTAAGTGTTGCAGGTATCTAGATCGTTACCCCAGTTGTTGTACATGGTTTATATAGTAATTTGGATGTGTTATTTTAGTGTGTCCTTTGGCTTGTTGAATTGTTAGTATTGTAGCTCCGGTGATTAGTTTGTAGTACGCGCCCACCATGTAACGGTCGCGGGGCATTACGGCGCCTAACGGGTTGATTGCATGTCGCGCGCACTCTCGTCTACAACCCGACCGCGCATGCGCCCGGTGATTTAGGCAGCTCTACGGGAGGGGCACGTGCAACCAACCAGCCACCGACCGTTTCATTAAAGATAGTTTGAAGGTTGCCGTGAGTAAAATGTACTGAATTGTTTCTGTATGTGATATATAACATCTAGATCATATATTGTGTATCGTATATGATATATATGATATATTATGTCATACCATATAACGTATGCCATATATAGCATACATTATAGCATATACTGTATACCATACACTATACCCATATATCATATACTTTATACGATATAACATATAACAATTAGCATACATACTCAATAACATGTGAAGAGTTCAGGCGCAAAATCATGTAAAGGCCACAAATGTAATTTAAAGAAAAGATCTTTGCCTGAAAATAAGTTTCAAGCTCACTAATTCCACTTTTCATATGATCACATGGTTATGGAGCAATGAAAAAAGAGTAGCGATAAAAAGAAACAAAGCTATTTAACGGTTTGATTCCAATGTTTATCTCCATTTTTGGATGGGCGTTTACATGGTTTTGCGCATGAACTCTTCATGTATATATAGTGTGCATATATATGAAGAGTTCACGCGCAAAACCACGAAAACGCCAATCCAAAAATTAAAATAAACATCGTATTTGAACCTTCAGCAAGTTTATTTTGTTGCATTCCTACTCTTTAGTACATTACTCCATAACCATGTTATCATAAGAAAGGTGGAATTAGTGATAATTACAATTATTTTCAGGTATAAATATTGTGTTTAAATTACATTTTTGGATTGGTGTTTACGTGGATTTGCGCCTGATCTCTTCATATATATATATTATAATATTGATACCATATAACAGTGGTTTGTTGTTTGAATGTTAAATGATGGCAACATCTAAGGTTGTAACAGGACGGGTACCGACTTCCGACAGTGCGCACTCATGGTGACTGTATAGTGCTGCTGCACTGGGAAATCATGACCCGATATCACACTCAGTTACAGTATCCTGACACCGCATATGATATATCATATATCATGCCATCATCTGCCATACACCGGATATGATATATCATATATCATGCCATGATCTGCATACACCAGATACCATATATCATTTAGCATGCCATCATATGCCATACACCGGATACCATATACCATATATCATATATAATACCATCATCTGACATACACCGGACACCATATATCATATATCATGACAGTATCTGACATACGCTGGATACCATGTGTAATATATCATATATCATGCCATCATCTGTGATACACCGGATACCATATATCATTTGTCATGCCATCATCTGCCGTATATTGGACATCATACATCATATATCATGCCATCATCTGGAATACACCGGATACCATATATCATATATCATATATAACACCATCATCTGCCATACACCGGACACCATATATCATATAGCATGCCAGTATCTGCCATAGACCGGATACCATATACCATATATCATATATAATACCGTCATCTGACATACACCGGACACCATATATCATATATCATGCCAGTATCTGCCATACACCGGATACCATATATAATATATCATGCCATAATCTGCCATACATACCATATATAATATAGCATGTCATCATCTGCCATACACAGGATACCATATATCATATATTATATATAACACCACCATCTGCCATACCCCGGACACTACATATCATATACCATGCCAGTATCTGCCATACACAGGATACCATATATAATATATCAGATATAATGCCATCATCTGCCATACACCGGATACCATATACCATATATCATATATAATACCGTCATCTGACATACACCGGACACCATATATCATATATCATGCCAGTATCTGCCATACACCGGATACCATATATAATATATCATGCCATAATCTGCCATACATACCATATATAATATAGCATGTCATCATCTGCCATACACAGGATACCATATATCATATATTATATATAACACCACCATCTGCCATACCCCGGACACTATATATCATATATCATGCCAGTATCTGCCATACACAGGATATCATATATAATATATCAGATATAATGCCATCATCTGCCATACACCGGATACCATATATCATATATCATATATAATGCCATCATCTGCCATACACCGGATACCATATATTATATATCATGATATCATTTGCCATACATAGGCTACCATATACCATGCAGCATATACCATACACCATATATCAGATGGAATACATATATAGAAGGTGGAGTTTGAGTGTTGAAATCAAGTCAAGTCGGAGGAAGCATTACATTTTCTAAACCAAAACAACCATCTAGATACAAGCCTCTGGGTGTCAAAGTTTGGGTGTGCTTGCCAAAATTAATTTCATATGTTTGCACTTCAAATATCTCATAAGTTAGCCGTTGAAGATTCAAACTTATTTAAGGTAGATTCTAACAACCTAATATGCCTATATGCTAAATGGAGAGCGGCAGTCAAGTAACGAAAGCTGTCTTTGTCGCATCGCGACTGACAGCATGATGATGATGATGATGCCTATATCAGAAGAAATGAGAGAACGTGAAACCCACCGGACTATGCAACTGCAACTGCAACATATGTCAATAAAACTATTTCACACCCATGAAAGAATCACTTATGTGCGTTACGTAGTCATATCTCAACTTTTAAATGATTATTTATGAGACCTCATTTGTGCGAAATTGTTGGGGTATTTTTATTTGAATGTTGTGACTGCGACTAGTTTGTAAGCCACCCTTGCTGATAGGACGGTGCTCCTGTGTGTGACTAGAAATAGGGGGCGTGACCAACGGTCAAGAGCTCGCCAAAACTCCGGGACTACATGCTGCGGGACCGGACACTCCAGGGTAAATAGGCAATCGTCCGCAGGGTCATTTCTTACAGGGGGACGGTGGGAGGGGTGGCGCGGGGGGGGGGTTTAATCTACCAACCGCGGGAAGGTGAGGGGGGTCAAGGCGGGGTTAAGGGTGACGGGTGTGAGGTGGGGAGCGGCGGAGGGTGGGGTTGGGGGGTGGTGGCGGAGATGTGGGGGGAAGGGGGTGGGGGGGAGGTGGCGGAGGGGGTGGGGGGAAAGGTGGGGAAGGGCGGGGGAGAAAGGTGATGGGGGAAGTGTGCGGAGGGGTGTACGGGGGTAGGGTGGGGGAGGGGTGGGGGGAGAAGGTGGGGGGGGATATTTGGTGGAGGGGTTGTGGGGTAGCGTGGGGGAGAGGTGGGAGCGGAAGGTGAGGGGGGAGTTTACGGAGGGGTGTGTGGGGGATAGGAGGGGGGAGGGTGGGGGAGAAAGGTGAGGGGAGAGTTTGAGGAGGGTTGTGTGGGGGTAAGGGGGGGAGGGGAGGGTTTGCCGTAGGGGTGAGGGTGTGGGAGGCATGGGAGTGAGTGGGGGTGGGAGGGGGAGTGGGATGGAAAGTGGGGAGAGTAAAGTTGGGGGCGGGGTTGTTTAGCGGGACGAGGAGGTGGTGAGACTGGATATGGGGAAAAGATGGAGGTGGGGAGGGGAGGGCGGGGTAGGGGAGGGCGGGGTAGGGGAGGGCGGCGGTAGGGGAGGGCGGGGTAGGGGAGGGCGGCGGTAGGGGAGGGCGGGGGATGCCGGGGGGAGGGTGGGGGTAGAGAAGGAGTACGGGGGCGGGGAGGGGGTGGGGTTAATAATAAGCAAATGAAAGTAATATGTGTAGCCCCCCCCCCCCGACACACACACCAAATACATAGCCCTTTGTCCCATCTCCCATCTCCCCTCCCCCTCCCCTCCCCCTGCCCCCTCCCCTCCCCCTCTCCCTACCCCTCCCCCTCCCCCTCCCCCCCTCCCTCTTCCCACCTCCCCCTCCCCTCCCCCTCTCGACACACACACTTCTGTGAATGGATTTCTTCATCGAAGGATGCCATGTGATGATAGAGTTTTTCATCAGGCGCAATCGCTGAGCAGATTATTTGTCTTCGTTATTTGTCTGGACCCATTCATTAATAAATGAGGAAAGCCAGCGAGTATTTACGACACCACGCAACGGTTTTCGGCAAATGGCAGCCAAATATAACTTGGATTTCTGTTTCATATCGTTTAGTTTAGTTGGAGTGGACAGGTTTCTGTGAGTATGAGGGGAAAAAAGGGTACTACTGACGGATGTGTACATTGTTGCTGACATTGTTGGATTTTTGTTGTTGTGTCTTGTTTTCTTTGTTTGTTTGTTTTGTACTTGTTTTTGTTTGTGTTTTTGTTTGTGTTTTTTTTTGTATTGGAGGGAAAGTGGCTGTTCCACCTTCGATAAAAGGGGGAGCAAATGATTAGGAACTGACGTGTGGAACCACCCTGTACCGGCCCGTAATGGGGTCACGGTGCTGGTTACCGAATACAACACCGGGCGCGCTGGCTGAATCGGTAGAGCACGGGCCTCGCGTGCGGGAGGTCGGGAGTTCGGTTCCCGGTCGAGTCAAAATCGATGACTTATAAAATTGATACTTGTTGCTTCCTAGCCTGGGGCTCTGCATTAATAGAATCTTAATAATCATATACACCAACTCGCTCACTACCGTCGTGGTTATGTTCACGCAAAGCCTGATGTTGATGAAAGAATATTTAACTAAAATTAATTAAAAGTAGGCGTTGAATGTTAAAATAATCCCTCAATCATTGGAAAGTCCTTCTTTGCCTGCATGATGCTATATATACTGAAACAAAGTTGAATAAAACAATTTTAATCGGGGGGTTTGGAGTTAGTCCTGGACAAGTGAAGAGTTCAGACGCAAAATCCTGTAAACGGCAATCCAAAAATGCAGTTTCAATAACAGATCTTTATCTGAAAATAATTTTAATTCTAACTAGTTCCACTTTTCTTAGGTTGACATGATTATGGAGCAATGAACAAAAAAGTAGAAATGTAAAAAAATTAACTTTTTGAAGGTTTGATTCCAATGTTTATATCCATTTTTGAATTCGCGCTTACCAGGTTTTGAACTCTTCAAGTTAACATGGCTGGTTGTTGGAGTTTAACTTCCTGGCAACATCTAATGTCATATCAGGACAGGTACCGCCTTGTGACAGTGCGCACTCATGGCAAATTAATAGTGCTGCCCCACTGGGAAATCAGGCTCCCTGCATTAAGACCCAATATCCCACTCAGTCACATTATCCTGACACTATGCTAACCAGTCCTTGCCCCTTCTTATTAATGTTGAGCACTAGGCTCGGAAGCAACAAGTATTAATTTTATGAGTCATCGGTTTGACTCGACCAGCAACCAAACTCCTAATCTTCCGCATGGGACGCCTGCGCTCTACAGATTCGGCTACCGCACCCGCCAGTTAACAACCAGAATAACTAACTGTCATTAAAGTAAGGATACTTATTTTACTGCTGAGGGGAGCGGGACATAGCTCAGGCGGTAGAGTGTCCACCTATGAAGGTGATGGTCATCCGATTGATCCTGCTCAGTGGACCCATTTGCAGTTTGCAGTGGACCCATTTGCAGTGGTCCACAACTGGTTCATCAAAGGCTGTGGTATGTGATGTCCTGTATGTGGGAAAGTGCAGATAAAAAAACCCTTGCTGCTTATCGGAAAGAGTAGCCTATCCTGTGGCAGCAGGTATCTTCCAAATAAATATCTCAGAATGACCATATATTTGGTGCCTGATAGCCGATGATACAAAAATCAATGTGCTCTAGATGTGTCGTTAGATGAAACACACTTTGCTGTTTGTACCGCTAATTCAGATGTTGTCATTATGTACATCAATTTGCTAATTATTACCAATTCTGTCCCGAATGCATGGTATATGTTCTAAAAAAAATCCGCTCAGATATGAAGAATAATACTTCGTTTTGGTAGCCTCGTTCGGTAGGGCATCCGCTTCTTAAGGCCATTGGTTCGATCCCTGACAGAGTCACACTCTGTAAATCAAAAGTAACAAGCAGAAACCAATGAATGGCAACTCTATGCCCTTAATAAATTCAGATGTATTTAGTTATATAATTTTTAATCATTTAGAGGCAGGTAAATAACATTTATTAATTTACCAAGTTTATTTTTGTCAGAGCTAACCTACTAGTTTTCCTGGCAAGTGTGGATAATTACACTAATTAGCCGCATACATTAATGTTGTTAATTACAATCTGAATTAAGATAATACTGCGGAATTATGTGGTGATGACGTCATTGGTTCGGATGCCATGGACTAGCGGCGGTTTTCAGTCATACTCAGGTGGTGGTATCATAGGACATCAGCTGATAGTAAAAACAGACAACGTTAGATGTTACAATAACAATTGAGTATTAGAATCTAAGTCCAATGATGAAAGTATAAATCCGAGTCTTTTGAAATGTACCTAGTTGCTGGCTTGTGATTCTTCACCATTCCATCCACAGTGAATTTCACCATGATACCACTACACCCTACCACAGTGAATTACACCATAATACCACTACACCCTCCCACAATGCAAGATGTGTTGGTTAGAATCCTCTAGGTGCAATATTTCCCAATTTGATCACCACATCACGACATCTTTTTTTTCTTGGAAGATTTATACTGCCTATCATGGATAAGTCTGAATAGACTTGTTTTCACAATTAGACAGTTTGTCGATAGTAAGCCTGAGCCTACACTTTTACCGACCCAAGGGATTTTTAACCTCTGACACCACATAGACCTGGTATGAGAGCAACTGGCCTTTGATGACGCTGTAAGTTCTACACAGCGGTGGAAATCCAAATTGGCAGAAGTGGGGGGCATGGGAATTGAACCACCGACCTTCAGATTAGGAGTCCGACCTAGAAAAAAAGTCAGACACTCTAACCACTCCGCCATAGAGAACATCACAACATCTGCCGTATCTCCATAATCAATTGCCAAACTAAGTATACAAAAAGCAACCAATGATTATAGGATAACACTAGAACTGACAGGCAATGCCATAATTAAAACGTGTCGCTACATAGCCTGGCGCTTGGCATTAATAAGATAGGGCAAGGACTGGTTGGGTCAGTATCATGATAATGTGACTGAGTGGGATATCAGGTCATGGTGCTGGCAGCCTGTTTTCCCAGTGGGGCAGCACTATAAAGTTGCCATGAGTGTGCACTGTCACAAGTCGGTACCCATCCTCATATGACCTTAGATGTTGATAGGACGTAAAACAACAACAAACAACAACAACCATAATTAAGCCATTACACTGTTATTATCATGATGTACTGCTGAATTAATATGTAGTTTTAGAACATGCATCTATATGTTAGATTGTCATACCCCTATGTAACAAAACTATGTTTGATGTATAACGCTTTATGCGATTATACAGATATGGAAGAGAATTGTTCTAATAAATTATGTTACTTGACATTAAGCCTACTGATATTATTGATATTACCGATTGTTATTCTCCGTAAGCCTCCACACTAGGTGTAGTCCCATTAATACGATATCTCTTATGGCAGTATAACATGTGTGTCACACGTGTAACACATATTTAGGACACTATACAGTCTGCTTAATAAAAATCTAATCAGAATTAAATAATATCATTCTTAGAAGCATATTAATCATGGCATAATATACAGAAATATCTAGTGCTTATATTGATACAAAAAAGTAATTCCCAGCCATGCTTTATTCACTGAATAATTAGTGTACAATATTTGTGTGGCATCCAGACACCACGATTACACATGTGACGGAAATTTGTAATGTTATTTCTGAAGACATTAAAAAAACCTTTTTTAATTTAGGCATGTATACACGTTAATAAATACTTCCTCTTTGATTTGGGAACTGTTTTGTTTGATATATCAATGCAATACAAGATGTTAATAAGGATTCAATCACGTCCAATATGTCATGTTACAAATGGCTGACTGTAAAATGGGTTTTTTTTGTACAAAAACAGTTCATAACTAAAAAGACCAAAGTTGCACACAGTTTTATTTTATTTCCCTTATTTCTTTCATCAAATCTGAACATGAATATGAAAAGTATAAGGAAAAAAATAAGTGGGAAGGTTTTTATTGATGTTTTAAAATCCCATCTCATGCTGACCAGTTTTCAGGAGAGTGACCCATATACATACGGCTGGAATACCAAAACCTGGGCACTGAAGAGAAATTTGTTCAGTTAAATGAACATTTAAGGAAATAACAAATAAGGAAGTAATATTGCAAGATTAATATCCTGCAATGATGCAAGTAATACTTTTGTAATATCTATCGATATGAGTATGATCAAGAGTAACGTTATGCTTTGTGGAAGCTTAGTGAGAGTTAATATCGGCATGCAGTTTTCCTGATTTGTGATAAAGAAATCGAATGTGAGTGCATGTATTGCCTAATACTTTTGGGAATTTCAATCATCTTTTGAGATAAATCTGCTACATTGATCATTGTAGTGGTGAATAAATATATACATGTACTTTGTTTGTTTGTTTTATGTCCTAGCAGGACGGGTACTGACTTCTGACAGACGCACTCACAGCGATTTTATAGTGCTGCCCCACTGGGAAATCAGGCCACTTGCACCATGACCCAATATCCCATGCAGTCACATTATCCTGACACCGAGCTAACCAGCCCTTGCCCTATCCTAATAATGCCGAGCACCAGGCTAGGAAGCGACAAGTATCGATTTTTGACTTGACCGGGAACCAAACTCGCAAACTCCCGATCTTCCGCATGCGAGGCCTGTGCTCTACTAATTCGGCCACCGTGCCCGGTATATATACATGTAGCACTCACGGTCTGAAGACCAGTGCTACGACACTGACAACAGATGTATATGAATACAATTTATTTACCAAAAAACTTTAAAAAATACCAGTTTACCTTTCTTTTAGATCGAAGAAATTGTTATTCTTATTTGAAGTGAAATCATACCAAATTACTTTGACCATGCATGTCAAAACTCTGACACGATAGGCCTGAGTATCAACAACTTCTATTACATTAACTCAGTAGTTCCTTCTATGCAGCATCTAAGTTGAATATTCAGAATATAATCTAGATCAGTGTTTCTCTTTCGAAAACCTAGTGTTTTCCTCGGACTATGCAAATTCAAGTCGTATCAGTAAGATGTAATAGGAACATGGGAACTTGCTCTGTATAACTATGGACATCCATCATCATCATCATGCTGTCGGTCGCAATGCGACAAAGACTACTTTCATTACTTGACTGCCGCTCTCCATTTAGCTCTCTGCTGTGAGAGTGATGTCCATGAGTTGGTCTTAATGTCTCTCAGCTTCAGGTTTCATTTCATGAAAGCTGCCTGCAAAAGTGTTTAAGTGCCCGCTGGCTTTTGCAAGTTACCAGCGGCACTCTCTCCATTTGAATCAAATCATCTCCATTACACTCAAGCTATCCACATTTGTTGAAGGTGCTTTGGTAAATTTAGCAGCTGTTGATTTCACTGTAAAAGGTGGATGGTCAGGTTGAATGCTTTTCCGAATGTCACACTCTTTGACCTTCAACGTACCGCTCACCTCCCCACCCAACTCCCACATGCAGCAATGGCCATAGGTCAAAGGTCAAATAGGTAACACAACAGTTTCCACTGCATTATTGGCTTTATATAGTGGTGGGAGGCACCTTGGCCTAAATGACCCATTAGCATTTAGAGTAGGCAATGTCCGACATGCTACTAAGGCCGCCAAACACTAGGCGAGGTTTGTGACTGGCAGTAGTTCACACCCCACACAG
This sequence comes from Branchipolynoe longqiensis, assembly GCA_030323885.1. NCBI lineage: Eukaryota > Metazoa > Annelida > Polychaeta > Phyllodocida > Polynoidae > Branchipolynoe > Branchipolynoe longqiensis. The sequence continues at coordinate 57,666,990 of CM059192.1, forward strand.
AACCAGACGGGATGGCCGAGTTAGAGCGTCCGTCTCCCGTGCTGGTAGATCGTGGGGTCGTGGGTTCGAGTCCCGGTCGAGTCAAACCAATGACTTTAAAATTGATACTTGTTGCTTCCTAGCCAGGCGCTCGGCATTATTAGGATAGGGCAAGGACTGGTGTGCTCAGTGTCAGGATAATGTGACTGAGTGGGATACCAGGTCATGGTGCCGGCGGCCTGGTTTCCCAGTGGGACAGCACTATAAAGTCGACATGAGTGCGCACTGTCACAAGTCGGTACCCGTCCTGATATGACCTTAGATGTTACTAGGACGTAAAACAACAACAAACAAACACACCCCACACATGTTATACATGCTATACATGTCATATATGGTATAATGTTATACATGGTATAAATGGTATGCAGGTCGTGCATGTTATGCATGTTTTAATTGGCATACATGTCATACATGGTGTGCATGTCATACATGTAATGGCATACATGTTATACATGATACACACGGTATACATGGTATACATGGTATATGTGTTATACATCTTATACCGAGTGTATAGGTTATACATGTTATACACCGGTATATGCTCTTGAATAGGGCCCCATAGGGGCATGTGATATGTCACGGCCCACCAGTGGGATGCCCAATGGAAGGTAACCATGCCAAAAGTAGCCAGATAGCACACCACACAACTACATACAAGCCTATGATATGTAAATAGGAGTAGGCTAGTCTAGTAGTAAGAGTAGACAAAATTAAACACATATATGCCAAGAAAATCCCCAAAAATTAACATAGACTATTAACCAGACCAACCAACTGTCTGCTGCTGAAATGCAGGCAATCAAATACCTTATCAGCAGCTACTGTATGATAAGATAACACCGACACTACAGCTGGCGAGAATTGAAAACAAGCCTGAATACCCAGGCTTATATGCTATGGACAGTTTAATACAGCCCCAATAAAAAGAAAAGATTTTTTTTTAAAGAAGAAATTGCTGATATCAGTTTCCACATACACCCATATATATATATATTATAGGTTTATTGAATGAGTAGGGCGTCCGCGCTTCTCATGGGTTCTATCCCGGCCGAGTCAAACCGAAAGACTTGCAGGAAATGGATACCAACTTTGACTTGTTAAGTGACACTTAGTCACTTAGTTGTTTTAGTTTGATGTGGTTTTACATCATAGCAACATCTAAGGTCATATCAGGACGGGTACCGACTTGCTCCAGTGTGCACTCATGGCGACTGTATAGTGCGTCCCCACTGGGAGACCACACTGCCAGAACTGTGACCCGATTTCCCACTCAGTCACTTTGTTCCTACACCGAGCAAACCAGTCATTGCCCTATCCTATTAATGCTGACGACAGGCTAGGAAGCGATAAGTATCAATTTAGTAAGTCATTGGTTTGACTCTAATGTGAATTGAACTCCCGACCTCCCGCATGGAAAGCCAATCAGCATTCTTACCGACACGCCCATTTTGCTCGATAGATTTTGATGGGAAAATGTTTGTTATAGTGAAATAGCGAAATAGCGAATGGTAGACAGGAAGTGTGAACACTTATTTGTCTCTCATTTTTGCTTGAGTGCAAGTAAATATGCAACACAAGGAATAATTAGTAGCATGTGGTGAATACGGGGTCAAATTTCCCTGGATCATCAGCCCATGCTTTTTCTAATCTATTTTTGAAGGAATTTATTGACTCGGCATGAATAACATTTTGTGGGAGCCTGTTCCATATATTTATGATCCTGTTTGAGAAACTGAGTTGCCTTAACTTTGAAATGGCTCTGGGTTTTACTAGTTTGAGAGTATGGCCCCGACTGCCTTCTCTTTTATTCAAAGTGAAAAATTAGTTCATATCTATTTTATCAAAACCTTTCATAATTTAAAATACTTCAATTATGTCACTTCTTTTCCTTCTGTAGGAAAGGGTAGGAAGTTTCAATTCTCTAAGCCGTTGTTCAGAGGGTAAGTCCTTCATAACTGCAACTAATTTCGTTGCACATCTTGCAGATTGTGCAACCACGTATTCAGCTGCTCATAGAAATACAAAGTTGCCACCTTGTTTCTTTCCCATAATGGTTGTGACCTTGTAACGGTCACACATCGAAGGGCCTTTTTCAGGATTCTAGATTCACAAACTATGATGAATTGTATATTTTAAACGCATACCCTAATGTTGAAATGCATAGTCAATAATACTTAATAGGCACTTCTTTCTTCTTTTTTTTCTTTTTTTTAATTGAGGCTGTATTTATACTGTCCATAGCATGTAAGCCCGGGTACCCAGGCTTGTTTTCAATGCTGGCCAGCTGTAGTGTTGGTGTTGTCTTACCAAACAGTAGCTGCTGATAAGTGATTTGATTGTCTGCATTTCAGTAGCAGATAAATAGTCTGTTGGTATGTTTAGTAGCCTATGTTAGTTTTGTTGGGGCCCTCTTGGCATTGTATTGTTGTTCTATTCTTATTACTATGTTAGTTGTTTTCTTAAGGTTCTATGTTAGTGTTTTGGGGTTTTCTTGGGAAGAGTTTTCCACTTTTTTCTACTTAATTCTATACTAGCCTATTTTATTTAGATGTCCATAGGCTTGTACATAATAGGTGGCTGAGTTATGTTTGTTTGGATTTGATTTGATTTATATTGTTGTTGGACATGTTATCTGGCTTTTATATTTTCGGTGTCCCGCCCTGGGCACTGATTTTTAAATTGCAGAAATTATAACGGAACAAAGAAATACTAAAAAAAAACTCTCACTTATTTATAACACTCCATCTGATAATTACAATTTATCAATGTGGTGGACTAGTTAGAGTATCTGAGCTTTTCTAGGTCAGACTCCTAATCTGAAGGTCGATGGTTCGATTCCCGATCCCATCACTTCTGTCAATTTGGATGTCCACCGCTGTGTGTAACTAATAGCGTCATCAAAGGCCAGTTGCTTTCATACCATGTCTATGTGGTCTGAGAGGTATAAAAAATCCCTTGGATCGATAAACGTGTAGGGTCACGCTTTCATCCAACCAACTGTCTAATGTTGAAAACAAGACTATTCAGACTATTCCATGATAGGCTGTATAAATCTTCAATACAAATTAAAAGATAAATAAAAATTGTTTAAATGAATATGATTTAAGAGTCCCGAATGTGCCTCGCTGATTATGCAAGTCCAAAATGTCGGTGATGGGCGAACAATTTATTCCGAACGTGAATACAAAATTGACCACGAAAATAAAAATGAAATCAGCTAGTCATCAATACAATCATCCATCATAATCTGAAGGGTATCTCGCATCATCGGTCATCCGGCGCGGCCTGATAGGCGACATTGCAAATGGAGTTGGACGCTGGCTGATACCACGTGACACATATCTGACCCCACGTGACCTAAAGGATAGATTGGTGTATGCGTAGAGAATTCTAAAGATAGATATCTGCCGCAAGAAGTGTTGTACTCAAACCGTCGGACAATCAATGGAGATTAGAGGATGTGGCGCAGATTGTGTCTGTAATTGTAATCAATTTCTAATTAATAGCCAAATAGCTGCTGTGAATGTATTTAGCTTCAAGAGGAGCTAATTGAAATTAAAATATTGAATCCACTGTATCTGATCGAATCGTTGAAGTTTGAGATCTGTCCATGTATTAACGTTGGTAGTGTGATAATATGATGGCCAAGACGTAGGTCTGGACCCTGATCTAGGTATGGTGGCATATTATCACATATGGATGTCGAGTAAAACCAATGACTTACAAATGTATTCTTGTAGCTACCTAGCCTGGCGCTCTGCATTATTAGGATAGGGCAAGGAGCAGTGGAATGAGGACAACCAATCGTCTGCTATTGAAAGTTCCCCTGTTTAATCAACTAATGGCCCAAAGCGCACAAAAAGCATGGTTGCTATGGTTACATCAACTGATGAAGCCAACAGGAAGACTGGGAGAAAGTGTTTTAAAAAGATTCAACAAAAACCAACAGTTACCTTGGACATGACCTTTGTGGGCTGCGTGACAATAGGAGAACAAGACAGTAGGTAATTAAATAGCATACATAAATATCTGGAGGCGCAGATTTACTTTGAATGAATCTCGAGAGATACGCGGCACAGTAGTGATTAATCATAACAAACACTTTTCTTTTTCTTTTTTTTAAAACATTTATACTGCTTATCATGGATAAGTTTGAAATAGACTTGTTTTCACCATGAGACAGTTTGTCGATAGAAAGCCTGAGCCTACACTTTTACTGACCCAACAGATTTTTAACCTCCCACATCACATATACATGGTACGAGAGCAACCTGCGTTTGATGATGCTGTAAGTTATACACAGCAGTGGAAATCCAAATTGGCAGAGGTGGGGGCACAGAGAATCGAACCACCGACCTTCAGATTAGGAGTCTGACCTCGAAAAAAGCCAGACAGCCTCACCACTCCGCCATAGAGAACACCACAAATATGATCTGGAAAAACAAAAGGTGAAAGTTTGTTGATTCAAGCTGATTGGAAGGCCAATGTTGGAACGTGCAGAATGGTCACAATGTTGAAAGCACATGGTGAATGTCGAGGAGGGCAGTAGGAGAGTTAGCTAGCTTCTGAATGATGTTGTTTGTTTGTTGTTTTACGTCCTAGCAACATCTAAGGTCATATCAGGATGGGTACTGACTTGCGACACTGCGCACTCATGGCGAAAGTATCGTCCTATTCCACTTGGAGAACAGGCCACCAGCATCAAACCCAATTTCCCACTCAGTCACAGTATCCTGATACCGAGCTAACCAGTCCTTGTTCTAGTATCCTAGTAATGCGGAGACAGCCAGGCTACGTTGTGGTAAGTATAAATTGTGTGAGTCATTGCATTGACTCGGCAGGGATTGCTACTCCTGACCTGTTGCAAAGGAAGGCTTGCGCTCTTACTGATTCACCCCGCCGAGGGAGCGCGACGTAGCTCAGGCGGTAGATTGTCCACCTGTGAAGGTGTGGGTCATCCTATCGATCCCGCTTAGTGGACACATTTGCAGTTGGGACTATTTTCCTTCCAACCAGTTGTCCACAGCTGGTTCATTAAATGATGTGGTATGTGCTGTCCTGTCTGTGGGAAGGTGCATATAAAATAAAGCCCTTGTTGCTTATCGGAAACAGTAGCCGATGTGGCAGCAGCAGGTTTCCGGCAAAGCACACAGAAATACATCACAAAGACCATATGATTGACATCCAATAACCAATGATATGAAAATCAATGCGCTCGAGGCACCGTTAAATAAAACAAGCTTTACTTTTGATACACCGTGTTCTGAGAAAATGTAGAAGCAGTGCAGTGATAAAAATGAGCATTCGTACTCAGACGCTTGGTCTTTGCTGACGAAAGCATTCTCTTGTAGCTACCATCGCCCTGTGTCTGTGTCCCAGCTTGCCTGGCAGTCGTCACCGACGCTGCCCGCCTCCCTCCTGCCTAACCCCTTATGCCTGTGAACCCCGGCTGCGTTCCCATGACCTCGGCTACTTTCACTTTCATCCCACAGACTTCCTGGCCCCCGTGCCTTCTCTTCCGGGAATTTTGCCACCTCAGCTCAGAAAGACTGGCTGCGAATCACAGTCCTCACTTCCTCTCTCTACTCGCCCAGACACACTGCAGCGCTCCCGCGCACGCGCAGGTGCACACACAGGCGCACACTCACACTCGCACCCACGCGTTCACATTCCCGCATACACGCTCTTGGTTGGATATACTCACAGCTACCGTCCGCGTTGGTTAAGCTCAGTGTCACGATACTGTGACTGAGTGGGGAAATCGGGTCATGGCGCCCTGGTCTTCTAGTGAAGCAGCACTATAAAGGTGTAAATCAGTGCGCACTATCACAAGTCAAACGCCCACACACTATCGGAAACACTGGAACACACCCACGCATATCATATCTACATGTACACCACACGTATTCACTCCCAGTACACCCACACTCCCACACACACTCACTCATTAGTGTATACACCATAGACACATTCACTCCCAGCACACCACTACACCCACACAGTCACACTCACTCATAGCGTATGCACCACACACATTTACTCCTAGTACACCCACAGGTCAACACACACTATCTCAAAGCATATACATCACACGCATTGACTCCCAGCACACATACACTAACACACTCACTCAGAGTGTGTACATTCCACAGAATCACTCCTAGCGTACCCACACACCCACACACACATACACACCCACACACACACCCGCCAACACACCCACACACCAACACACCAACACACTCACACACCCACACACCCACACACCCACACACCCACACACCCACACACCCACACACCCACACACCCACACACCCACACACCCACACACACACCCACACACACACACCCACACACCCACACACCCACACACCCACACACCCACACACCCACACACCTACACACCCACACACACCCACCCACACACACACAAACCCTGACTCATAGCGTATACATCACACACATTCACTCCTACAACACACATACAAAAATCCCCACTGACATTACATCCACAGGGCCATGCCCCTAAATCTTGGCGTATTCAGGTGCCGTTAATACATGCCAACAAATCTGACACTTGTTCTTTTCTAATGACCCTGTCACATTACGAGCTTCGCGCAAGCATGTGGCCAATGGTTAACATCACTTTCAAATGTTGAGATGCATCAAACTTTTCGGCGTGGGGGCACCAAGTTGGATGTGTACATACCATATATGCAACGGAGCATAGCTAATGTATGGCCAATGTGTGGCTAACGTGCCTCCCATCAGAAATCACTCGCATTACGCTCACGGTATGCTCGCAGAATGCCGGTGAACATTATATATGTAATTTGATCCCCAGAACTATGCCTTATACGTTACATACATCAAGACACTGTGGAGAACTACAAAACATATGTAAGATGTATGTTAGACGTACATTATCCATACATTTTCAATACATTGTCAATACGCAGACTGTACATATCCACTGGCTCTCTGTCCGACTCATGTAGTGCAATGTAGTGAACAACATTTGTCTAACGTATGTCTAACGTACATTGATGTATGCCTAATGCATAAGTAATGTACAGCCAACAAAAAAGACACATGTTATCGAACGATGAAAGTTGTGTGCATGCACAAAATGCGACCCCTTATGGGGCTGTCACACTACGACGTGACTACGTCAGCGTAACCACAACGTGAAAATAATGATATCACGTGGAAGTTATCGGCGTAATATGCAAATTGTGGACGTGAATGCCGCGTAGTTGACGTGACCGTAACGTGACCGTAACGTGACCGTAACGTGACCGTAATGTGACCGTAACGTGACCGTAACGTGACCGTAACATGACCGTAACGTGACCGTAACGTGACCGTAACGTGACCGTAACGTGACCGTAACGTGACCGTAACGTGACCGTAACCGTGACCGTAACGTGACCGTAACGTGACCGTAACGTGACCGTAACGTGACCGTAACGTGACCGTGACGTGACCGTAACGTGCAAAACGCGGCCCACACGTTGCTCCCACCCGGGCCGTCGGTCTGACGTGACATAACGTGACTCTAACGTCATTTACGCTGCTATAACGATCGCGGAACGTCTACCTAATGTCATTGTCACGTCATCCCGACGTGACGGCGTCACGTCGAGATACGTCGAAAGTTTTGAACAGGTTCAAAACCTAGACGCGCGCCGACGTAACACGACGTAACATGACGTAGCTCGACGTCACTCTAACATCATTATGACGTCATCATAACGTAACCCAACGTACGGCAACGTAATGACGAAAAATGATCACGTTAGGCTCACGTTGGCTCGTTACGTCGTAGTGTGACAGGGGTATTAACAAGCAACACCGTATATCGACATACATCGACATACATCTATGTAGGCATAACGAAGCGTAATGTTCGAGTAACGCATATTGACGTACACCAACATATTGGTGCAAAATCACCCATGTCAGTGAACGCTTGAGCGATGCATCGTAAGGTGACAGGGCTTTTAGATGGAAAAGGGTAAGACTTACACGAATTGAGCGTTCTAGTGTGTATCTTGGTTGGAGTGATAAGTCAGGGGATATTCCAATGTCAAGACTCCATCCTTCTCGTAACCATCACTGTCACAACCCAATGGTAGTATTACATCACTGTCACAAGCAATTTATATGAAACCATCACTGTCACAATCCAATGGTAGCATTATATCACTGTCACAAGCCATTTATATGAAACCATCACTGTCACACCCCACCGGTAGTAATCAATTAATGTTACAAGCCATTGATATGAAATCGTCACTGTCACAACCATTGGTAGTCGCCCATCACTTTCACAGGCCATTGATGTGAAACTGTTACTGTCACAACTCAATGGTAATAACCAATCACTGTTACAAGCTATTGATATGAAGTCATCACTGTAACAATCCAATGGTAGTAACCAATCACTGTTACAAGCAATTGATATGAAATCATCACTGCCACAAGAAATGAATCACTCTCACAAGGTATTGATATGAAACCATCACTCTCACAACCCAATTGCAATAACCCATCACTGTTACTGCCTAGTGACATGTGGGTGGGTGTGTGTGTGTATGGGTGCGTATCACCAAGAGCCTGCCATTCACCACGACTGGTGACCAAGTCACAACCTATTGTTAATGTCACAGCCTATTGTCAATGCATGCCATTATCCTCAGAACCCCACTGTCATAACACACACACAGCAATGCCACCACTACAGCATGCTCCTACCACCTCACCACACCTCACCACACCTCACCACACCTCACCACACCTCACCACACCTCACCACACCTCACCACCCCTCACCACACCTCACCACACCTCACCTTACCCCACCTCACCCCACCACACCCCACCACACCAACCAGATGTCACCCCAACGCCACCACCTGCTGGCACATTCTCTGTCACCCCTTCCCCCCTCCACCCCATCCATTCCATCCGGGTCCCCCATCCATCCCTGCTTTCACTCAGCCCTGTCGAGCCTGTCATGGCGGAATGCAGATGCGCCCCCTATCGGGCTCAGAGCAGCAGCTTTGACCGCTGACATCAAAGCGATGCCTCCAACGGTTGACGCACTGTATGCCTCTCAAGATGCCTCAGTTCTGTCGGTCCGAAGCCTGCACTCCTATGTATTACAATAACCCCCTGCCGGTCACTCCCCTCACACCCCCTCATTCCCCCTCACCCTTTAACTCCTCCTCACCCGATCCCTCCCTCTAACGCCCCCTAATCCCCCTCACTCCCCTCACTCTCCTCACTATGCTCACTCCCCTAAGTCCCCCTCACCCCCTAACCCCCGCACTCCTCACCCCCTCACCCCACTCACTCCCCTCACTCCCCCTCACCCTTTGACTCCCCCTCACTAACCTTCACCCCTCCCTCCCCCTCACTTCACTGACTCCCCTCACTCCCCTTACTCACCCTCACTCCCGCTCACTTCCCCTCACCCCCCCTCACTCCCCCTCACCCTCTCACCCCCATATAATTCAGCTTATCCACCATCGAACCTGCTAACCCTGAACTAAATACAGCAGGTCAGGTACTCCAAATATATCTACCCTCAGTAAATTATCATGAATGGTACTATGGACCAAATAAAGCAGAGTGTGTACTACAAATATATCCAACCATGGCAAGTTATCATGAATGTTACTATGAAGTAAACAAAGCAGAGGAGTATTCCAAATATATATACCCTTTGTAACTATCATGAATGCTATGGTGAACTAACCAAAGCAGAGTATGTACTTCAAATATATCCAACATTTGTAAATTATCATAGAAGTTACGGTTAACTAAATAAAGCAGAGTGTGTTCTTCAAATATATCCAACATTTGTAAATTATCATAGACTTTACGGTGAACTAAATAAAGCAGAATATGTACTTCAAATATATCCAACCTTTGTAAATTATAATAAATGCTACTCTTAACTAAACAAAACTGCTAAGTAGGTACTCCAAATATATCTGTCCTTAGTAAGTCATCATAAATCTTGCTCTGTACAAAAATAACGCAGATTAGGTTATAATTGTCATCCTTTGCCGTCCTGATATGACCTTAGATGATGCTAGGATGTAAAACAACAACAAACAAATCCTTTAAAAAACATTGGATTATGCAACTTTTAAATAAAGCATTCCACATGCTATGACGTCATGGCGATAGGATATTAATGACGTCAACGCTTTTCCGTTGCGTCAACTTCATGCAGCCATGGCGACTGAATGATTGGTGACTGAAACTTGTCTGCTTTGTGAACTGTATTTTATGCCTGGTGCCTGTTGTTTTATTAATGCAATAACAACAAAACGCAACAACAACAAGTAGCAACAATAACAGAAAAAGCCGACGATGTTTGCCTGTCAATGTTGTGGCATATCTCGGCCCGATCCTAGGTGTTTACAAAAAAAAGAGGTGGGTGGGGGGAGAAAAAAAGAAATCACGCCCTCCGACACATTTGTCCAGATGAGGTGAAATGAAAGAAGTGTGGAGTGCTGCTAAGAAAACACCTCGTGGAGACTGTTATGTTTACCTCTTTACTTTTGTGTAATGAAAATGAATGAATTGCTATTCCAGTAACCAGTCTCTTGTGGAATTGGCTGGTCACACCTTTGAGGTGGTTACCGACCCAAAAATCAATGTACAAAACCAGCACAGAAGGCCTAATCATTAGTGGCCGCCCCGTACTGCAAGAAATCACCGAGCTTACTTACTGTACCAACAACAATTTTGTGTTTTTTGTTTGTTGTTATTGAGGCTGTATTTATACTGTCCATAGCATATAAGCCCGGGTACCCAGGCTTGTTTTCAATGCTGGCCAGTTGTAGTGTTGGTGTTATCTTACCACACATTAGCTGCTGATAAGTTATTTGATTGCCTGCATTTCAGTAGCAGATAGATAATTGGTTGGTCTGGTTAGTAGCCTGTGTTAGTTTATATAAGAAGGCAATAACGTTAGAAATCTTATTACTAAAATACATATATATATATATTCTGACATAAGAGGAATTAATTCCGATTATTTGCTTTGCTTTATATGAGTAATACGTAGCTGTGCCTTTATTGTACTGAAGGATATGGATAATGGAGTTGACATTATGCAATTAGTGATCTAGGTGGCGGGATTGAGGAGGAGGAAGGAAGGCTTGGTGAATTCTTAGTCAAACAAGGTGGGCCCCTGGCGCTAGGGACTGAGAAAAAAAAGGTGTTCCCTTGACCTGGTAATTGTTATGCCCACACACAGGCCGGCAACAGCGCCGTGCGCGGGATTCTGCAACACTACACCGCCGTGGCCTTTATGTCCGCCAGGTGGCTCTGCGGCTTCGGCTGCGACTGTGGCTGCAGCTGCGGCTGAAGTTGTGGCTGCGGCTGCGACTGCGGCCGGTAGCAGGATGCTGGGTCCGGGCTGATCCATCTCAGCCTCCGTGACCGAAGAGTTCCTTTTCGGCGTCGATGGCGTCGCATGACACGGTGCAGTCTGGGAGGTGGAGGAGACGCTAAGTTATGGGGCATCGTGAAGCCCGGATGTGCGCATGCGTGGCGGACCGGAAGTGGAATGGTCGCTGGGCGCGTCGCTTCCGTATTATTAAACGTGTATTTGAGTATGAGAACAAAGACTTTCAAGCCGGAGTAAGAATGGACAGTGCTAATAAAGATATTAAAAACAGCAATGGTTTTTATTGGAATCTGTATTCCTAACACCTGTATTGGGGTATGAGAACAAAGACTTTCCAACTGAATTAAGGATGCACCGTAGCAATAAAGAAAATCTAAACAAAGTAATGGGTTTGATTAGAATCCGTATTACTAACCATGTATTAGCGTATGAGAACACAGACTTTCCAACTGGAGTAAGAATGCGCCGTAGCAATAAAGACAATCTAAATAAAGTAATGGATTTGATTAGAATCCGTATTACTTACCTTGTATTAGCGTATGAGAACAAAGACTTTCCAACTGGAGTAAGAATGCACCGTAGCAATAAAGACAATCTAAACAAAGTAATGGGTTTGATTAGAATCCGTATTACTAACCATGTATTAGCGTATGAGAACAAAGACTTTCCAACTGGAGTAAGAATGCGCCGTAGCAATAAAGACAATCTAAAAAAAGTAATGGGTTTGATTAGAATCCGTATTACCAACCGTGTATTAGGCTATGAGGACAAAGACTTTCCAACAGGAATAAAAATGCACCGTAGCAATAGAGACATTAAAACAACGCGGTCTAAGTGGTCTAATGGTTAGCACACTGGCCCGGAATGCAAGGGAAGTGAGTTCGATTCCCACTCTAGGTGCAATATTCCCCATTTTCATTACCCACAACAACACATCTTTCCCAAAAGTAAGAATCTTACTCCACAGAAGGTCACGGAACAGAACGAGATTGTTGGGTTATCTTACAATCTTATTTATATCTCATTTAATCAGAGCTTGAGGTTCAACAAATAAAAAGGTTTGTCTTATTTAACGACATCTCTAGAGCACATTTATTGTTATCATCAGCTATTGGACATCAAATATATGGTCATTCTGACATATATCTTTGGAGGAAACCTGCTACCACCACATAGGCTACTCTTTCTGATAAGCAGCAAGAGGTGTTGTATATGCACTTTCCCACAGATAGGACAGCACATACCACATCCTTTGATGAACCAGTTGTGGACCACTGGTTGGACCGAAAAATAGCCCAAACTGCAAATGTGTCCACTGAGTAGGATCGATCGGATGACCGACACCTTTACAGGTGGACACTCTACCGCCTGAGTTATGTCCCGCTCCTCACCAAAATTCAACCAGTAATGACATCCCAACTGGTTTTGGAAACCACTCTTCGATGGGACCATCCTCGATAACAATTGGCTACATACACAGATAATGAAAACTAAAATTGATAAATTCGAGTGAACCATTATACAAAATTGCCGTCACTGAACTTCGACCACAAGTATTTGATTCATGTATTCCCGCCAGGCATTAATAGTCTAGTCACTAACAAATGCTAATCACGTGAGTAAGCTGCTCCTCTTCTCCCAATGCTCATTTACTCGACTGCCTGTCTAGCTGCAGTATTGCGTAGATGGACTTTCTTTCTTTTTTGCTTTTTAATTTTTTTAATTATTTGATATTGAAAGTCGGAGCAGACTGCATAATGTGTGCCTGGAGGGTGTATTTATTAACTTCTATGGACGAAGGTTGATTTATTCAAAATTCTGTTGGTAGTGTTGGTATTGATCCCGGGCGTTACCACTGCTGGGCATGGTCAGTGCTACATTAAATAGCTTGGAAGAAAATAAGAAAATAAGAAAATCATTAAAAATTGCTAGTGTTGTGGGGGGTGATGAAAATTGGATTTATTGCGCCTAGAGCGGGACTCGAACCCACATCTCTTTATATTCCGGGCCAGTGTGCTAACCATTACACCACTTAGGCTCCCTGATATCACCATACTACCCATTGCCTACCTGTCTGTGCGGCTCCTTGCCTGAGAGGTCAGTGCAGACTACTACACTCGTCCTCCTGGAATTGTAAGTCTTTTAATGCTTACAATTACATACATACAGGCAATGCATTAACACATACATACACAGGGTAGGTTCAACAACTATACAGCATTGCTTGTACAGGATCCTGGTCACAGCAACCAGTGTCGTGGGGGGTGATGAAAATGGGAAATATTGCGCCTAGAGCGGGACTCAAACCCACATCTCTTTGCATTCCGGACCAGTGTGCTAACCATTACACCACCTAGGCTCCCTGATATCACCATACTACCCATGCATACCTGTCTATTGATTACTTGCCTTAGAGGTCAGTACAGACTACTACACTAGTTTTTAAGCACTCCTGCTTGGGTGTAAGTTTAAATTTAAAATACCCGGAAAGCACTGGGAATTAACTAAATCATTAGTCTTTATTTTCATATCAAAAGTACTTGGGCTGTATATTAAGACAGCACACCAAAAGGCACTTTATTACGGGCACTTTTTCTAAATAGGGCATTCTTTTGCATCACATTAATGATGTTAATTAAGTATGATAGCAATGCTATATGTATTTAATCTGTCCCACAACATGTATCAAATGTATTTTTATTTACATCAAAATGTACACAAACCTATTTGTTCACCTTTCTTTCAACTCTTTTCTTGTAACACAATGTTGTGTGCCAAACTGTAATCAATAACATCTTGATTGAATGAGTTTTGCGTGTTAATATGATGCTTTAAATGTGTGTTTAATTTCCAAGGTACATGGGACATTTTAACGTAGTCCTTAATTTGCATGAGATCAAAATAAAAAAGTGAAATAGCATCTTTTCAACTCTGACATAACCACAGCATGTAGTAAGCCTTCATATGAATATGAATTCTGCTATTACTTGGAATGTTTTTTGCTATTATTTGGAATGCTTCTACTTTTGGGTTCCGTGTCAGAAAATTGGTATAGTATAACCCCGTTAAACCAAACTTGAAGGGACCTTAGAAATTTGTTTGGATTAACCGATCATTGGTTTAACCAAACTTTGGCTTTGACTTTGACGTTGAGTAAGCGTGTATTACACATGTATATACAATGTATGTGGACACTTTGAGTATTGTTATTTTATGTATGTACAGTATAACCCAAGCATCAAACCTAATTTGGAGGGAGGCGGGCAGCGTCGGTGATGACTGCCAGGCAAGCTGGGACACAGACACAGGGCGATGGTAGCTACAAGAGAATGCTTTCGTCAGCAAAGACCAAGCGTCTGAGTACGAATGCTCATTTTTATCACTGCACTGCTTCTACATTCTCTAAGCTCGGTTAAACCAAACGATCGGTTAATCCTAATACTACCATTTATCATATAAAAAAGTGAATTATCCATGTTGAAATGGAGCAGTGATAGACCGTTATCTCCCATCTTGAATGATCGCAGTCCCTTCTCCTTTGCCTTTTCCCTGATTGCTCTATCGTACCCCCTGTACGCCTCGTCCGAGTAATTATTAGTTATGGCGTGCATGCACATATATGCCAAGTGTCCCATATAACCCATCACCGCTTCCATATCCATATCAGCTTTCTTTGCCCTCTTCGATCCCCACAGACAGGCCGCATCCATCAGTTCGTGAAAGTTTAGCTTGTTTACATTATTTCTTCCCTTCGTATATTTGTCCAGGGCAAACTTACTGCGTTTTTTGCACCGACGCCTCCTCCATTCCCGACTCCTGTCTCTGCTACTGTCTGTTTCGGATGATTCTGTCGATGAACTCGATGATGAATCACTGCTTGGGCTCGTGTGGGGGTCTATCCCGGCCTCCTCCTCCCTGCTGTGCTTCTTGGTCTTGCTCATTTTCTTCTTCATCTTCTTCCTTTTCTCCTTCTTCTTCTTCCGCGATCTAGATACCAGACCGTATTCATTCTCTTCCTCATCAGTACTGATCGCCCTCTCCAACTCTGCACACAACTTTGCCTTACGCCTCTCTAACACTCTCTGTGCTAGTCTTCGACGTAACTCCAACTCCTCCTAGTCCGCTTCCACCTCTACCATGCTTACAGCTTTTCATGCAACTCTCGTCTCAATCGCCTCACTTATTGAGATAGCCCGTATTTTGTCCGTTGCCTCGTCCAACCCTCCGACCACACCTTGCGTCTCGTCTTCCTCAAATTGTTCTACTTTCACCAGGCGCCTTGATACTTTAGCTTTTATCACTTTACACTTAGCCCCTCGTGGCGCTTCATGCTCATCGCCACAGCCTTGACACACTTCGACACCCATATTGTTACCGGCACCCTGTGTCATGAGGCTGCCTGTGACTCTATTCACATGTCACGCACAACACGATAGTTATCCATGTAGCTCTTGGACGCGGCAGAGCTATCCTGGCACGTCCGATTGAAGTAAATTTTCCTGCCGACTGGAGGCCTAGCGCGCTGCAGTAACCGGATGCGGGCTGCCTGGTGGGCGGCCCCAACATCAAAGCAGCACAGTGCTGCCTAAACATGAGAGCTGCACTGTCCCCCCGGAGCGTTTGACCAATGACTAACCGATACTCTCCTCGAATAATATTTCCGTAACTAGTTACACAACACAAAAAAGTCAGTGGGGTCTCAGATGACCTTATAACCACATACAAGTTTGGCTTAGACCATACCGGAGTGTCCTGGGGTCCGACAATTTTGTTTGGATTAACCGATAATTTGGATTAACTGACTTTGGTTTAACCAACTTTTGTATATGATAATTCGTAGTATTTTGCCGGATCGCCGACACAAGTTTGGATTAACCGATTGTTTGGTTTAACTGAGCTTGGTTTAACGGGGTTATACTGTACCCATTTTCAGAGAACGGCACATATACGAGATGGAGGAGCTAATAGCTTTCTAATTGCAACCTCCAGCGTGCCACCCCCCTCCCCTCCCCCTCCCCCAGCCCCCAAATAACCACAAAAACAGAGGTAATACCAACGTTGGTGCTCCAACCCATTCTTTTTTTAAGAATTTAAAAAATACTAAATTCTGCTAATATATAGACTGTAAAACCTCTCTAAATCGACCGACCATGTGACCAACTTTAAATGGTCCATTTAGGGAGGTGTTCGGTTTAGAGAGTTTTTTTATCGGTACAATAGTATTTATTGTATTGGCGATCGTTTGGAACCCAAATAAAATTATCGATATAGAGGAGTGGTCAATCTGTGGAGGTGGTCATATAGAGAGGTTTTACTGTATAGCGTTTACTGGTTTCTTTCTTGTTTGGCGATGTTCATCTAGGTTGCCTTTTGTATCTCAAACTAGTTTGTGGTCATTCACCTAAATTACACATTTGGGATTTTACGCACAATAGAGTTGGAGCAACACTTAAAGTTGCATAGTCCGGTGGTTTTGAGTTTCTGTCATTTTCTGAGTTAAATATATTAAATTGATTGTTATAGCCTCCTTTACTTTAATTTGAAGTAACTTTTATTTTAAATGTCTAACTTTTTAGATATTTGAAGTGCAACCATCCACAAATAATGTTGGCAAGCAC
The DNA here is from genome assembly GCA_030323885.1 of Branchipolynoe longqiensis. Taxonomy (NCBI): domain Eukaryota; kingdom Metazoa; phylum Annelida; class Polychaeta; order Phyllodocida; family Polynoidae; genus Branchipolynoe; species Branchipolynoe longqiensis. Next base: position 57,684,084 of record CM059192.1, read on the forward strand.
GTCAAAACTCAGACTCCATAGGCTTGCAGTAGCTGGTTCTATTAAATTGGCTCTGGATGCCCTTCTATATGGCGACAAGTGCTTAATATGTGCAACAGTATCTAAGTTGGATATGTAGAATCAAATCTGGATAATTGTTTTGGTTTTGAAAATTTGATGTTTTCATCAGACTATGCAGCTTTAATAACAGGCGAATTCTTAATATATCGAATCAAGGGAGGGGAACAAAATCAATGCGGAGTGAAGATTAATCCGCGTGGTCTAACCTAATTGTGTGCACATGTTATAATTGCATTGGATTTAGATTTAACGCATATCACGCTGGCCAAGAGTTGGTCGGTTGTTTGAGTTTTGCGTCCTGGCAACATCTAAGGTCATATCAGGATGGGTACTGACTTGTGACAGTGCACACTCATGGCGACTTTATAGTGCTACCCCACTGGGAGTAGGATCCCAGGCCACCAGCACCATGGCCCGATTTCCTACTCCAGTCACATTATCCTGATACTGAGCTAAACAGTCCTTGCCCTATCCTAGTAATGCCGAGTGCCAGGTTATGTAGCGACAAGTATGAACTGTGTAAGTCATTGGTTTGACTCGACCGGGAATCGAACTCCCGACCTTCCGCACGGAAATCCTACGCTCTACCGATTTGGCCACCGCGTCCCGTGCTAGCCTATGGATACTCAGCCGTTTAATTATTTATGTTTTCTGATTGAATAAACTAATTAACTCAAACAGAACAGAAATAGACTAGTAGAGAGGTCCCACAACCCTCCAGGAGCCTGCCGGATCCCATTTAAGCCTTTCCTCCAGGGTTAAGGCGGAAGCAATCTAGTCGGAAGGCCGAGGAGAAGGACCGACATTATTTCTGGCCGCTAAATCCACTCCTTCCTATGGCGGACATGGTGGGTTACAAAGATTTAGGTGGGAGGGCAGCCATGATATTTTTTTAGTTAGACGCGCTGGCGGTATTTAGGTGTGTGTGGGGCGGTTTATGTCAAGGTCCTTCTCTCTGGCCTCCTGCTCCTCCTTCTGCTCCTATTGCTTCTCTTCTTGCTTATCCTGTCCCTCCTCTACCTCCTGCTCCTTCTACTCCTCACTCCTCTTGTTGCTCCTGCTCCTCCTGCGTCTCATGCTCCCCCTTCTGCTCCTCCTGATTCCCCTGTTCCTCCTGTCCCTCCAGCTGCTCCTGCCTGTTCGTCCTCCTGCTCTACCTTTCCTCCTTCAAGTCATCCTGTTCCTACAGCTCCTCATCCCGCTCCTCCTCCCGCTCCTCCTCATGGTCGTCCTTTCCTCCTTCAACTCCTCCTGCTCCTTTTCCCGCTCCTCCTGCTGGTCCTTTCCTCCTGCTCCTCCTCCCGCTCCTCCTCCTACTCTTCCATTCTTCCTGCTCCTGCTCCTGCTCCTCCTGTTACTGCTGCTCCTGCTCGTCCTTTCCTCCTCCAACTCTTCCTGCTCCTCCTCTCACTCCTCCTACTCTTCCATTCCTCCTGCTCCTCCTCCTGCTCCTCCTCTCACTCCTCCCGTTGCTCGTCCTTTCCTCCTTCAGCTCTTCATGCTGCTCCTTCCGCTCCTAATCCTACTCTTCCATTCCTCCTGCAACTCCTCCTGCTCCTCCTCTCACTCCTCCTCCTGCTCGTCCTTTCCTCCTTCAACTCTCCCTGCTCCTCCTCCCGCTCCTCCTCCTACTCTTCCATTCATCCTGCTCATCCTCTCACTCCTCCTGCTGCTCGTCCTTTCCTTGCTCAACTCCTCCCGCTACTCCTCCTGCTCGTGTTCCGGCTTCTCCTGCTGCTCCTCCTGCGAGGGTGGAGGTTGGCGGAGGGGCGATGGGAGTAGTGGAGTCCGGATTGCTAGCTATATCTGTACTAACCTGTGATCGTCATGATGAAGCCGTCAGATTTGGTTGACTGCCCCTCCCCCCCCCGTGTTATGCCTAGTTATGTTACACTACTTTATGTGTGACAGGTTCAATGACTTCCCATATATATTATCCTGCACTCTGGTGTTCAGGCTACTCACACACAAACAGAAAGACCTACATGATGGGTTAACTGACTGCTATAACAAACAGAACTGCATGATGGGTTAGCTGACTGCTCTAACAGAGATAACTACATGATGGATTAGCTGACTGCTATAACAGAGATATCTACATGATGGGTTAGCTGACTGCCAAAACAGACAGAACTGGATAACATGTTGACTGACTCATATATAACAGAGATAACTGCATAATGGGTTAGCTGACTGCTATAACAGATATACCTGCATAATGGGTTAGCTGACTGCTATACCATATATAACGGAATTATGGGTTAGCTGACTGGTATAACAGAGATATCTACATGATGGGTTAGCTGACTGCTAAAACAGACAGAACTGGATAACATGTTGACTCACTGGTATATAACAGACATACCTGCATAATGGTTTAGCTTACTGCTATAACAGAGATACCTGCATAATGGGTTAGCTGACTGCTATAACAGAGATAACTACATGATGGATTAGCTGACTGCTATAATAGAGATAACTACATGATGGATTAGCTGACTGCTATAACATACAGAACTGGATAACATGTTGACTGACTGCTATATAACAGAGATACCTGCATAATGGGTTAGCTGACTGCTATAACAGAGATAGCTGAATTATGGGTTAGCTGACTGCTAAGAGAGAGATAGCGGAATTATGGGTTAGCTGACTCCTATAACAGAGATAGAGGAATTATGGGTTAGCTGACTGCTATAACAGAGATAAGAGAATTATGGGTTAGGTGACTGCTATAACAGAGAGAACTACATGATGGGTTAAGTGACTGCTATAACAGAGATAACAGAATGATCGGTTAACTGACTACTACAACACAGAACTACATGATGGGTTAAGTGGCTGCTATAACAGAGAGACCAACATGATCAGTTAACTCACTTCTATTACTGAGAGAATTGCATGATGGGTTAGCTGACTGCTATCACTGAGAAAACTGGATTACAGGTTGACTGACTGCAATAACAGAGAGTGCTACATGGTGGGTTAACTCACTTCTATTACTGAGATAATTGCATAACGGTGTATTGTTGTTTTTTAACTGTTTATTAACTTTGACACCCACACCTAGATCCACAGCCACACCCACACCTGCACCCACACCTACACCCGCACCCACACCCACACCCACACCCACACCCACACCCACACCCACACCCACACCCACACCCACACCCACACCCACACCCACACCCACACCCACACCCGTCTCCTGTTTTGGGAGATCGGGGGATCCGAACCCATGAGTTTGTGGGTTCGAACCCTGGACGAGTCAAACCAATGAGTTAAAAATTGATACTTGTCGCTTCCTAGCCAGGCACTCAGCATTATTAGGATAGGGCAAGGACTGGTTTTCTCAGTGTCAGAATAATGTGACTGAGTTCCCAGTGGGGCATCACTATAAAGTTGCCATGAGTGTGCACTGTCACAAGTCGGTACACGTCCTGATATGACTTTAGATGTTGCTAGGACGTAAAACAACAACAAACAAACAAACAGTCCATAAATACCGTGAACTGCCTTGCTCTGTATAATAAAATGCTGACCGAAAGTTAAACAAACAACAAATTAATTTCCCACAACAACAAAAAAAAAGAAGCAGACAAAAATGAAAAAAATGAAATAAAAGAAGAAATCTCCTACATGTCACAGTGATCCGACTGGGCGCAAAACGATTGCGGCGACAACTGCCACATTTGCGCCGAGCAGGCATCACTTTACGATGCTGGTCTTGCATGACTTGGGAGTGCAATAACTCTGGGAGGCAACAGTCGCAATTGCGGTGTTAAAGAGAGTAGTTCACATGTCTGGGCTAGTGCAGGCTAATCAATCACGTGACCACAGCTGGCGCTCCCTTGTGGATGGGGTGGGGTGGGGTGGGGGTGTGGGGGGGGGGTGGGGTGAGGTTGGGGTAAACCGGTCTCAAGTTGAGCATACACTACAGGACCAGTAGCAGGTGAGGTCCCACCTGGATGTCTGAGATTGCGCATGCTGGTGGTGCCTTGTGGGTGGGGTGGGTGGTGGGGGTGGGGGTGGGGTGGGTGGTGGGGATGGGTGCGGGGGTGAGTTGGGGGTGGAGGTGGGGGTAAGGGTGCAGAGTTTGAAGTTGGGCATACACTGCAGGACCAGTGGCAGGTGAGGTCCCAACTGGATGTCTGAGCTTGCGCATGCTGGTGGTGCTTTGTGGGTGGGGTGGGTGGTGAGGGTGGCGGTGGGGGTGGGGGTGAGGTGGGGGTGGAGGTGGGGGCTAAGGCGGCAGAGTTTGAAGTTGGGCATACACTGCAGGACCATTGGTAGATGTGGTTCCAGCCAACTGGTCATAGTGACTGAGACTGGACTGAGATACTGTGAATGGGGTCCTGATGCAACTTCCTGCCTTATGACCTACTTGCAGAATTTGGATGAGCACTTATTCAAAAGAAACAGATGGGATGACCGAATGTGTTGAGCGCATGTTATTCATTTGGCTTTGAACCATGGCCGAGTCAAGCTAATGACGTAAGAATTTATATTCATCGCTACCTAGCCTGGCATTACTAGGAAAGAGCCATGAGCAGTGGAATGATGAAGACCAATTGTGTGTGATTAAGATTTACCCTGATTAATCAACTAATATAGACAAACAAGGAAAATAGGGGGAAAAGGGGGCAGCATCATAACCAACACAACTGTATTTATAATTATGATAATCGATATATGAGACTGTCTCAAAAGATGCTAAGCAATATGGGACAAAACTTTGGCCATAGTAACGATCAACACACTATCTACTTATACATTTGCTCATGATAAACTGATTTGTTTTTTACATGGTGTTTCATAATCCTAATAGAATGCATATTGATTTGAAGCAAATGTCCTTGTATTTTCAGTTTAACCGTTTCTGTGCTGTTTTGTGTCAATCGTTACTATGGACAAAAAAACGAAGAGTTAGCACCTTTTGAGACAGGCTTATATAGTAATTTGTGGTTGGTATATTCTGAAAGGAGTTATTCTCTGTGAGTTAGTTAATGTTCAATCACGGCTGAGGGGCACTATATTAAAACTGGGACTAGTAGTTTTATTCAATACTAATTTTTTTTCTTTTTGTTTGTTTGTTTGTTGTTGTTTTACGTCCTATCAATATCTCTTTATTAATGACCTACCACTAGTATCTGAAAGAGCAACATTTACATTATTTGCTGATGATGCAGCACTCACAGTACACAATAGAGATATTGTGGCAGCTGCAGCCCAGACAGACATGGTGCTAGATAAGGTGAATACATGGTGCCATGAAAATAAACTAACAGTAAATAGTGCCAAGACAGAGTATGTGATCTATGGGGCGAAAATGAGAAAAACGAGAGCCCCTCAAATCCAACTACAAATGGGTGGTACCTTACTTCGTGAAGTGGACTCCTACAAATACCTGGGCACAACTCTAGACTCCACTCTAAATGGGAATCGACAATTGGCAAGACTGAATCAAACACTGGCACTAAAACTGACAACTTTTAGGAAATTAAGGAAATTCATAAGTGAAAACACTGCACTACTCCTGTACAAGACTACACTATTGCCTGTTATAGATTACAATGACATCATATATGAACTCTTAACAAAACAACAAAAGATCAAACTGCAAAGAATTCAGAACCGAGCACTGAGAACAGTTTACCAAGGCAAGATACTCAGTGTGGCTGAACTGCACAAGAAAGCAAAATTGGATACTCTCTCAGAGCGAAGGGACCTACACCTAATGGCACTAATGCACAAACGCGCAAAAGATGAAAAATTCATTGACCGCACAAATAGAATAACAAGAAGAGGAGCCTCCACCCTGCTCAATGTACCACACCCCTCAACAAATAAATATAAGGGAGCACCAATTTACAAAGGTAGTGTCATGTGGAATGACCTCCCTATCAGAGTTAGAGAAACAGAAACAATACTAGCCTTCAAAAATGCATATAAAGCCCACCTGGTTATTCAGGCCCTTGAATGACTACTGTAGTAATTACTAGCAAAGCCCTGAGCTCCTGCCCCCCCGCGTCCTCGCTTGCTCTCCTGTGGGTTTTTCCCCCCTGCCACCCACCCCAATGGGCCCCCCTTCCCTGCCACCACCCTTAACCATCATGAACAAACAAACCAACAACACACCGAACATCCTACACAACTATCAATCTGTTTAAACACATTGAACATTACATAAGACAGACAAAATGCCTTGACAACTATAAACTTAGCTTGTTTTATAAGAGAAAAATGTAACCCACAACGATTGTTTGAGTCGCCCCGAGTATACACCTTCTACTCGGTGCTGCTCCCCATTTTTGTATGAACTGCAGTGACTGGTGCTGTACATTATACAGCAGGAGCCACTCCCTTAATTCTACACGATCGGTGCTGTGACTAATACAGCACTGATCAAACTTAGATCATTTAAAATGTCAATTCCGATAGTAAGATGGCCGGAAGACCAGTGCTCCGGCGCTGACAAATGTCATATTCAGATGAATAAATACTTTACCAAAAAAAAAAAAAAAGGTCATATCAGGACGGGTACTGACTTGTGACAGTGCACACTCATTTTGACTATATAGTGCTGTCCCACTGGAAGACCAGGCCACCAGCACCATCACCTGATATCCCAATCAGTCATATTATCCTGACACTGAGCCAACCAGTCCTTTCCCCATCCTAATAATGCCAAGCGCCAGACTAGGAAGTGACAAGTATCCATTTTAAGTCATTGGTTTGACTCGACCAGGGTTCGAACCCATGATGCCATGATCTACCAACATGGGAGACAGACGCTCTAACTCATTCGGCCATCCCATTGCATTCTTCTTCTGTTTCTTGGTGATTTATCCATAGCTCGGTGATTTTAGTGGAGATGGGGAGATTTAAATATTAGGGCATGTTTTAAATACTGACAGTAATGATAGGGAAAGAGGTCTTTTGATCAGGATTTTGGTGACAACAATTGTTCTGCCTTGCTATCTCTTTAATAGTGTGTGTATGTGGGTATGAAACATATATTTGTATATTAGTGTAGTAGTCTGAACATGAGCTCTACTACCATGCAGTAGCAGCGGAGACTATGCCATGCACCAGCGCAGTACCTCTACACTGCGCCAGGTGGCGGCACGGGTAGCCACCGGTCAGACCCCAACTGGGCTGACCTCTACTGCGTGTGGCTGACCCCCCCCCCCCCCCCCACACACACACCTATAGATCGATGTGGGATCTGGCGAGTCAGGGGGCGGGGCAGACAACTACTGATGCCACGGAGAGGAGATGGTTCAATAAACCAAGTTGAAACCTACTCTGATTGAATCTTGGTGTTCTTCCATGAGTAACTGCGAGAGTGGGAGTCAGAGGGCCATGGGCCATTACATTGGTGCCGTGACCAGGAAATCACGGCACCAAACATTACATTTGTTGATTAAAGTTGCAGTTAGTCCTTGGGAGGTCAGTTCAGACTGCTACATTCCCTTCTACACCTCCACTGCTGCCTCTGACTCCTTCACTGTTTTTTCTTGAAGATTTATACTGCCTATTATGGATAAGCCTGAATAGACTTGTTTTCACCATTAGACAGTCTGTTGATAGAAAGGCTGAGCCTACACGTTTACCGACCCAAGGGATTTTTAACCTCCCACACAGACATGGTATGAGACCAACTGGCCTTTGATGATGCTGTAAGTTATACACAGCGGTGGAAATCCAAATTGGCAGAGGTGGGGGCACGGGGAATCGAACCACCGACCTTCAGATTAGGAGTCTGACCTAGAAAAAAGTCAGACACTCTAACCACTCCACCGCAGTGAACCAGTTTGGTTAGTTATCCAACCCATATTCTTCCACGGGAGCCTACTAATTCACCATCTTCCAATTATAGATGTTTCCATAGCAACGGGCTCCATATCAACAGATACATCGACTACAATGATCCGTTTTTTGTGATCTCGTATGCGGTTGTCATGGGGGTCATGAAAATGGGAAATATTGTGCCTAGAGCCGGACTCGAACCCACATCTCTTTGCATTCCGGGCCAGTGTGCTAACCATTACACCACCTAGGCTCCCTGATATCACCACATTACCCACACCTACCTGTCTATGTTGTTAGTTGCCTGAGAGGTCAGGGCAGACCACTACACTCGTTCCCCTGGAATTGTAAGTCTTATAATGCTTACAATTACATAATATAGGCAATGCACTAAAACATACATACACAACGTAGGTTCAACAACCATACAGCGCATAGGTTGTACAGGATCATGGTCACGGCACCAGTGTTGTGGGGGTGATGAAAATGGGAAATATTTTGCCTAGAGCAGGACTCGAACCCAGATCTCTTTGTATTCCAGGCCAGTGTGCTAACCATTACACCACCTAGGCTCCCTGCAGACCACTACACCGTCATAAATCTCCACATTTTCATTAGTAAATCTCCATGCCATCCCCTCTGCCAATTTGGATGTCCACTGCTGTGTATAACTTACACACCCAGATCACACCAAACTAGTTCTCAAAACGTCTGACCATGTTCTAAAACGGGCTGTGGTCGGGGTAGAATGTGGCTGTGAGAAGATTTTGGGCATGCTCAAGGTTCTGGAGCGCCATTCCATTCTAGCCCATCCATTCAATTCGTAAAAAGACCGTAAAAAGTTGCTACTACATCCATTCCTTTCATACACAGTTTGTGTCCATTCAGCAACATTTTCAAGAATGTACTGAGAACTAGTTTGGTGTGATGGGGGTATCAGAGCGTGATCAAAGGCCAGTTGTCGCATACTATGTCTATGTGGTTTGGGAGGTTAAAAATCCCCTGCGTTGGTAAAAGTGTAGGCTCAGGCTTTCTATCAAATGACCATCTAATGGTGAAAATAAGTCTGTGAAGACTTATCAAAGATAAGCTATATAAATATTCAAGAAGAAGTAATACAAATAAATGGTAAGATTGGCACAATTCCCGCATAAATGCAGGTGGCTTCCTATTGCGCTGATGCATAAATGCAGGCAGTTTCCATAATTGGCGGAAAAACCTCGAGATTCATTCATTAATGGAGAAGGGTGTGCTATAGAAACTGAGAGGATGCTGTCAAGGTGGGGGCTGAGAGAAAGACGGGGGAGCACTCTTAAGGAACAGAATGCTGAGACACCTTTTCCTATGAAACCTTTTTTTAAAATTTGAAAATCGGTTCACTCACATTTTTAATTGCTTTTTAATCGGGTTTTCATTTTCGCTTTGGTCCGTGTCTCCTTCAGGGGCGACGAGGTTTCAGGGGGTGAAGGAGAGGGGATGGGGGGAGAGGAGAGACGGGGAGGAGAGGTGAAAGGGAGGGGTGGAGGGACGGAGAAGGGCAGGAGGAGAGGAGGAGATGGGAAAGGATGGTAGGAGGAGGGATGAGGGATGAGGAGCATAGCGGCGGAGAGGGGAAGGAGTGGCGAGAGGTAGATAGAAAAGAGATAGGGAGGTTGCCAGGAAGGGGCAGGAAGGAGGATTAGGACGGAGGGGGAGAGGGGGAGAGAACGAGTGAAGATGAAAGGAAAGAGAGGAAGGAGGCATGAAGGAGGAGGGAGAATGGGGAAGGAGGAGGAAGGTTGGCAGGGAGGGGAAGGAGGGGGGAATAGAGAGGAGGAGGACATGGGAAGGAGAGAAGGAGAACATATGTAAGGAAAGAGGGGGTGGGGGAGGAGAAGGAGGGGGAGGATGGGGAAGCAGGAGGCGAGGTTGGCAGGAAAGGGAAGGAGGGAGGAATAGAGAGGAGGAGGACATGCGGAGGAGAGAAGGAGAACATATGGAAGGAAAGAGGGGGTGGGGGGAGGCAGGAGGGGGGAGGATGGGGAAGGAGGAGGCGAGGTTGGCAGGAAGGGGAAGGAGGGAGGAATAGAGAGGAGGAGGACATGGGGAGGAGAGAAGGGGAACATATGGAAGGAAAGAGGGGGTGGGGGGAGGAAGGAGGGGGAGGATGGGGAAGGAGGAGGCGAGGTTGGCAGGAAGATAGTGGGATGTGAATAGGGAAGGGAGGAGGAGAGCAGAAGGGGATGAATGGGGGAAGGATGGAAGGAAGGAGGAGAGCGGAGAGGAGGGGAGGAAGAGAGAAGAGGAGGAGAGGAGGAGAGGAGGAGAGGAGGAGAGGGGAGAGGAGGAGAGGAGGAGAGGAGGAGACGACATGGACCTGATGAAAATAGTAATGAGAGGACGGCAGGATTAGAAGGAGAATTGGATAGAAAGAGGAGAGAAAGAGGAGAGAAAGAGGAGAGAAAGAGAATAGGGAAAGGAGAGTAGGAGAGAGGAGGGGGAGAGGAGGACCAGAGAAAGGGGAGAGGAGGATGACAGGGGAGGAAGAGAGGAGGAGGAAGAGGGGGGGGGCGAGACGATGAGGAGAGGATACGGAAGGAGGTAGAAGAGGAGAGAGGAGAAGGAGAGAGATGAGGAGAGGAGAATGATGAAGCGGAGGAAGATAGGAAGAGGAGGACGCGGAGGAGGAGGACACAGAAGGAGGAGAGAGGGGAGGACAGAGGGGAGGGAGAGGAGGAACAGCGGGAGGAGGAGGGGAGAGTGTTGTTAGGAAGGCAACAGTGGTTTCATCCGGGGGCCCCTTTTCTCTGAAAAACAAGAACATGGAGATCCATCACCCGGCGTCTTGCGCGTTATTTGTCACAATTTCTCCCGTTTGATTTGTAATCTCTGATAAAACTAGTCATACCGAAAAGCCATGCTCCCCCCCCCCCCCTCCCATTAAAAAAAAAGCTTATTTTTTAAAAATCCTGACATGTTCATCCTCGTTCACCTCGGCTGAGGATTCTGCTGGATATTCAAACCAAAACAGGATCTCCGTTGTTCTGATCCAGATGTGTGGATTATTTGAGCGGAATCATGGTGATTGTTTTTATTTGTTCTCTGGTGGTTGGATTTGTGTCCAAACATGTTCTTTTATTTGTCTGTAAAAAGAAATGTGTTGGACTTTTTTCTGTTTTCTTATTTTTTTAATGAAATTGTAATTGTAGCGGAACTCCTTCCTTTGCTTCTTCTGTGTGGGCTAGTCTCACGGGTTTTATGTGGTTCAGCATATTGTATTGAAATAAGCCAGGTTTTCTGGAATTAATTCAGTCATTCCTTCATTACTCATAGCCTCATAAATAATAACCCTGAATACAATAGCTGTGGTTTGCGACTATCGGTGGTTTAGTCTTCCCTGTCAGTGGACCAGACTGGATGGCCGAATGAGTTGAGCGTCCGTCTCCCGATTTGGTATTCAACCGCACAGGTTCGAACCCTACTCGAGTCAAACCAATGACATACAAATTGTATACTTGTCGTGTCATACTCAGGTGCTCAGCATTATTAGGATGGGGCAAGGACTGGTTAGCTCAGTGTCAGGATAATGCGACTGAGTGGGATATAAGCTCATGGTGCTGTCGGCCTGGTCTCCCAGTAGGGCAGTAGTATAATGTCACCATTTGTATGCACTGTCACGAGTTGGTGCCCGTCCTGATATGACCTTAGTCGTAACGCTCCAGCAACCAACAATCCCTCTCAGTCACATATTACCGATATCGACTAGGCTTTACAGCATCGATCCATAATTGTCAATTATCGCTCATCAGGGGAAGGAGGATGGAAAATCCACAAACACACTCCGCTCGCCACCTAGTGTCTGTGCCCTGTACTATTTGCTAATTACCCCAGTTATTATCTATAGCTGTAGGACAGGTAAACAAAGCATCTTGACCGCCCCTCTTTCTTCTCCACCAACCGTCTCTCTCACTCCCGATGGCGGGCAGGATGAGGACATGTGTTTCCTTTTTTTAATTTTTTAAAATATTTTTTTTTATTGAGGCTGTATTTATACTGTCCATAGCATATAAGCCTGGGTATTCAGGCTTGTTTTCAATGCTGGCCAGCTGTAGTGTCGGTGTTATCTTATCATACAGTAGCTGCTGATAAGGTATTTGATTGCCTGCATTTCAACAGCAGATAGATAGGTGGTTGGTCTGGTTAGTAATCTATGTTAATTTTGTTGGATTTTCTTGGCATATATGTGTTTTATTTTGTCTACTCTTACTACTAGACTAGCCTAATCCTATTTACATATCATAGGCTTGTAGGTAGTTGTGTGATGTGCTATCTGGCTACTTTTGGTATGGTTACCTTCCAGTGGTCACACTGCACTTCCGGTTTACGTGGCAGAATCAACTTCCGGTTCACGCAATGACTTCAGATACATGGATACTTGTCGTTACCTAGCCTGGGGCTTGGCATTAATAGGATAACCACAAGGACTGGTTAGCTCAGTATTTATAATGTGACTGAGTCGGATATTGGGTGATGGTGTCAGTGGTCTGGTCTTCCAGTGGACAAGTACTAATAGGTTGTCATGAGTGCACACTGTCACAAGTCGGTACCCATCTTGCTATGACCTTTGGTGTTGCTAGGAAATAAAACTCCCAACACACAGAAGAAAACTAAGTGTCTATGCATTTCGGAGTGGTTCCTGATCGTGTTTTACCTTACATCGCATCGGACTTTTATTTTCTTATCATTACAAAAGGTCGTCCTGATATGACCGTAGATGTTGCTAGGACGTAAACCCCAACAAACGAACTAACTATTACAGAAGGTTTTTTTGTCCCCACCTCCTTCCTTGTTCATGTCTCTGTGAATATGACATACTGGCTAATATTATTCTACATAATCCAGTATCACAATACCAGTTAATTTAATTATTATAGGGAACGGGACGTAGCTCAGGCGGTAGAGTGTCAACATATGAAGGTGTCAGTCATTCTATCAATCCTGAACAGTGGACCCATTTGCAGTTTGGGCTATTTTCCGTTCCAACCAGTGGTCCATAACTGGTTCATCAAAGGCTGTGGTATGAGCTGTCCTGTCTGTAGGAAAGTGCATATAAAAGACCCCTTGCTGCTTATCGGAAAGAGTAGCCTATGTGGCTGCAGCAAATTTCCTCCAAAGAATAACGATATCTTTGGACGTCCAATAGCCCATGATAAAAATCAATGTGCTCTAGAGGCGTCATTAAATAAAATAAGCTTTACCATTTTTATTACTATGACTCTAATAGTATTGTCAGTGATTAATCTTCTCTAAAGTCCAATTCCATCCTCATTTTACCTTCCTAGGATCGACTCCTAAATTGGCTGGAAATTAGAAATTGGTTCCTAGTCCGTGTCTGGACAAGGCTCCACAATTCACAGAGTTGTTAATGCTATCAGACACTTCGTGTCAATGTGTCTACATACATATATACAATCCTTTGATTCCTGCAACCTGAATTCTTCTTGCAGCTTCCAAGTACCTTTATTAATGTCCTAACATGCAGGGGACAAATAGTTTTGCGCCTGTCTTGACATGTTCTTGCTGGTGTGAAACCTCTATTTGCTCCCCGAGAGAGTGCCGATGGTAACTTGCAAAAGCCAGCAGCACTTCAACACTTTTGCAGGCAGCTTTCATGAAATGCATCAAGAGAAACCTGAAGCTGAGAGACATTAAGACCGACTCATGGACGCAACTCTCACAGTAGAGAGCTAAATGGAGAGCCGCAGTCAAGTAATGAAAGCAGTCTTTGTCGCATCGCGACTGACAGCATGACGATGATGATGATGAACATAATGTTGCAATGTTTTCTGCGATAATAATGTATTTTTCTCTCTCTTCCTTAGGTAAGTCTCGGAAACAAAGAACATGGCCTGTAAATATGCGTGAGTAATTGATTATTTTATTCATGGGATAAATTGACAAGTTTGGGAAAATATCCACAGTGTGGATACTTGCAGAACGCGTGAATAAAAGAGTCAGGAGTGAAAGGAAAACCTTTGATAATAAATGTTCCTATTTTTTAGTTTCCTTAGATGCTATAATTTCCAATTACATTTTGACCAGATGGCTGAATTAGTTAATCGTACGTCTCCCGTTTTGATAGATCGTGGAATTCGAACCCTGGTCGAGCCAAACCAATGACTTAAAAATTGATATTTGCCGAGAGCTTCCTAGCCAGGCGCTCAGCATTATTAGGATCGGGCAAGAAGGACTGGTTGGATCAGTGTCAGGATAATGTGACTGAGTGGGATATCAGGTCATAGTGCTGGTGGTCTGCTCTCCCAATAGGGCAGCACTATAAAGTTGCCATGAGTGTGCACTGTCACAAGTCGGTACCCATCCTGATATGACCTTAGATGTTGCCAGGAAGTAATACATCAACAACCAGCCAACCTCCAAATACATTTTTGAACTGGTGAAAGAAATGATCCTGTAAGAGTGAAGAGAAATATTTACTGTCTGTATGATATTTATGTGCTTGACCCACTATAGTGTGTGTATGGGTGGGAGGGTGGGAGGAGGGTGAGGGGAGGGTGGGGGAGGGTGGAGGGTGGAGGGAGCTCATTTCCGCTCTGACTGCTCCATCGTCATATTCCACAAATTGTATGCCTCAGGGTTCATGGAGATATGCCCCCTGGTGCACTACTAAGTGTTGGGCCCCGTGGAAGGGAATTCCCGATACTCGATACGCAGTATCCGACTGGCATGAAATGGGAGCAGTTAGTTATCAAGAGGGAATTTATTGAAAATTCCATATTTTCAAGGACATCAGATGACCCAATGACATTATGTATGAGAGGACCACGACATGTCCCATATAGATAACATGTCATACATACATTACATGTCCAAAAGGCAGTGCATGTCCCAAATATATAGTAAATGTCCCATATACACTACATGTCCCATATACATTACATGTTCAACATATATACTACATGTTCCAAACACATTAATGTCGCAACCATAGTACATGTCTCATATATACTACCTGTCACAAGGCACTACATTCCCCATATAGACTACATGTCACGAAGGCATTTTCAAATACACCACATGTCTCGAAGGTATGACATGTCTTGAATACACTACATGCATGTTCCAAAGACACTACGTGCTGTAACTACACTACATGTTCCAAAGATACTACATGTTCTAACAACATGTTCCAAAAACACTACATGCTATAACTACACTACATGTTCGAAAGACACTACTTTCTCTAACTACATGTTCCAAAGACACTACTTGCTCTAACTAGATGTTCCAAAGACACTACTTGCTCTAACTACACTACATGTTCCAAAGATACTACATGTTCTAACTACATGTTCCAAAACACTACATGCTATAACTAAACTACATGTTCCAAAGACTCTACTTGCTCTAACTAGATGTTCCAAAGACACTACATGCTCTAACTACATGCTCTAAAGACACTACTTGCTCTAACTACACTACATGTTCCAAAGACACTACTTGCTCTAACTACACTGCATGTTCCAAATGCACTACTTGCTCTAACTACACTACTTGTTCCAAATACACTACTTGCTCTAACTACACTACATGTTCCAAAGACACTACTTGCTCTACCTACTTGTTCCAAAGACACTACGTGCTCTAACTACACTGCTTGTTCCAAATACACTACTTGCTCTAACTACACTACATGTTCCAAAGACACTACTTGCTCTAACCACACTACTTGTTCAAAAGACACTACTTGCTCTAACCACATGTTCCAAAGATACTACTTGCTCTAACTACGTGTTCCAAAGATACAACATGCTCTAAATACACTAGATGTTCCAAAGACACTACTTTCTCTAACTACATGCTCCAAAGACACAACATTCTCTAATTAAACGACATGTATCCAAATGCACCATACGTATTAAGATCCATTTGTGTGCCAAATCACACATTCCAATACATGTCCCAGGACAATTGGATGTCTCGTCAACGATACATGTCCTACCTACTAAGCATGTCCCAAATATTTACACCAAGGGATCACATGTGAGAATTGGTTTGATTCCTTGGGATTTGGCATATTTTGTAAGCCATTGCTTTGACTCGGCCGGGAATTGATCACTCAACTTCTCAGCAGAGGAAGCGGGTGCCCTAACCAGTCGGCCATTACTTCCGTTTATCAGGCGTGACAATGACCTTCACATGAACCGTAGACAAGCTTTGGAATATTGGCAGTATGTGTTTGAATGTTATGCTTCTTAGGGACACTGGTCAATGGCATGTGTGTGTGATTGTGTGTCTGTGGGTGTGTGGGTGTGGGTGGGTTTGTGTGTGGGGGGTGTGGGCGTGGGGTTGTGGATGTCGAGGTGTGCGTGGGTTCGTGTGTACGATTGTTGTGGGTATGTGTGTGACGTGTGTTGATGTGTGGGTGTGAGTATGTGTTTGAGTGTGCGTGTGTGAGTATGTGTGAGTCTGGGTGTGTGGGTGAGTGTGTGGGCGTGTGGGGGTTAGTGTATGGGTGGGCGTGTAGATGCTTGGGTGTGTAGGGATGAATGTGTGTCGGTGGGTGTGGGTGAGTGTACGGATGGGTGGGTGGATGTTTGGGTGTGTGGGCTGAGTGTGTGTGTTGGGGCTGTTGGGGTGTGTGCTGTAGGTGAGTGTGTGTGTGGGTGTGGAGATGGTTGGGTGGGGGTGGGTGGGTGTGTCTGAGTGTATGTGTACGCATGATTGGGTGAGGGTGAGGGGGTGTGCGGGGGGGTGAGTGGGTGAGGTGAGTGTGTGGGTGGGTGTGGATGCGTGAGTGAGTGTGGGTGTGGGTGTGGGAGTGTATGAGTGGGTTTCCGTTGGCTGCTGAAATAGGGCAATTCACCACTTCTCCAATTCGTAGACGCCGATTACCTCGGCGACCAAGTGTAAAGACCAATCGATTAAGTCAAGCGGCGGGAACTTACCACCTGCTGTCCCGCTCCACTCATTACTCCACGACTGGTGACTCCTCCAGATGGCAACCCACCAGGCCCTCCCCTCCGAGCTAGGCCCGCGACCCACTCCCCCTCCCAAACAGGCCCCCGTCCCCATCCCAACCAGGCCCGCCACCCACTCCTCCCTCCCAACCAGGCCTGCCACCCACTCCTCCCTCCCAACCAGGCCCGCCACCCACCCCCCTCCCACTCCCCATCCCAAACAGGCCTGCCACCCACTCCATGTCCCAACCAGACCCGCCACCCACTCCCCGTCCCAACCAGGCCCGCCACCCACTCCCCGTCCCAATAATGCCCGCCACCCACTCCCCCTCCCAACCAGGCCCGCCACCCACTCCCCATCCCAACCAGGCCCGCCACCCACTCCCCATCCCAACCAGGCCCACCACCAGTCCCCGTCCCATCGGCCCGTCACCCACTCCCCCCTCCCACTACCCATCCCAAACAGGCCTGCCACCCACTCCATGTCCCAACCAGACCCGCCACCCACTCCCCGTCCCAACCAGGCATGCCACCCACTCCCCCCTCCCAACCAGGCCTGCCACCCACTCCCCGTCCCAACCAGCCGCTGCCCCCTCCCAACCAGGCCCGCCACCCACCTCCTCCCCCCCCAACCAGGCCCGCCACCCCACTCCTCCTCCCAACCCAGCCCGCCACCCACCCCCTCCCAACAAGGCCCACCACCTACTACCCATCCCAACCAAGTCCGCCACCCACTCCCCGTCCCAACCAGGCCCGCCACCCACTCCCCTCCCAAACAGGCCCGCCACCCATTCCATGTCCCAACCAGACCCGCCACCCACTCCCCATCCCAACCAGGCCCGCCACCCACTCCCCGTCCCAACCCGGTCCCTCACCCCACTCCCCCACCCCACTCCCCCCCCTCACCCACTCCCCCCTCCCACCCGGCCCACCACCCACTCCCCGTCCCAATCAGGCCCGCCACCCACTCCCCCCTCCCAACCAGGCCCGCCACCCACTCCCTGTCCCAACCAGGCCCGCCAGCCACTGCCCCCTCCCAACCAGGCCCGCCACCCACTCCTCCCCCCCAACCAGGCCCGCCACCCACTCCTCCCTCCCAACCCGGCCCGGCACCCACCCCCCTCCCAACAAGGCCCGCCACCTACTACCCATCCCAACCAAGTCTGCCACCCACTCCCCATCCCAACCAGGCCCGCCACCCACTCCCCTCCCAAACAGGCCCGCCACCCACTCCATGTCCCAGACCAGGCCTGCCACCCACTCCCAGTCCCAACCCGGCCCCTCACCCACTCCCCCCTCCCAACCCGGCCCACCACCCACTCCCCGTCCCAATCAGGCCCGCCACCCACTCCCCCCTCCCAACCAGGCCCGCCACCCACTCCCCGTCCCAACCAGGCCCGTCACCCACTCCCCTTCCCAACCAGCGGAGCGGAGTAGGCGAGGAGGGCAGGAAAGAGACACCGGACGCCCATCTTCTTTACGGCTGATTCGCTCTCTACGAGTGCGCCAATCAGATCTCGTTGCATCTCGTTTCGCTGCCGGCGGGAAGCGCCGTGAAATATTCAGGCGCCACCTAGTGGTGGGCAAATGAAGCCACTGAGCAGACGACACGTGTTCCACACTGCGCCGCGGGTCGACCCTCCTCCCTCCATCACCGCTCTCACACCGCCCCGCCCTACCGCCTCGCCGACATGCTTTATCTGCATCGCAACGCATGCGCAACTCTGCCCTCGATTGCCACACTTCCGGCTCGACATAAGTGCCTTTCTTTCTTTTTTTTCAGCGGGCTATTGTTGTGACATTTTTAGCATTGTCCGTTTTTCTTGGTTTTTCTTTAGCTATTTTATTCTTGCGAATTTGTGTGTTTTTTTTTGTTTCTGTTTCAGTGTTGTACTGGTCTACTGGCTATTTATCAATAAAGTCGGTTTTTATACACAATATTTAAAATTATCTTTCATAGACATATTTTGCATACAATACATACATCCATGAAAGGAAAGAGAAGGAAATAAGAAGAAAGAGGAGGAAAGAGAAGGAATGTGAAGGAAAAAGAAAGAAAGAAGGAAAGAGATGGAAAGAGGAGGACAAAGAAGGACAGAGAAGGAAAGGGGAGGAAAGGGAAGGAAAGGGAAGGGAAGAGAAGGAAAGAGAAGGAAAGAGGAGCAAAGAGAAGGAAAGAGATGGAAAGAGAAGGACAGAGAAGGAAACACAAGGAAAGAGGAGAACAGAGAATGACAGGGATGGAAAGAGAAGGAAAGAGGAGGAAAGAGGAGGAAAGAGGATGAAAGAGAAGGAAACAGAAGGAAGGAGGAGGAAAGAGAAGGGCAGAGAAGAAAAGGGAAGGACATGGAAGGAAAGAGAAGGAAAGAGAAGGAAAGAGAAGGAAAGAGAAGGAAAGAGAAGGAGAGAGAAGGAAAGAGAAGGAGAGAGAAGGAAAGAGAAGGAAAGAGAAGGAAAGAGAAGGAAAGAGCAGGGAAGAGAAGGAAAGAGAAGGAAAGAGAAGGAAAGAGAAGGAGAGAGAAGGAAAGAGAAGGAAAGAGAAGGACAGAGAAGGAAAGAGAAGGAGAGAGAAGGAAAGAGAAGGAGAGAGAAGGAAAGAGAAGGAAAGAGAAGGAAAGAGAAGGGAAGAGAAGGAAAGAGCAGGAAAGAGAAGGAAAGAGAAGGAAAGAGCAGGAAAGAGAAGGAAAGAGAAGGACAGAGAAGGGAAGAGAAGGAAATAGCAAGAAAGAGCAGGAAAGAGAAGGAAAGAGAAGGAAAGAGAAGGAAATAGAAGGAAAGAGAAGGAAAGAGAAGGAAAGAGAAGGCAATATAAGGAAAGAGAAGGAAGAGAAAGATAGAGGAACAAAAGACAGAAAGACAGAAAGAGACAGTCGTCATGTTTTGACAAGCTGTTGTTTGTGGCTCATTATCCGACCTCGGCCAGTGTCGTCTGCTCACGGTGCGCAGACGACAAATTGTTTCCCGCGCGCCCTCTCGCTGCTCGATATTGTTTAGATCCCAATAACACTTCCGGCGACTGCGCGCGAGATGGCGCTGCCCTCCTAGCAACAAAAACGCTAATACATGGGATGCCGCCGCCAATGATGCTGCTGCCACTGTTGCTGCTGCCGCTGTTACTTCTGCTGCTGGGGCTGCTGCTAGCGCCGCTGGTTCCCGAGGAGTGACTTCCCTGGAAGTGACAGAATCTAAAGCAGCCGTCTGACGTAATTGCCTATTGCCTCCCCTGTCGTCCCGTAGGTTTTCCAGAATTGTCTCCTCTCCCCGACCTCACCCTCAACCTCACCGTCAGCCTCAACCTCAACCCGTCCACTGCT
Organism: Branchipolynoe longqiensis; assembly: GCA_030323885.1. Taxonomy (NCBI): domain Eukaryota; kingdom Metazoa; phylum Annelida; class Polychaeta; order Phyllodocida; family Polynoidae; genus Branchipolynoe; species Branchipolynoe longqiensis. The sequence goes on from CM059192.1 coordinate 57,704,230, forward strand.
CCCTCCTCTCTCTCTCTCTCTCTCTCTCTCTCTTCCTCGTCCTCGTCACCCTTCCGCTCCCTCTTCCCTCCTCCCTCCTCCCTCCCCCCTCCTCACTCCTCTCTCCGCCCTCCTTCCTCCTCCCTCCGCCCTCTTCCCTTTCCCATCCTCCTCCCTTTTCATCCCCTTTCCCCCTGACCCTCTTCTTTCTATCCTCCATTCTCCCTACACTCCTCCATCCTTAATCTTCCTCGTCCTCATCCCTTTCAACCCCCCTCCCTCCTCACTCCTCCTCCCTCCTCCTCACTCCTCACTCCTCACTCCTCACTCTTCCCTCTTCCCTCCTCCCTCCTCCCCTCCTCCCTCCTCCCTCCTCCCTCCTCCCTCCTCCTTCCTCCCGCATCCCTCTTTCATTGTCCCTCGTCCCTCCTCCCTCCTCCCTCCTCCCTCCTCCCTCCTCCCTCCTCAATTCTCCCTCTTCCCTCCTCCCCTCCTCTCTCATCCCTCCTCACTCCTCCCTCCTCACTCCTCCCTGCTCCGTCCTCCCTCCTCCTTCCTCCCTCCTCCCTCCTCCCTCCTCCCTCCTCCCTCTTCCCTCCTACGTCTTCCCTCCTCCCTGTTCCCTCCTCTCCTCCCTACTCCCTCCTCCCTCCTCCCTCTCTTCCACCTCCCCTCCTCCCTCCTCCCTCCTCCCTCCTCCCTCCTCCCTCCTCCCTCTCCCCTCCTCCCTCCTCTCTCCGCCCTCCTCCCTTTCCCTTCCTCCTTCCTCTCATCCCCTTTCCCCCTCACCCCTTCTTTCTATCCTCCATTCTCCCTCCACTCCTCCATCCTCAATCTTCCTCGTCCTCATCCCTCTCAACCCCCCCCCCCCACCTCCCACGCCCCATCCTCTCTATTCTATCCTACCTCCTCGCTTCCCCCTTCTCCAGCGCCCCACCACCACCTCAACATACACCACCCTCAACATCGCCCACACAATCCCCCGCACCCCACTCCCTGCCAATATAGGCGGGTTAAATGGCTAGAATTGAGGGGATATTACAGATACTACCGTTCAATTAGATCAGCCGGTGCCGGCGCGCCCTTACTGGGGAACTACTCACAGCCAGGCCGGCGCTACGATATCATTTATTGAAATGTCAATTTATTCAGTTTATTGAGTTTGCTTGTATAATGTGCGCAGGGTTCGTAGCTAGCAGCATTCTAGCAATGCTTGGTTGCGACAGAGGCCAACAATAACTTCCCTAATCACAATCTCCCCCAGCGCCACCCCCCATCCCCCTCCCAGCCCCTCCCCCACCCTTCCACGCCACCCATAGGGTTTTCTGAGTCGAGGAGGTGCTCTGCTGGAGTGAGTGTGTATGTAGCGCACGGGAGGAGTGCTGGGGGTGGGGGGGTGGGAGAGGCTTTGTTGTTGGCTCAGGCGTGACTATTGGCTGTAGTACACTAGACGACAATTTGCCTTGAAAGCCTCAGGCATAGAGATTAGCAGTCATGCGCACTCCAAGCTGTCTGCGTTTTTAACCAATAGAGCCAGGATTCTCTCTACATCTGAGGTGACACCTCTGTGTTATTATTATTAATTGTACTGACTCTGTTCTGTTCTGTTAGAAGCTGAAGGCCACATATATGTATATGGGTTATTCTCTAAAACTGGGCAAAACATATATTTGGTTTCCATGTTACGATGCTAATAATTAATTCTTTCTTTTATTAATAGCAAGTCAAATAATTATTGTAGCATGTGTGTATCAGATATGATATATATATATGTAATATATTCCACAACAGATCTCAAAAGTATACGTCTATGATTTTGTGCTAAAGTGAAAATGTGAAGGTTTAGACATTGACATTGTGCACTTACCCGATATCTGTTTCAACTTTTTTGTAACCTTTCTTTCTTGCAAGGCATAATCTTGTATACTTAACTGTGATCAATCAACTATTGTTTGACGTTGTTCTGGCTGTTAAGATGATGTCCTGGACGTCTCTTTGATTTCCATGTTACACAAGTGCAAGTAACAAACTGCTTAATTTGTATAAGATCTAAATCAAAACGTGAAATAGTTTTTTTGTTCAACTCTGACAAATGCACAACATGCAAACCTTCATAGGAACATGGATTCTGCTATTATTTGGAATGTTTTCTGCTATTATTTGGAAGGTTTTCACTTTTGGTTTCCATGGCACACTTTAGTGCCCAACTTCAGAGAATGACCCACATTCCTGATTAACCCTCATGAATCGGAGGTTAAAAATGGATTGTATTGTGTAGTGTACGGCTGGCCACAAATGGTTTGTAAGCATGCATTAACAATTGGTGCTGATAAATGCTGCCTGTGTGAACAGGCCAGGAACCTAGTGGTAATTTAACCCATGTCAACCTGCATCAACCTGTGTCACTAATAATGAATACATTGTAAGTTATTAGCACCCAGTGCTAATGGAGTCAGTGCCAGTCATTATCAGGCAATGCTACGAGGGTCATTGTCCACCATTTAGTTGCAACCAGTTCTAATGCACCACATGCCAACATTCCAGAACTAGTGCTAATTGATTGATTGGTGGTTGCTTTACTAGTGCTAATGGCGTTAGTGTCAATCAAAATCTATGCAGTCTCAAGTGTTGTTAATGAGGAGTCAGTGTCAACCGTTATTAATCAGTGGTAATGGAGTCAGTGTCAACCTTATTAATCAGTGGTAATGGAGTCAGTATCAACCATTATCTATCAGGGCTAATGGTGTCGGTGTCAACCATTATTAATCAGTGCTAATGGAGTCAGTGTCAACCGTTATTAATCAGTGGTAATGGAGTCAGTGTTAACCATTATTCATCAGGGCTAATGGTGTCGGTGTCAACCATTATTAATCAGTGCTAATGGAGTCAGTGTCAATCAATATTAATCAGTGGTAATGGAATCAGTGTCACCCTTTATTAATCAGTGGTAATGGAGTCAGTCTCAACCATTATTAATCAGTGGTGATGGAGTCAGTGTCAACCGTTATTAATCAGTGCCAATGGAATCAGCGTCAACCAGGAGGAATCATTGCTAATGGTCTCAGTGTCAACCGTTATTTATCAGGGTTAAATGAGTCAGTGTCAACCATTATTAATCAGTGCAAATGGAGTCAGTGTCAACCAGTATAATCAGTGGTAATGGAGTCAGTATCAACCATTAGTATTCAATGCTAATGGTGTCAGTGTCAACCATTATTTATCAGGGCTAATGGAGTCAGTGTCAACCATTATTTATCAGGGATAATGGTGTCGGTGTCAACCATTATTAATCAGTGCTAATGGAGTAAGTGCCAATCAATATTAATCAGTGGTAATGGAATCAGTGTCAACCTTTATTAATCAGTGGTAATGGAGTCAGTCTCAACCGTTATTAATCAGTGGTAATGGAGTCAGTGTCAACCGATATTAATCAGTGGTAATGGAGTCAGTGTCAACCATTATTCATCAGTGGTAATGGAGTCAGTGTCAACTGTTATTAATCAGTGGTAATGGAGTCAGTATCAACCATTATTAATCAATGATAATGGTGTCAGTGTCAACCATTATTAATCAATGTTAATGCAGTTAGTGTCAATCATCATTAATCGGTGCTAATACAGTCAGTGTCAACCATTATTCATAAGTACCATTGTTAATCAATGCTAACACAGCCAATGTCAATCATCATTAATCATTGTTAATACTGTCAGTGTCAAACATCATTAATCAGTGCTAATCCAGTCAGTGTCAACCTTTTTTAATCAGTGATATTACAGTTAGTGTCAACGATTATTAATCAGTTCTAACACAGCTAGTGTCATCCATCATTAATCTTTGCTAATACAGTCAGTGTCAAACATCATTAATCAGTGCTAATGGAGTCAATGTCAACTATTATTAATCAGTGCTACTACAGCCAGTGTCAACGATCATTAATCAGTGATATTACAGCCAGTGTCAACCATTATTAATCAGTGCTAACGCAGCCAGTGTCAACCTTCATTAATCAGTGCTAACACAGCCAGTGTCAACCTTCATTAATCAGTGCTACTACAGCCAGTGTCAACCATTATTAATCAGTGATATTATAGCCACTGTCAACCATTATTAATCAGTGCTAACAAAGTCAGTGTCAACCATCATTAATCAGTGCTAACACAGCCAGTGTCAACCATCATTAATCTGTGCTATTAGAATCAGTGTCAACCATTATTAATCAGTGCTAACACAGCCTTTGTCAACCATCATTAATCAGTGCTAATCCAGTCAGTGTCAACCATTATTAATCAGTGGTAATACAGTAGATGTTAATGATTATTAATTGCGGCTAGTGCCTCTCTCCCCATTCCACGTCAATCCATCATACAGACCTGATGCTCTTCACTATGTACCTACAGTCACATGCCTAATGATAACACACCTTGGTAGCATTATTTCTGTATATTTGATTGATTGATGATTGATTGGCGGCAGCATATTCACAACGAGAAATGTTTGTTTTTTGTTCAAATCATCGCTTTTACATGCAAAAGCAGAAAATCAATTATGTGCCAATAGACACTCATTAAATTAGAAAGCTCACAATCATATATTTGTGGTCAAGGGAAACAAATTCCCATAGAAAAAGAAAGGTTTTATTAATAATTGATAGAATTTATTTAGTAAACTATATGAGGTGGTACAGTCCAGCTGCCCTCAAAAAGGCTAAAATGTTTTCTTGTTTGACTTTAGTAAAAAGGTCATGCATACTGTCTGCAGTGTAGAATTGTTGGCGCAGGGCCAACAAATCAACACAACTTAGTAAAATGTGTTTGAGTGTCAGCGGGGACTGACACCCAATACATTCAAGGGGAGGTTACTCCTTGAGCAGAAAAGCATGTGTAAGCCACAAGTGCCCAATACGGCAGCAGCTAAGGACCACTTGCTCCCGCCGAGCTCCCGCATGAGTCTGTGGTGGTTTTCCCACAGATGGTTCAATTTCTTTAAGTTGATTAATGTTTTCATCCCACTCATGTTGCCATTTGGATTGTATGTGGGTGGCTATTAGTGGTTTCAGATCAGAGTGAGGGATCAGACACGGTTCAAGATCATAGTTTAGGGCCTTCTTTGCAGCCCGATCAGCTCGTTCGTTTCCTTGTATGGTGGCATGGCCAGGCACCCATCACAGGTGGATGTCATACCCATCCGTGCCAGTTGGTTCATTTTATAAATGACCGTTGCTATAATAGGGTGATTCATTTTCAGTCCAGGAACAGCCAGGAGGCAAGAGAACGGATCACTGTATATAACATAGTTAGTGTGGTTGGATACCTTGATACACTCCAATGCGAGAAGGAGTGCTATGGCTTCCACACTGAAAATCGAGCTCTGATCAGGCAAACGTACGCCAAATTTTTCCCGTCAGCAGACTGCCGCAGCAGCTACCCGGCTTTGGTCTTCCGAACTATCAGTGTATATGGAGAGGTGGTCTGCAAACTGGCCTTGAATCTCTGCATGCAGTCCTTGGTAATCGAGTGGATGTGTCCCAGACTTCCTCAGTTCCGTGAGTCGGAGGATAACCGATGGCTTTCTCAACGACCACGGGGGATGTTCTGGGACTTTGGCATCCTGTATATTTGAGGTTTGCGGTGAAATACCTATGACAAATATTTTAGATTAGATAAGATACCACGTTCTGTATATAAATTTAGCACCTCCACGCCATGTTATGCCGTGTATTTGAACAAGATTATATATATGTTTTTTTTTTTTAGAAAAAAGGGAAGACAAAAAATGTTTAAAGAAAATTCTGGAACCATGCAATATCATATAATGCATATTCACTGAATGCATGATTTTTTTTCGAACTGGAAATATATACAGTTACTACTACAGCTGATATTTCATTCATAATATTACGATACTTGTCTTATCGAACAGGATTTGCATGCAGTTACTATTACAACTTATTGTTTCATTTATGTATCAAGGAATTGTACTGTATGGCCAGAAGACCAGTACTCTGGCGCTGACAATAGATATTATTCAATGAATAAAATACATTTAGTAAAATGGAAGTACTTACTCTTTCACCTAGTATGTTGTGTCACAGATACAGTCCTCCCTGAGGGACCAGCGGAACTGAGAATGTCAGCATTGAAAGTTGTTTACAACTAGCTACAACACCAGGAGCCTTCGTACAGAGTGTTGCTGCAACAACAATGACAGTCAATCAATAGTCCTAACCACTGGCCAGACGGGATGGCCGAATGAGTTAGAGCGTCCGTGTCCCGTGTTGGTAGACCATGGGATCGTGGGTTCGAACCCTGGTCGAGTCAAACCGATGACTTTAAAATTGATACTTGTCGCTTCCTAGCCAGGCACTCAGCATTATTAGGATAGGGCAAGGACTGGTTGGCTCAGTGTCAGGATAATGTGACTGAGTGGGATATCAGGTCATGACACTGGCAGCCTGGTATCCCAGTGAGGCAGCACTATAAAGTTGCCATGTTTGCGCACTGTCACAAGTCGGTACCCATCCTGATATGAACTTAGATGTTGCTAGGACGTAAAACAACAACAAACAAACAAAACAAACCTCACCACTGCTCACATAGTCAATTACAATGCTTCTAGTCACCTTAAGACAGTCAATGATATCGAATGCCAACACATCCAGTGACAGTGGAAATCCAAATTTGCAGAGGTGATGGCATGGGAATCGAACCACCGACCTTCAGATTAGGGGTCCGACCTAGAAAAAGGGTCAGCCACTCTAATAACTCTGTCAAAGAGGGCACCACATATTTATAACTATTGACCACCAAACTTATCAGAGCATACTAACTGATTGTACTGACAACCCTACTAGCCGGGGCTAACATATCCACTGACTGCCCAGGTAACCAGTGGTCCTCCCGGTACTGACAATCCTCATAGTCACTGCTAGCGTAGCTACTGTTAATGACTGTTAATATAACTACTGATGACTGTGCTAATGACTAACATAAGAACTAACAATCCTGCTAATCGGTGCTAGCATAGCTATTGACAACCATGCCACCCAGTGCTAATATAACTACTAATAACCCTGCTAATGCTAACCAGTGCTAACATAGCTACTGACAATCTTGCTAGCCAGTGCTAGCATAACTACTGACACCCTGCTAACCAGTGCTAACATAACTATTGACAATCTTGCTAACCAGTGCTAACAACAATAGTGACAACCCAGCTAAGCAGTAGTAACATAGCTACCAACAATCTTGCTAACCAGTGCGAACATAACTACTGACACCCTGCTAACCAGTGCTAGCATAGCTATTGACAATCTTGCTAACCAGTGCGAACATAATTACTGACAACTATGCTAACAACTGCTAACATATCTAATGATAACCCTGCTAATCAGTGTTAATATAACTACTGTCAAGGCCGCTAATGCTAGCCAGTGCTAACATAACTACTGACACCCTGCTAGCCAGTGCTAACATAGCTACTGACAACTCAGCTAACCAGTGCTAATATTACTACTGACAACCCTGCTAATCAGTGCTAACACAACCACTGACAATTCCTCAAGGAAGTAGCGTACCCAATGACCAGCGTATTATTAGCGAATGCTAACTAACAGACCCAATGCTGGCTATGATTGCTCTGTGCACCCTGTACTAACATAGGCAATGGCAGCTCTTCTTACATCAACTCAGCGCATCCATCTGGAGCAGTGCTGGTGCACCACGTTGTAAAATTGTCCGATATAATACATGTGAACCGAGGTGAAGTTACTATAATAAATTACAAACTGTCTATATAATGATAAATGTTAAATTATAAAAACCCAAAGGCATATGAGGGATGTGTGAACTTGGTAAACTATTATTCATTAGGTATAGAACTTGTATATTGAATAGTCTTTGAGAGGGAGTGTCACTTCCGAGTTTGACTAAGAACAGTCTTTGGAAGAGTCACCTCACATGCCCCCTCCCCCCCACATGGTATTGTTATGATCATTGACCACTGCATTGTACTCTGATTGGAGGAGTGAGTCATGTGACCACTGCATTGTACTCTGATTGAGGAATAGGATCATGTGACAACGGCCATCTTGAATCTGGAGAACCTATATAAGCAATAAACCAGAGGGTCTCACTCTCTTACTTTTCCTTCTTACCCTGTTTTCCTTTATTACCTGTAGTGTTTTCACTTGACCTGTTCACACCACCCACACCACCAGCCGGCACGTTTACAAAATGGCGACCACGACGAGACTCGAACTCGCAATCTTCTGATTAAAAAATGCTCGGAATAAGCTAAAAATGATGGCAAATGAATCGTATGCTCCTTGAGACATCATATATGTTATCAGCGGGGTAAAATAAGACTTAAAACATAGTTAATATTTAAATTATAAAAATAAAATATAGAATTATTTTATTAAATACCATAAAAAAAGAGGAAAATGAAAATTTTCGGAATTTTGTTTCTTTTTGCTCTCGAAGTCAGATGTACCTTATCTATTAGCGCGACTATTGCAGACTCAATTTATTGTTTAGGTTGATAAAAGATATAGAAGATATTAAAGAGGATATAAAGGTGACAACGTAGTACTGTGCACTTCTTGCTATATGATGGGCAGATGGTAAGAAGTGGAGGGGCGGAGTACGTTGTAAAATTGTCCGATATAATACATGTGAACCGAGGTGAAGTTACTATAATAAATTACAAACTGTCTATATAATGATAAATGTTAAATTATAAAAACCCAAAGGCATATGAGGGATGTGTGAACTTGGTAAACTATTATTCATTAGGTATAGAACTTGTATATTGAATAGTCTTTGAGAGGGAGTGTCACTTCCGAGTTTGACTAAGAACAGTCTTTGGAAGAGTCACCTCACATGCCCCCTCCCCCCCACATGGTATTGTTATGATCATTGACCACTGCATTGTACTCTGATTGGAGGAGTGAGTCATGTGACCACTGCATTGTACTCTGATTGAGGAATAGGATCATGTGACAACGGCCATCTTGAATCTGGAGAACCTATATAAGCAATAAACCAGAGGGTCTCACTCTCTTACTTTTCCTTCTTACCCTGTTTTCCTTTATTACCTGTAGTGTTTTCACTTGACCTGTTCACACCACCCACACCACCAGCCGGCACGTTTACAACATGACTACCACAGCCAATCCGGACAGTGCTAGTCCGCTGTCAGTGGGAGCTCCTTGCAGCCAACCAGGGCTCTCACAGAGCACCCCCCCCCACACACACACACACACCCATCAGTGCTACTACTACACAGAGGTACCCCAGCCCCTCAGTGTTACTACTACACACAGTCACACTCCATCAACTGTTATATCGCCTGTCCAACCTCCAGACACGTCAACATATACACACAGACCTACCAACAGACACACCTCCTTACCAATATGCAGAGACTCCATCCTATGCTAACAGTGACTAGCAGGATTGTTAGCACCTAGAGTACAACTGGTTAGCAGGGCAGTCAGTGGGTATGTAAAGGCCTGGTCACAGAGATGTTAGTGGACGTAGTTGAACGTAGATAGAATAATGCGGGTGAAACGTGGGTGAAATGTGCTGTCACTACATACAAATATGTTAAGGTACGCCAGGTTTTGGTTGATGACCCACCTAATGGTATGGACAAATATTTATGGTACGGATCCTGGTGTGTTATGTATGGTACAGATCCCGGTATGTCCAACTACATTCAACTATGTTCAACTATGTTCAACTACGCTACCCTCCACTATGTTCAACTATGTTCAACTTTGTCCACTAACGGCTATGTGACCATGGCAGAACGGCCAAGGTTTTGTGCAGGTCAAAGTACACTTGGGTATGCTAGAGTATGCTAGAGTACACTAGAGTATACTAGAACAAACTAGAGTACACTAGAGTACACTAGAGTACATTATAAAGTATGCTAGAGTTCACTAGATTATGCTAGATTACGCTAGAGTATGCTAGAGTATGTTATCATCATGGAGGCTATGTCTGCCTCAAACATACCTCTCTTTTCAACATGTCCAAAGCTTAAATCGGAACTCATGGCCCACACACGTTCTTATCACATTCTCATCACAGAGAAGTATGGATGCTGGTACGTTGAACTATGTTGAACTACGTTGAACTACATTAGCCTCCACTACGTTCAACTACGACCACTAACGTGTATGTGACCGGGCCTTTAGCCTTAACTAGTAGGGTGTTCAGTACATATGTTAGTATGCACTGATAAACATAGTTGACAATAGTCACTACTCTCTTCTCTTCTCTGGGTGGTCCAATCGGTAGAGTGCAGGCTTATTCGTGCGGAAGGTCAGGAGTTCGAATCCCAGCCAAGTCATTGCAATACCTTACACACATTGATAGTTGGCACTGCCTAGCCTGGTGTTCCGCATTAATAGGGTAGTGCAAGGACTGGTTAGCACATTATCAGGATAATTTGACTGCATGGGATATCGGGTCATGATTCCGGTGGGCTGGTCTCCCAGTGGGGCGGCACTATAAAATCGCCATGAATGTGCACTGTCACAAGTCGGTACTGGTCCTGATATGACCTTAGATGTTGCTGAAAGATAAAACAACAAACTCACACATCCACCAACACACACAGCCCCTCCCACATACCTCCCCCTCTCTGCTCTCCCATCATCATGCTGTCGGTCGCGATGCGACAAAGACTGCTTTCATTACTTGACTGCCGCTCTCCATTTAGCTCTCTGATGTGAGAGTTGCGTCCATGAGTCGGTCTTAATGTCTCTCAGCTTCAGGTTTCTCTTGATGGTATCTTTGAACCGGAGACGGGGGCGCCCTCTCTTTCTGTAGCCAGAAGACAGTTGAGAACAGAGGATCTGCCTTGGCAGCCTGTCTGATGACATCCTCATGAGGTGTCCAGTCCACCGGAGATTCTTTTTGATCAGAAGATCTTCCATAGAGGGCAGCCCCATCCGTTCGAGTGTACATTTCATGAAAGCTGCCTGCAAAAGTGTTGAAGTGCTGCTGGCTTTTGCAAGTTACCAGCGGCACTCTCTCGGGGAGCAAATAGAGGTTTCACACCGGCAAGAACATGTCAAGACAGGCGCAAAACTATTTGTCCCTGCAGTGGCTGGTCGGGAGATGTTGGGAGTTCCATACATCAACCGCCCTTAATGCTGCCACAGTGACATGGTTTTCTGTTTAGGGTTTGCTCCCTTAGCCTTCGGTTCTGTCAAGGACCTGTACCACAAGGCAGTGGTTTAGAACTCTGCAAGGCAGGTGCGTCAAACTCCCTGAGGTATTGCTATACCTGCATACCTGCTCTCCCACACCCACCAATACACACAACCTCCCCCACCCCCTCCTCTCTGCTCTCCCACATCCACAAACACACAAACCTCCCCCCACCTCCCCATCTCTGCTCTCCTACACCCACAAACACACACAACCTCCCCCCACCTCCCACTCTCTCCTCTCCTACACCCACCAACACTCATAGCCTCACCCACCACCCCCTCTCTGCTCTCCTACACCCACATACACACACAGCCTCCCCCCACCTCCCACCACCTCTGTCTACTCTCCTACACCCACATACACACACAGCCTCCCACCACCTCCCACCACCTCCGTCTACTATCCTACACCCACAAACACACACTAAACCTCCCCACCCCCCACGTCGCACCCCCTCTCTCTGCTCTGCTACATCCACAAACACACACAACTTCCCCCCCACCTCCCACCCCCTCTCTCTACTCTCCTACACCCACCAACACACACTAAGACCCCCCCCCCCACCTCGCACCCCCTCTCTCTGCTCTGCTACATCCACAAACACACGCACAACTTCCCCTCCCCCCACCACCCACCCACTCTCTCTACTCTCCTACAGCCACCAACACACACCACAACCTCTCCCATCTACCCCTGTCCCCTCTCTGTCATTACATATCCACCAACGCGAACACCCACTAACACACACATACTTACACACTCACTAACAGTAACACACCCACACTAACACACACACTACACACACACTACACACACCTGCCTCTCTTTTCACCACTGTTTGATATTGCTACAAACGCTGCGTGACATTTCCGGTGGCCGGCTGCGCGCGCACGCCTGCGCCATTACACCTAATGTGGCCAATGAGGCACGTCAACGGCTTTCAACCGGTCGGATTTCCCTCACCCTTATTCATCAGACTTTGACGTGAGGAGTTTACACGCCCGACGCGCATGCGCATGAACGATGGGCACGGGTTCGGGTGGGTGTGTGGGTGTGGGGGTGGGTGTAGGTGTGTGGGGGTGGGGGTGGGGGGTATCCATCCACCCGTCTGTGACTGACATGCTTTACTCTTTCTTTTTTTTTTTTTTTTTTTTTTAATAATTTAATTTAAATTCAATCCAATAAAATCAACAATGAAATTGTATTCGCTCCCCATTAACTTCTTATTTTTTGGGGGGGGAGGGGGGTAATTTATCTCATTCTCCTTTAAATCGTGAAACTGGCCACAATGAAAGTCTTCATAGAGCGAACTCCCTCCCCTCTCCGCTCCTTCCGATGCCTTAATATGACCTTGGATATTGCTAGGCTGTAAAACCCCAATCACTCATGCACATAGTGTAAGTGACCTACACCGTGTGAAAGCAGCTTACGCCGAATGGTAGTTTTCTCAGTTTCGTGACCCTTGCCATACATACGGTAACCTTTGTAATTAGACGCCGTCTGGACCATGTGATCTTGGTAGAAGGTGGCGGTTAACTGTTAGTGAACCATTCCTTCTGTTCTCATGTGTAACTTCTCCTCAGTTGCGGCAACGACAAACTACTATTAAGCCTCTCCCCCCCTCCTCCACCACCTCGACCTCCTCAACACCCTCCCCTGCCCAGTTACCCTCCCTCCACACCATCTGCCTCACCCTCACCCTCCTTCCTCACCCTCACCCTACCCAGTCACCCTCCCTCCACACCATCTGCCTCACTCTCACCCTCCTTCCTCACCCTCACCCTACCCAGTCACCTCCCTCCACACCATCTGCCTCACTCTCACCCTCCCTCCTCACCCTCACCCTACCCAGGCACCCTCCCTCCGCACCATCCGCCTCACCCTCACCCTCCTTCCTCACCCTCACCCTACCCAGTCACCTCCCTCCACACCATCCGCCTCACCCTCACCCTCCCTCCTCACCCTCACCCTCACCCTACTCAGTCACCCTCCTTCCACACCATCTGCCTCACCCTCACACTCCCTCCTCACCCTCACCCTACCCAGTCACCCTCCCTCCACACCATTTGCCTCACCCTCACCCTCACCCTACCCAGTCACCCTCCCTCCACACCATTTGCCTCACCCTCACCCTCACCCTCTCTCCTCACTCTCACCCTCAAACCCACTAACCCTCCCTCTTCACCATCTGCCTCCCCTGACCCTCCCTCATCACCCTCACCCTAACCAGTCACCCTCCCTACTCACCCTCTGACTCCCTTCACCCTCACTCACTCACACATTCATTCACTAACTCACTCACACACTCATTCATTCATTCACTCACACAATCATTCATTCACTCATTCACTAACTCACTCACACATTCATTCACTACCTCACTCACTCACACATTCATTCACTGACTCACTCACACACTCATTCATTCACTCACTCACACATTCATTCACTAACTCACACACACACTCATTCATTCACTCATTCACTCACTCACATATTCATTCAAGCATTCACTCACTCACCCATTCATTCACTAACTCACTCGCACACTCATTCATGCATTCACTCACTCACCCATTGATTCACTAACTCACTCACTCACACATTCCTTCACTACCTCATTCACACTCAGTCAGTCATTCATTCACTCACACATTCATTCCCTAACTCAGCCACACACTCATTCATTCATTCACACACTTACACACTCATTCACTAACTCACTGTCACACTCATTCATTCATTCACTCACTCACACCTTCATTCACTAACTCAGCCACACACTCATGCATTCATTCAGACACTTACACACTCATTCACTAACTCAATGTCACACTCATGCATCCATTCACTCACTCACACCTTCATTCACTACCTCACTCACACACTCATTCATTCATCCATACACTCACTCAAACATTCATTCACTAACTCACTCACACACTCATTCATTCATTCACTCACTCTCACATTCATTCACTAACTCACTCACACACTCATTCATTCATTCACTCACTCTCACATTCATTCACTAACTCACTCACACATGCATTCATTCATTCATTCACTCACTCACACATTCATTCACTAACTCACTCACACACTCATTCATGTATTCACTCACTCTCACATTCATTCACTAACTCACTCACACACTCATTCATTCATTCATTCACTCACTCTCACATTCATTCACTAACTCACTCACACACTCATTCATGCATTCACTCACTCACTCACACACTCATTCACTAACTCACTCACACACTCATTCACTACCTCACTTAGATACTCATTCATTCATTCACTCACTCACATATCCATTCACACACTCACACCTTCATTAACTAACTCACACACACATTCATTCATTCACGCACTCACACGTTCATTAACTACCTCACTCACACACTCATTCATTGACACATTCTTTCACACACTTCATGTTAACACCAGATCTCAATGCCTAATCACACTTCGCTTCGCGTTGTCACCCTGGATACACAACGTCTGCTTAATGTGAGTGGCTCTAAAAAACCTGTTAACACGGCTCATAAGGCGTGACTATAACGAGTCAAGTTTCAGCATCAATTCTTTGGATGTTTTTTTTTCATTTGTTGATTTAAACGGGTGTCTGCACCGTAATTGGATCAATACCTATCAGCGATAGGACTTTAATTAAAACATACTCTTGTACCGAGAACTGCGTGTTTGGGAGGAGGGTAGGAGGGATGGGTGGTTGGGTGGGGAGGGAGGGAGAGCGATGGATGGATGAGTGGGGGTGGAGAGAGGGATGGATGGTTGGGTGGGGAGGGAGGGAGAGGGATGGATGGATGAGTGGGGGTGGAGAGAGGGATGGATGGTTGAGTGGGGAGGGAGGGAAAGGGATGGATTGTTGTGGGGGGTGGGGGGGATGGATGGATGGTTGGGTGGGGAGGGAGGGAGAGGGATGGATGGATGAGTGGGGGTGGAGAGAGGGATGGTTGGTTGGGTGGGGAGGGAGGGAGAGGGATGGATTTTTTTTTTTTTTTTTTTTTTTTATTGAGGCTGTATTTATACTGTCCATAGCATATAAGCCTGGGTATTCAGGCTTGTTTTCAATGCTGGCCAGCTGGATGGATTGTTGTGTGGGGGGTGGAGAGAGGGATGGATGGTTGGGTGGGGAGGGAGGGAGAGGGATGGATTGTTGTGTGGGGGGTGGAGAGAGGGATGGATGGTTGGGTGGGGAGGGAGGGAGAGCGATGGATTGTTGTGTGAGGGGGTGGAGAGAGGGATGGTTGGGTAGGGAGGGAGGGAGAGGGATGGATTGTTGTGTGAGGGGGCGGAGAGAGGGATGGATGGTTGGGTGGGGAGGGAGGGAGAGGGACGGATTGTTGTGAGGGGGGGAGAGAGGGATGGATGGTTGGGTGGGGAGGGAGGGAGAGGGATGGAGTGTTGTGTGAGGGGGGGGGGGGAGAGAGGGATGGATGGTTGGGTGGGGAGGGAGGGAGAGGGATGGATTGTTGTGTGAGGGGTGGGGGGAGAGAGGGATGGATGGTTGGGTGGGGAGGGAGGGAGAGGGACGGATTGTTGTGTGAGGGGGTGGAGAGAGGGATGGATGGTTGGGTGGGGAGGGAGGGAGAGGGATGGATTGTTGTGTGAGGGGGTGGAGAGAGGGATGGATGGTTGGGTGGGGAGGGAGGGAGAGGGATGGATTGTTGTGTGAGGGGGTGGAGAGAGGGATGGTTGGTTGGGTGGGGAGGGAGGGAGGGAGAGGGATGGATTGTTGTGTGAGGGGGGTGAGAGGGATGGATGGTTGGGTAGGAAGGGAGGGAGAGGGATGGATTGTTGTGTGAGGGGGGAGAGATGGATGGATGGTTGGGTGGGGAGGGAGGGAGGGAGAGGGATGGATGGATGGTTGGGTAGGAAGGGAGGGAGAGGGATGGATTGTTGTGTGAGGGGGGGAGAGAGGGATGGATGGTTGGGTAGGAAGGGAGGGAGAGGGATGGATTGTTGTGTGAGGGGGGGGAGGAGAGGGATGGATGGTTGGGTGGGGAGGGAGGGAGAGGGATGGATTGTTGTGTGAGGGGGGAAGGGGAGGGGTGGTGGTGGGGGAGGAGGGAGAGGGATGGTGGGTGGGGGGAGGGGGAGATGGATGGTGGTTGGTGGTGAGGCGGAGATGGATGGATTGTTGTGTGAGGGGGGTGGAGAGAGGGATGGATGGTTGGGTGGTGAGGGAGGGAGATGGATGGACTGTTGTGTGGCGGGGTGGCGAGAGGGATGGATGGTTTGGTGGGGAGGGAGGGAGGGAGAGGGATGGATGAGTGGAAGGGTGGGACTGATGGATTGTTGGGTGGGGAGGGAGGGGTGTGGATTGTTGGGTGAGGGGTGGAGAGATGGATGGATTGTTGGGTGGTGGGTGGGGGAGGGATGGATTGTTGGGTCGGGAGGGAGGGAGAGGGATGGATTGTTGGGTCGGGAGGGAGGGAGAGGGATGGATTGTTGGGTGGGGGTGGAGAGAGGGATAGATGGTTGGGTAGGGAGGGTGAGGCGTGTGTGGGGGCGGGCGGGGGTGGTTCTTGAATTTAGAACCATTGGATTAGGTGGAGACGATGTATGGTGTATAAGGGCTTAGATGAAGGTTTATGTAAATGAAAAGGAATCGAGCAGACTCTAATAGCTTTAGTATGTCGTGTGAGGTGTGTGTAAAGCCTACAGTTCTATCATCTGAGGGCTGCGGCGAAGGCACAGGCTCTGAAGACGTAAAGTAGCCAGGGTGAGCACACACTGGAGGAGGTGGGGGAGGAGGTGGTGGGAGGAGGTGGAGTTGGTGGTGGGAGGGAGTAGGGGATGGTGGTGGTGGGAATAGGGAGGGGAGGAGGGGCTGGTGATGGTGGGGATGGTGGGACGAGGTGGTGGTGGGAACAGGTGGTGGGAGGAGGAGGTGGTGAGAGGTGGTGGTGGGAGGTGTCGGTTGGGAGGTGGTGGGAGTGTGGTGGGAGGAGGTGATGGGAGGAGGTGGTGGGATGAGGAGGTGGGAGGAGGAGGTGGGATGATGAGGTGGGAGGAGGAGGTGGGAGGAGGAGGTGGGAGGAGGAGGTGGGAGATGGTAGTGGGAGGAGGTGGAGTATGTGGTGATGGGAGGAGGTGGAGGTGGTTGGAGGGGGGTGATGGTGGGAAGAGGTGGAGTATGTGTTGGGAGGAGGAGGTGGTGGGAGGAGGATGGGAGGTGATGTGGTGACATGTGGTGGGAGGAGGTGGTGATGGGAGAAGGAGGTGGGAGGATGTAGTTGGAGGAGGTGAAATATATGGTGGGAGGAGGTGATTGTGCTAAGAGGTGGTGGCGATGGTGACAGGAGGCGTAGGTGGTTGGAGAAGGAGGGGAGGTGGGGGCTGTATGAAGAGGGAGGTGGTTGGTGGAGGAGGTGGTGGAAGGAAGAGGCGGAGCTATTTCAAGATATACAGAATTATGAAGAAATATGGTTGGGTTGGTCATGTTTTCTAGATCGGACTCCTAATCTGAGGGTAAGTGGTTCGATTCCCTGTGCCCCCACCTCTGCCAATTTGGATTTCCACCATTGTGTATAGCTTACAAGGTACAGCATCATCAAAGGCCCATTGCTCTCATACCATGTCTATGTGGTGTGGGAGGTTAAAAATCCCTTTGGTCGGTAAAAGTGTAGGCTCAGGCTTTCTATCAACAAACTGTCTAATGTTGAAAATAAGTCTATTCAGACTTAAAAGGATAGGCAGTATAAATCTTCAAGAACAAAATGTTTTTTAATAGAACTGAATTGAAGTCTATTATGTTCAGCCTTTTAATACATATATCAAATTTAATATGGCATGTTTTCCGATCAAGTATCTCCAAAACACTATATCAAGTGATAGACGCATTGATGCTGAAATACAGAGGAGGATGGCCAAGGCTAGCACATCTTTTGGCTGACTATGGCAGAGACTCTGGAACAACCACCAGGTGTCCATGTGGGTCAAAGGCAAGATATACTGTGCAATCGTGCTATCCACCCTACTATAAGGAGCCGAGGCCTGGACAGTGTACAGATGACAGGTGAAAAAAGCTGCATGCCTTCACAATGCGACATCTGCATTCAATCATGAGGCTAACCTGGAAGGACAAAGTGACAAATAAGGAAATACTCGAATGGATGGGGCTGCCCTCTATGGAAGATCTTCTGATCAAAAAGAATCTCCGGTGGACTGGACAAGTCATGAGGATGTCATCAGACAGGCTACCAAAGCAGATCCTCTACTCTCAACTGTCTTCTGGTTACAGAAAGAGAGGGCACCCTCGTCTCTGGTTCAAGGATACCATCAAGAGAAACCTGAATCTGAGAGACATTAAGACCGACTCATGGATGCAACTCTCACAGCAGAGAGCTAAATGGAGAGCGGCAGTCAAGTAAAGAAAGCAGTCTTTGTCGCATTGCGACCGACAGGATCATCATGATCTCCAAAGTTAATACTTTAAAGTAGATGTTACTTTAAGCTCCGAGTAAACTAGATTATAACCATTCCCGTAATGTATTTATCTATATGGCAGAAAGTCAAAACCATCGAATTATGCACCTTTAATGGCGATTACGATTATCCTGGTGACTTAACCTTGTGTTATCAGCCAGGATCATATTCATGGTCAAAATTAATGATATATGAGACTGTCTGAAAAGGTGCTAAGCAATATGGGACAAAACTTTGTATATTGTAATGATCAACATACTATCTGCTTATGCATTTGCTTGGGAAAAATGTATTTCTTTTTTACATGGTGTTTCATAATCCCAATAGAATACATATTGATTTGAAGTAAATGTCCTTGTGTTTTCAGTATAACCGTTTCTGTGCTGCTTTGTGTCAATCGTTACAATGGACAGAAAAAAAAGAGTTATCACCTTTTCAGACAGGCTCGCTTTTGTTAATTCATATTTATATGTTTAGATTTAAATTTACACAAACAGTTGAATTTTTAGATTTGTGTCAAATGACAGCAAAAAAAAGAATATTTCTGGTACAGTTTTGAAGTGGTAAATAATGGGTCAAATGACAGCAACATCTAACTCACAAAATATAGCTAGAATTACAGGAGGCGATACGGTCTAGCTGTTCTTATGTTTGAATAGAGAAGGCACTTTATGAAAAAATGTGCACGTTCCTCAAAGGTATTGTAGTAGTCTGTACATGAGCCCCACTACCACGCGGTGGTGGCAGACACTACGCCGCACACCTACACAGATACACTGAACTGTGCTAGGTGGCGGCAAGCTAGCCACCGGGCAGACCCCAACTGGGCTGCCCTCTACTGCGTGTAGCTCACCCCCCACCCACCTATAGAGGCAACATGGGACCTGGCGAGTTAGGGGGCGGGTCAGTTGACTGTTGACGCCGCGGACAGTAGAGAGGTTTTGTAATAAACCAGGTTGAAGCGTACTGATACTGAATCTTGGCATTCTTCCGTGAGTGCACGGCAGTGTGGGGAAGACCGTGGGCCATCACAGTACCATCAAGTTGGTGCTGTGTCATAAGATCTCGCGAGAATATTATAGCAACACGAGGAGTGGAACATGTTAGTCGCCTCCTCACAAACAAGACCTTCATACCAGAGAGAGAGAGCAATGTAGGCGAAGCAGTGAAGGAGGGTGGGTAAGGGAGAGAGTGTAGAGTGTAAAGTGTAGAGTGGAAAGTGGCGGGCTGGAGGTGGGAGGGGGGAGGTGGGGAGGAGGTGGTGGAGGTGGGAGGGGAGAGATAGAGGGAGGAGAGCGGATGGGGAGGGCGAAGGAAGAGGGGAGGGGGAGGCGAGGGTGGGGGCGCGGGGGAGGAAGGGGAGCGAGGGAAAGGGGGGAGAGAGGGGAAGGGAGGAGGGAGGAGGAACTGGTAGGTTCGGAGGGTGATAATAGGGAGGGAGGGAGGGTGGAGGAGGAGGTGAAGGACGTGGGAGGGGAGAGATAGAGGGGAGGGGAGCGGAGGGGAGGGGGAAGGAGGTGGATGGGGACGGGTAGAGAGAGAGGGGACTGGGAGAGGTACGGAGGGAGGCGGGCGGTGGAGAGAGGGAGGGGCCTGGTGGAGAGAGGGAGGGGGTGGTGGAGAGAGGGAGGGGGTGGTGGAGAGGAGGGAGGGGGTGAGGCGCGGATGGAGGGACGGGATAGGAGGGACAGAGAAGGAGGGGGAGGGGGTGGGGAGGAGGGAGGGGGAGGAAAGGGGAGGGGATGGAAGTGGATGTAAGGGGAGGGATGGTGGGTGGAGGGAAAGAGGGGGTTGGGGGAGGGGGATGGATGAAGGAGGGGAGGGAGGGAGGGAGGGAGGGAGAGGGAAGACGAGAGGTAGACAGGGATAGATGGGGGAGGGAAGAATGAGGGAGTGGGAGAGGGAGGGGGAGGGGGGGAACGGGGAGGAAGGGAGGGTGGGTGGAGGGAGGGAGGACGGCGGGGGTATGGAAGGAGGTGGAGGGAGGGAGGAAAAAGGGGAGGGGGTGGGAGGGAGGGGGATGGAGGAGGGAGAGAATGGGAGGAACGGGGATGGAATGTGAGGGAGGAGGGAGTGGGGAGGGAGGGAGCAGAGTGGACTGGATATATGCCGCTGTATTGCTTATCAATAGACCCGTTTGTACCAGCAGGCCGCTGGGACCTATTCTACCATTTGAGATTGACTGCTTTTCTGAGGAACAGCCGGAGAATACACACCCTTCTAGATCTCTTCATCCACTCCCCATCTCTAGGCCCAGAAGCATCCCTCCCCACCCGCACCCACACACACCCACACACCCACACACCCACACACCCACACACCCACACACCCACACACCCCACACCCACACACCCACACACCACACACCCACACACCCACACACCCACACATCCACACACCCACACACCCACACACCCACACACCCACACACCCACACACCACACACCCACACACCCACACACCCACACACCCACACACCCACACACCCACACACCCACACACCCACACACCCACACACCCACACACCCACACACCCACACCCACACCCACACACACCCACACACCCTACACCCACGCATCATCTATCCCGGCCCCCAGGCTCCACTGAGCTCTGTCCGCCTGAGCCATTCAGTAATACCGTAATACCATAACCGCCATCCACACACACACTCACAAACACACCCACACACCCTACTCCACATCACACACTGCCCACGCACCCTACCAGAACTATCTTTAGTCTTCTTTGTATGCGGAATATATTCATAAGAACTAATATGTTGCCGTTGTTGTTCATCCCTGAGTCTTCTAGTTGTATCCTATTCCCGATCACTGGTTTACACATAAATACAACAAAGAACTATTTCTCTTCTTTTTTTATACCAGGAGGTTAAATTTAAACTTTGAACCAAAACGGGATGGCCAAATGAGTTAGAGCGTCCGTGTCCCATCTGGTAGATCATGGGGTCGTGGGGTCGAATCCTGGTCGAGTCAAACCAATGACTTAAAAATTGATACTTGTCACTTCCTAGCCGGGCATTTGGCATTATTAGGATATGGCAAGGAGCAGTGGAATGAGGAAGACCAATCGCCTGTGACTGATTATTTCCCCTGCTTAAACAACTAATGTACCAAAAAAAACAAAAAAAAAACTAACTAATGACAACTAATGCAAGCTGGTGAAGGCAGTCAGGAAAAATAACTGTAGGTAAGCAAACAACTAAGCAATTGTAGAATTAACAGAATCACAGAGGGTGGGGAGATGTGGGAGAATGCTTACAAACAGCGAAGGAATGTGTGGAGTAGATAGGTACACAACAACTGAAAGTGACAAAACAAGGGGAACCATGAGACTATTACTTTGTAGCCACGAAAACAAGTAATTAGACTTAACGGTTATGGGCAGCATAAATACACCATCACCAAAAGTAAAAGTAAATAAATAAATATATATAATATATTCATAAGAAAGAATATGGTGTTGTTTATTCCTAAGCTTTCTTGTTGTATCATAGTTACTGGTTTGCACATAAATAAAACAAAAGAACTATCTCTCTTCTTTGTTATGCTAAATATATTCATAAGAACAAATATGCTACTGTTGTTTAAACCTAAGCCTTCTAATTGTATTATAGTTACCGGTTTGCACATAAATAAAACAAAAGAACTATATCTTCTTTTTTATGCTAAATATATTCATAAGACAGCACCACACGACAGGATGACCCAATGAGTTAGAGCGTCCGTCTCCACGGTTGGTAGATCATGGGATCGTGCGTTTGAATCCTGGTCGAGTCAAACCAATGACTTGAAAATTTATGCTTGTCACTTCCTAGCCAGGGGCTCGGCATTGTTTGGATATGGCAAGGAGCAGTGGATTGAGGAAGACCAATCGTCCTCGATTGAAATTTCCACCGCTTAAGCAACTAATGTACCAACAAAATATATTTATATTTTACTGTTGTTTATTGCTTAATCCCCAGTCAGACCTCACCGGATTGAGGAACCAGATGGACAATGGACACTGTCCAGTGAAATACGGCAATGTACTGTTTATATATGGTTGGCATCCGGCGTGTCTATTATCTGTCCGGTGGTGTCCGGCGGTGTCCGGTACAAGTTTTGAACATGCACAAAACTTGTACCGGACACCGCCCGACTGAGGTGTATGGTTGCTGTCCGGTTTAAATCTGTTTAGTCCGTTTTGTCCATTCATGTCCATTACTCAGCCGTTAGGTGTCCGGTTTATATCCTGAAGAGTCTGTTGATGGTGCTGTGGGATTTCGGTCTGTCAGTTTTTGGTGCATCCGTGAACAGTCCAGTGGTGTCCAGTTGGTGTCCGGTTTGTCTGTTTGACATTCGGTCGTCGTCCAGTTATCGTCCAGTTATCGTCCAGTGGCTATTCGTTAACGTACGTTCCTTGTCCGTTTAGCGCCCGCTTAGCATCCCTTTCATCCGCCGGCAGTTGCAACAGTTTGACACATTTCGGTCCATTTTGATACCGGACACCAACTGACTAGACAATTCTTTGTCCGATGGTGTCCGGTGGTGTTCGGTGCTCAGTCCGGTAAGGTGTGACTGGGGCTTAAGCCTTCTAGTTGTATCCTAATTACTAGTTTGCACATAAATAAAGTTATCTTTAGTTTTGGAACAAATATCGGTGGAACCGAGACGACCGTTAAACTAACCCACTCGTGTTTCCACACTAATTCCCCAAAGAGGAGAATTATGACAATTGTGTGGGATTCTTTTTTATTAGTTTTGTTTTATTGGGCGGAACTATCTGGATTATCTACTCCCACCATGCGGGGCTCGGTCATGGAGCCTTACTGCCTTAAGGAGAGATCTACAGGAATGGGTCATTCCCACTCAAGCGTATAATTCAACGCGTAATAAAGGGTGGGTGGGTGGGGCGAAAAGGGGGTCTGGAGAGGGATAGAGTTAATGTCTGGAGTCTGAGTACTGTTCAGACTATGAGTTAATGGATATGTGGCAGCACCATGGCATTATCCCTTATACCGGAAGTAGATAGTGACTTGTTAAGTAGGTGGCAGCACAGTAGCATAGACCATTATGGCGTAAGTAATTTGTGCGTTAATAATAATTCAGTGGCAACAATATGGAATTGTCTTTCAGGGTTGACTAACTAAATATTTAAGTGGCAGCACCATAGTATTTAGACCGGACGCGGTGACTGAATAGGTAGAGCGCATGCCTCCCATATGGAAGGTCAGGAGTTCAATTCCCAGTCGATTCAAACCAATGACTTTTGTTGTTGAAGATTTATACTGCCTATCATGGATAAGCCTGAATAGGCTTGTTTTCACCATTAGACAGTTTGTCGATAGAAAGTCCGAGCCTACACTTTTACTGACCCAAGGGATTTTTAACCTCCCACACCACATAGACATGGTATGAGAGCAACTGGCCTTTGATGATGCTGTAAGTTATAGACAGCGGTGGAAATCCAAATTGGCAGAGATGGGGGCACGGGGAATCGAACCACCGACCTTCAGATTAGGAGTCCGACCTAGAAAACACTCTAACCACTCCGCCACAGAGAACACCACTTACTAAATTAATACTTGTCGCTTCGTAGCCACGCGCTCGGCATTATTAGGATAGAGCAAGGACTGGTTGGTTCAGTGTCAGGATAATGTGACTGAGTGGGATATTAGGTCATGGTGCCAGCAGTCTGGTCTCCCAGTGGGGCAGCATAATTAAGTGGAAGCACTATGGAATTGTCTTGCAGACCGGAAGTGGGTTTTCAGTTAATAAGGAGGTGACTGCACCATGGAATGATGGTTTATCCATGTCGGTGTAGACGTGATAGAATGTGACACGGTGTGACAAAAGGTATTATTAAACCCAGTAAATGGTTGGTTGGTGGAGTTTTACGTCCTGGCAACATCTAAGGTTATATCAGTACAGGTACCGACTTGTGACAGTGCACACTCCTGGTGATTTTATAGTGCAGCCCCACTGGGAAATCAGGCCACTGGCAATATGACCCAATACCCCACTCAGTCACATTATCCTGACACTGAGCTAACCAGTCCTTGTCCTATCCTATAATGCCAAGCGCCAGGCTAGGAAGTGGCAGGTATAAATTTGATAAGCCATTGGTTTGACTCGACTGGGAACCAAACTCCCGATCTCCCGCATGTGAGGCCCACGCTCTACCGATTAGGCCACCGAACCCGGTCCCAGTAAATTGTGCCTAAAATGCAAACTCAGGTACATGGTTACACTAAAACAGTTGTTATCTTACAATTGAAATGATATTCTCGAAATAATTGTGTTGTAAGATATTGTTAAAATGTGAATAGTTGTTGTCATGAGATGGCTTCGTCAATGTTCCTAAAATTGAATCAAGACTTGGCTCACGTTGTATTCTTTGATTTCATTGTCTTTTGATTATTTTGTTATTTTCTTTATCTGAAGCGCCCTTTATTATGGTTGTCACTTTCGATTCTTTCACCGGATGCGGCCGCCGAATGGGTAGAGTGCAGGTTTTCCCCTGTGAAAGGTCGGGAGTTTGAATCCAAGTCAAACCATGACTTACAAAATGTATGCTTATCGTTACCTAGTCTGGTGCGTTATACCCCCATCACACAACAGTAGTTATTACTATGTTCTTGAAAAGGTAGCCGAACAGGCTCAAACTGTGTGTGAACGTAGTGAGCATAGTAGCAATGTTTTACAAACTTATTATGAATTGCATGGACGGGCAAGGACGGAACGGTGCTCTGGAACTTTGAGCATGTTCAAAAGTTTCAGAGGCCACGTTCTACCCCGCTTTAGAATGGGGTCGGCCGTTTTGAGAACCAGTTTGGTGTGATGGGGGTGTAAGCATTAATAGGATCGGACAAGGACTGGTTAGAACGGTATCAGTATAATGTGACTGTGTGGGGATATCGGATCATGGTGGCCACGTGTTACAGTGGGGCAGCACTATAAACTTGCCATGATTGTGCACTGTCACATGTCGGTTCCCATTCTGATATGACCATAGGACATAAAACAACAACAAACAAACCTTAGTTGTTGTTTCCTTATTGTTGTTAGTTCCCTCTTCACCAGCCCGACAACAAAGACCCTAGAATACTAAGACCGCTCACTCCCTATCTCTCACATGGTAATGTAAATTTTGCAGTGCCACCTTGTGGTGGGTTTGATCAGCCCGGCTCTGGTTGGTGTTTCACATGTAAACACATACAATTATATCATACATGAGATAGGTAAGTATGATTACACATCATTATGAAATTGCTATGAACAAATACACATCATCATCAGCATCATCATCAGCATTGCCATCATCACACATCTTTCACATTCATATATACATTTATGCATATAATATAGCACTTGTTTAACCAAGAGAACAGCCAGCGCACCAAGTGGTGGGTTTGATGATTTTGATTAGACAGTACAGGCTGAGTGAGCCGTCTTAGTGTTACAGGGTCTTTGCCGACAACAAATAACAAACAAATAACAACTAACTGCCCTAGCCCCCTGTGACCGTACTGATAGAGCGGTGCAGTGAGGGTGGCTGCAGTTCCATCTCACTTCCGGTGTGGTCTGTACAGCGGTCAAGGTCAAGGTCATTGAGGTTGTGCGCGTTTACATTAGTAGCTAATAGTTCAAGTAGAGCTCAACGGCGGTAACAAGCCTCGCCTGTCAGGAGGAAGTGGGTTTTTTGTCTTGTCTTCTTTGTCTTTTTGTACAAGCATCATCAGTCTCCAGAACAATTGTCTCCTGAAAAGCCATGACAATGGTTATCCGGCGATGCGAATTTCTGGAGATTCTTTTGTTCTTTTGTGTTTCTGTTTTTTTTTCTTCTTTAAAAGTGCACTTATTAAAGCTTCATAATCCAAATGAAAACATTAAATTTTCAAAACAAAAACAATAATCTAGAATAGATTGAACATTTCTAATTTAAATACTGGCGCACTTATTAAATATTTGTCG